>JXTC01000038.1:159363-230031 GCA_002914845.1 Trema orientale | reverse complement strand
ATTACAATTTTTTTTGTTTTCATTGAGGCATTTGGACAAACACCTTAGAGGTAGTAGCAGCAGAAGACATGATTATGCTCTACACATATGCTCTATAACCCAAAAATTATGTTTAATAAGCATGGTCTTAAAAAAAGAAAAAACTAAAACCTTTACCATCCATCAATAATGATCCAACCTAAGAAAACTTTAAATGGAATAGAATCATAAAAACAAAATTTACTTCAATATTCAAAAAACCAAACTTATAAAATCTCATATCCTAATTAAACAAAAATTAATAGTGATAAATGATTCGAAAAAAGATATAAAATAAATTAGAAAATAAAACTAAAGAAACCTGGATTGTGGTTGAAATCAAAGGATATAAGGAAGAAATATTGTAAGATCCAAAAGAGGTGTGGAGACTCTGGAGTGTTAGAAGACTCCCTCTTTCCTATACAGAGAGCTTTTGATAGACATGCCTGGAAAATTAAATTTGGTGAAATTAGGCTAGAGCTTGAGAGAGAGAGAGAGAGAGAGAGTGAGAGAAGGAGAGAGAGAGGGACGGTCTTTTTCTGAGCCGTGCCAAAGAATTTTCCCCCTCGCGTTAAATTTTGCTTAGGACTCCTAGAACACCCGCCTTTTTTTTTCCCACGCTCTGAACTATTCCTGCTAAAAGATTTGCTGATATATGATTTTAAAAGAAACTTAAATTATGTTAAATTATTAACCTATATATTTATATATTTATGTTATGATTATATATTATTATTTTTCAGAAGTTACGTGTGCATATAAATTAATATGATCTATATGTTTCCTTAAAAAAAAAATGATCTATATATAGAAATATCTCATTATCAATAAAATATATCATATTCATTTTGATTCTATAAATATCTTTATAGATATGTATACGATACATATATATATGCACTAAAATCTACGCTTCTTTGAAAAAAAGTAAAAAAAAAAAATTAACACACACCAAAATCTACCAAAAAGGGACTAAAATCCACCGAATCCACATTCAAAAAAACAAAAATAATTTATGTGAATTTTGATTCAAAAGAAAATCATTACTATCTTTAAATTGGACCGACCTTAAACTATGGTATATGAAACTTATACTAATTTAGGAATTAGTTAATTTAGATTCTTTTTAACTAATAATATATATTTTTCAATCTCAGTTTCAAATGATGAGCACATATAATGCTAAAGATATTATATGAGAATTTTTTTCATCTTAATTTGAACGCTCAAAATCTTTGTACAAATTCAATTTACTTGCACTAATAACTAATCAGAAATACCTGGCCTAGTTGGAGCCAATCCGTTCCAATATCTAATAAGGTAATTAATAACTCAATTAAATTCCCTAAACCAATTATCTTTTTTTTTCTCCTATCGTATTCTTCTCCCTTAAATCAAGGAGTTATCTCTTTTTTTATATTATTTTATAATCACTGAATCTCAGTTTTTTGAAATTTGCAATTTTTGTATTTATTAAATCCTCCTATTTATCTCCAAAATAAAATCTTCATCTTTAAATAGGACCTTAAAGTAAATATATTTCAATAATTCGTCAAATGTTTACAATTAATATCGTTGTTTTTTTACTCATATGTTTGATAAGCATTAACTGCTGGAAGCTTGAAAATCAAAAAAGTGTAAAAGGTTTGATTCGGAATCCTCTATCATTTGGTTTTGAGGTGATATTAATTTTGTGTCTTGATCTTCTAAATTTGGTACATACAAGTTATTAGAGCATTCTGGTATTAACAAGAGCTTCAATTTCCAACTTGGTTTGAAAAATGTGTACGTAAAATTTATTTAGAAATTTACTTCAAATTTTATTTAATGTGCTAAAAATATTTATACTAACACAGGTAAAAACAATGCGAGAACTTGGTTCTCCTGAAGCGAACGATGAACTTTTTTCAATTGCTTGTCGACCTGATTATCGAGTCTCTTCATACTCTGGTTGTATTGTGAATAGAGTTCGATTCCATACAAAATCTCGTGATGAAAGGCGTACCACTCAAAATTGCAGCATTTGGGTTGAGGGTGATCATGATGGTGAATCATGTGATTTTTACGATGAGATTATAGATATACTAGAGATAAGCTACATTTTGGACTACAAAGTTATACTCTTCAAATGTAAATAGTTTGACACAAATTCAAAAAAAAAAAAAATAGAGCACATAGAGATTTGAACTTTACGAGCATTAATATTAGCTCAGAATGGTATCAAACATATCCATTCATTCTAGCAATCCAAGCTCGACAAGTATTTTATGGGACAGATGATTTGATGGGGAAAGATTGACATGTTGTTCAGAAGGTATTCCATCGTCACCTATGGGACATCCCAGAGAATTCAGATGACATTGAAGAACTAGAAAATTCGTGAGAACAAATTAATGGTGATGCTTATCAAGAGGATATATCATCAAAAATTCGTTTCATATTTAAACAAGAGATAGATTTGCAAACTGAACAAGTAAATAGGCCAAATGTTGAATCAACTGAAGTCGACAAAGATGTTTATGAAGCTGCAAAAGCTAATTCGGATATTATTGAAGATTATGAAGAAGAAATATTAGATTTTTCTAGTGAAAGTTCCGAAGAAGAACCTATAATCAGTGACGACGATGATGAGTACGACGATGATTAGTGCTTAAAAGCAAATTAGAATTTTAATTAATTTTTTATTTTTAATATTTTAATGTTCTTTTTTGGTTTTTGTGTTTAGTAATTTGTTTTTACTATTACTATATTTAATATTGATGTTAGACAATTTTGTTCTCCTTTTTTCACAAAGAATTCTAGTTTGATTATTTGCCATACTCTTTATTTATTTTTTATTTGAGAAAATAAATCTATTATTCATCTAGTGGTTCATAATACCAAATATACCTGTATTTATTTGAGATGCTACATATATATATATATATATAACAAACTAGTTCTACAATTACGATCATCCTTTTAAACTATACAATGATCATCTTTCAATAAATATTTTTCAACAAGATTGTCATTTACTATGTTAAAGAAAATTTGATGTGAATAGTAAATTTTATTTTGAAAATATATTTTTTAATCTAAATACACTTATAATTTTACTTAGACCTTCTTAATTTTATAAAAAGCTCTAAAATATTTTTAGAGACCAAAACTTATTTTAGATACGAATTTGTAATGTCTTTAAATATTATTTATATTTTTCGTATTAATCAATTCATGAAAAAACTTCATGACAAATATATTTAGAGACAAATTTCATTTCGTCTCTAAATGCAGTATGAATAAACTTTGGAGACCAAATATTTATTTTGTCTCTTTAAGTGTCTTTTAGAGATGAAAATATTTTGTATCTGAACGCCTGAGAGCTTCTCGCTAATAAACTACTCATAAGAATGCTTCCTATCAAACCCATTAGAGACAAAACAATTATATCGTCTTTGAAAGCAATATTTAGAGACGAGATTGATTAGTCCCTGAAAAAAATATAACAAAATGGTATAAAACTGACTAAACATATAGAGACACCATTATTTCGTCTCTGAAAGGCACCTTTAGAGACAAAATTAATTTTGTCTCTAAAAATATCGTCTCTAAAAGTGATTTTTCTTGTAGTGAGCTATATGTAAACAAAAGTTATAACTAATCTTAACAGAGAAAAATTTTCAAATATAGTCGTAAGAAAAAAAGCCAAACAAACTTACTACATAATGCAAATTGTATACCATTTTATGAGATAAAACTTCAGTATTTATAGTTGAAGTACTTGCAGTTGGTGTAGACAAGTTAGTATTCTTTTGTGCGTAAAAAGGAATTCACGGAAAAAAAAAAAAAAAAAAAAACCTCATTAGTATATTTTAAATACAAGCAAAAATAAAGAATCATCTATCATATAGAATTTCATCTAACCTTTCTTGATTTGTTGATAAGTTTTCTTTTGTTTCATTTCTTAATTCCACTCTTTACTCTTTTCAAAGCTCCTTTTGTGGTTGATACATACAGATCACGTAGTGAGATATTACGAAGTAAATTGTTATCCATGTTTTCGTTGTTAGCATCATCCACGTATTCATCAAGAGAATGATTGATCATTACATATTTTTTTTGAGTCCCATTCAATGCAAAATATGCAATATTGAAACTCTCGAGTGATAATGATCCCTTTTCACTGAATTTAGTTGCTTCATAATACAACTTATCAAAACAATGTTGCTTTGATTGTATTTCTTTGGAAATACGCAGAGTTGAGTATAAACTCTTTGTATCCTTGGTCCATCATTCCAATATGTAATGGGATGGTACATTGAAAATTCTAAGAAATTGAAGAACACTCATGGCACGCCTATAAAGAAATCCACAATATTCAAACATGCGACACAAACAAGTAATATGTCTAATTCTCGCATACCAATTTACAATGAAAGCTCCACTTTTCTCAAATTCTTGAATTTTAAAAGTCTCAATCATACCACATCCTTTCTCTTTTAGAGGAAAACAAGTTAAACCTCCTAAAAAAATTTTTATGGGTATATATTGTTGACACTTGTTTCTCAAATAGTGACATGGAGACTTTAAGGTTGGTTTTCTGTGCCAAGTGTTAAAATCTACATAAACTTCTTTCTCTTGTTTATAGTCCATACACTTCATTGTTATTTTCCCCTAATTTTTTTTACCTTAAAAAAAATTCTCTTATAATTTGAGAAACCATAAACAAATCATGACAATAAGCTAAGTAGCGAGTATAGGAAAAAAAAAAAACATTCTTAAGGGCACACTTTAATTACTGCTCATCATATGTCAAATTGTTCTTTAAAAAAAAAAAACAAAAGACAAAAACAAAAAAGAAAAGATAAGAAAAGATAAGAAAAGAGATCAATAATAACAAATTGAGCAACTTTTCACAAAATCAAATGAGTCCAAAATTACAAATTTTCATCTTAAACTCTATCAGCCTAATACTCACAATCATATTCAGTTCCTAAATCCATAGATACTCTATCTCTTAAAAAAATAAATAAATAAAGAAAAAAAACAAAATAAAAGAATAGAACAAGAGAAATAATTACCAGTAGAATGATCAAACCCTCTTTTACACCATTCTTAAAAATAGGGATGAGATAAATCTTTTTCCTTTTGTGAGAATATGATTGACCTTGAGGAAGATATACAGTGCTTTGGCTTGAGGAACCCTCAAGATTTTGGAGGGAGAAAAATTAGCGCTAGAGTGAATGAAAAAAAATAATATAAAGAAAAATTTGTAAAGTTGTGTTTGTGGTGGAAGTTTGAAGCTTAATGAAGAGTAGTAATTTTGTAATTAAGGATAAAGCAAGGAAGAAAAAAGAAGGGAAATGAGAGAGGAATACTTATAAAGGGATAGAAGTTTCACGATTTAGAGAGGGAAAAAAAAAAGATGGTGCATAGTTGTACTTGAATGGTAATACTGTAATTAAGGATAAAGTAAAGGAAAAAAAAAGAAAAGGAAAAAAAAAAGGAAATGTGAAAATTTGGTGCATAGTTGCACTTGAAGTGGCAAAGTTGTAATTATGAGTGCATATTATAAAGAGTGACATATTTGGTAAATAAATTAAAACAGCAAGACTTAATATTTGAGTGTTTTATTTGAAAAAGAAAGGAGGACAAGTGTCAAAAAATTAAGATAGAGTCTGAGGAAGAGGCTGATGGAGGAGCTGTCCTTAACATTCATCTTTTTGGAATTGGCTCCCAAACAAATATTTTACTTTTAGTTTAGGAACTGCTCAACATTTAGATTTAAATAGCCAATTACCAATTTTCAAAAGAAAATATCATCCTCTCCAAAGATTTAAGTCATAAATTTGCATATTACACTATATATTTTAAATATATATTCAAATTTAGATTTCTATACCCCCATAAAGTAATGTCACTTCAAGAATAACTAAGTAAACAATACATCAACCCAAGATAATTAAGAGTTATACATGTTGGTATGCCATCCCACATTGGTGTGAGTAGAAACCTTTAGGCCCTTGCCCTCTTGTAAATAGAGCCATCCTCGTCAATTTTGATCGTCTCAACTAAACTTAAATGCAAGTTCTATTCAATTATTTATAAGCTTGTTTTGTATTTCAAGTATAAAACTAAGATTTTAATCCTCTCTAATTACAAAGAAAGCACTCCAATGAAATCTCTCTTATTTAAGAGTCTCCCAGTGATAATGGTACATTGGATGAGATGTTATATTTAAGAGTCTCCCAATGATAATGGTACATTACATAAGATATCTCCCAGTGGTAATGGTACATTGGATAAGATTTGTATGTATATGAGGTACACTTGACTTGGTGAATGTATAAAAATACATAGGTTAATAATTTGACAACGAAAATCGCTAACTTTTCTTTAGTATTTAGCTCTCTAACCTTTATTTAAGTATTGGAATTTAAATCCCAAATCTCCTCAATGTATTGCATCTGTTAGTTCCTAGCTCACTAAATGAGCTTGTGCCTTGCACATGACACATTTGGGATGGGTATTTCTTAGGGAAAAAATAATTTCCTTTTTATAGCTTTGGAAATCATCTTATTTTGCCTTTTCCGAAACTAGTTTCTAAGATCTAGGGGTGTACAAAGTCCACCCAAAACCGACCTATCTGCTCAAAACTTACGATCAAAAAATTGGATATCTAATTCTAATTGGATCGGATTGGATCTTATTATGTCAAAACTGACTTGGATCTATTTGTTGACGAATCTGCTATGCAAAGATATAATTAACACTGACAAACTGATATACTCTTTAATTTATATATATATATACTTTTTATTTTATTAGTTATTTTTGTGGAAATTAATTTCAAGAAAACACGATAAAAGAGTGTTCGAGTTCAGAGTTGTACTCTAGATTAACTAGTGTGAGTTGTACTTAATTAAAACAAAGTAAAAGATAATTAGGTTAGATCATTAGAATATATAATAGAAAGGGTCATCAAAACACTTCTACGTGTCGAAACAGGATAGGCGGTTGCAATGAGAACAACTTTTTCCACATATCTCAACAAGATTGGCGGTTGCAAGGATGACTCACTTAGTGTGTATGTGAATAAGCAGGTATAAAATAATATTAAAAGTTGATAGTAATGAATAAACGACCATGGTGTCAACTAGAAGTTAGCAACAAAAATAAAGTACAGAAAAATAAATAGCTAGAAACCGACGAAGGCGATACTGTCTATACGACAGTTATAGTTAATTAAAGGAGTTAGAATTCCGAGGTGGTGAGACCAGCCACATCATCAGAAATAATAATATAACTGAAATTAAAGTGGCTAAATTTAAATAAAGTGATGTAACCGGTTGTGATGCAAAACAACACATATTACTAAATAAATGAGCACAATAATTAAAAAAGGAGCAAAGTAACCGATCGTATTTAAGGCAGCAATACAGATTACTTTACGAGGAAAAGGAAGCAGAGTAATTGATCGCACTTAGAGCAGCAATATAAATTACTCGCCGGATTGCAGAAATATAAGACAGATTTATATATATATAATATATAGAGATCAGCACAATACCTCGAAACTTATGCTACAGGTCAAGCATGAAGTTGTAAAAAGTAGCTCGGGCCCAAAGATCGCTATAACATATAATATGTGGTAATAATAATAATCATTATGAAAATGATGCAATTATGCATGTATAGATAAATGTATTTGAATATGTGAGTATGTGTATATATATGCACCAATATGTGTAAATAAAGATGTGTATGTGTGATTGTGTGTGAACTCAGTTAATCAAGTGTACAAGAAAACTTGGTGACCAAGTTTATGTATATATATATATATGAAGATGAGGTGGTGAGAATGGTATGAAAATGAATTGGTGGTGATTATAACATGGAGGTTACGAATTGTGAGGATAACGAGGAATGATGATGATGATGTGGTGACTTTCAGGACAAATCATAAAATACTGGTGAAGAAAGAAACCAAAGTGGAGCTGGTCGTAATTTAAAGAAAAGAATAATATTATAGTACGAGTATATGGTAGAGATAGTCTCAGTGGGATAAGAAGTATATAGTAATGATGAGGGGCTTGAGAACCTTGCGTGATAGAGCTTCAGGTGTACACAGATTGAACGATCAAAAGAATACGAAAGAGAGGATGGATGGAAAACTAAAGAGAGCAAATAAGCAAATTGAATTAATAGCTCTATCTCTTGACTGTCTGATTATAAAGCTTTATATAGGCAAAAGCCTAGAATATATGCTAACTGACTAACCTCAGAGGAAGTGGCCTGCTTGGTTGCCACCTATTAATTGAGGTGTCATTAAACTACATAACTTGCCTTATATTTTGACACATATGATATATGGGGGTCTAATAATAGCTCGACACGTGGCACCATGATAGTGTGGCACAAGCTCCATAAGAACGTGGCATAAATTTAGCAATCTTCTAATAATAAATTGACACATGTCTTGGACAGTCAAAGTTATCTCTTATCCAATGTAATTTTGACACGCCATATTTTTTTGATTAACCCCATATTGCACAATTATCACATTATTTGTGACTTAATATTTTAGTAAGTGACTAATTATAAAAATTTTGCCACCATCCAAAACAAAGAGTTTACAGCAAAAGGCTAATAAAAAATGATTTTCGTTGATTTTATACTTTTCTCAATATTATAAGATCATGGATATAATATATATTAATTAACCATAGAAGAATACCTTCAATTTGGTTTCTCAATCAGAAAGTTTTCTTTCCTATGTACCAAACTTTAACTATACAGGTGTGTAGGACCTGATCTCAACCAAGTAGCAATGAGACCTTTGCTTTGAGTGCTCCAATGATTCTTGGTTATAAACCAAGGATATTTTCTCTCACACTTTTTCTTTCACACAGAATTTTCTCTCTCAATGATTTGAGTAGAGGCAACCAACAAATTAATATTTTCAGTTGAGAGTAAATTTCTTACCTCACAAAAGGTGTTAAGGGAGTATAACTACCCCTTTGTGCAAGACTAAACTTCAGTGAGCCCTAAGGTCATGGATTGGCTGAATTCTGCTTAAGAGCGGAAAACGCCAAGCACAAATCCATGGGATTCCAATGGCCCTCTTTCAGCTCCTCATCTTATTCGTGTGCATTAGACCCAAGTGTTAATCTCACTTTAAATGATCTTATGCAGTCCAAGTTATTTAGTATAGTTAGGGATTTAAATGGACAAATCTAATTCAAGCTCTAATAGACAGGGCCCAATTTTAATTAACTAATAATAGAAGTGTGCAATGAGCATGTTCTATGAGTAATGGATTTATTCTACTAAAGGCAAAAAACTGCATTCTTGAATAAAATAAATCACAAGAAACTACAATTAAATTTTTTCATCCAATACTTCAAAAAAATAAAAAAAAATGAAAAAAAAAATCGTCCATTAGACAATAAATATATTATTATTACATATGTATCCTCACAAATTATTAATAGTTGTATTAAGTGAAATTAATGTTTTACCCCTCTGATTATATCTTATCAATCTTCTTTGAGACAAGGCTATGTTTAATGGATAAGAGAGACTCTAGAAGTCTTGATAGAACTCGTCGGCTATGTTTAATGGATAAGAGAGACTCTAGAAGTCTTGATAGAACTCGTCGTATTGATCATTCAGCCAATATTTAATTATCTAAGTACTAATAGCCACACAAGATGATATTCAAATCCCCAACTTGAGTTTTTGAATCCATGTCTATGTGTATATATTCCCAGTGCATATTAACTTACATTACCAAAATGTCAGAATCTAGGCATTATATTTTGACACATATCCTTTTGACATCTCAAATAATGTAAGTAATGTACACGAGTTCATTATATATCTAAGTATTAAAAAAGACACACTAATTATCTTTAAGTTATAAGATTGAGTTCTTGATCATGATATTTATTCGAGAATTATATCTCACATGGTCCAATTCAGTGTATCTAACTTACACTCGAGCTTTCAAATGAAGTCACACTTCCATAGTTTAAGACTGACCGTTAATATGCAAAGTCTTACAACTTTATCCAAAAAAAGTGTGCAACTTTTCACATCAGTTATGAATAATAATCTACAAATATAGTAGAATATTTGTTTCCAAACAAGTAAACAATTTTACTTGTCTCACATATTTATTTAATGATAAATTAAGAAACTTTATGATCTACTAAACAATAATTAGACATTATTATAAACATGCATGCATGACATAGTAAATATAACTTCATAATAATATCATATATCCATTGTTGTTGTAATAATCAAAGTTTTTGGGCATATTTTCCAATATTTGTTTTTATGTTATCCTAGTTTTTCTCACACTAAATAAGTCCCCTCGTATCAGATACAATAAAGTAACCCTAAATTTTCTTATTTTGCACCTCCTTTCTCTATGTCTCTCTCCTTGTTGCCGCAACCAATCTTACCCAGAACCCTGTCAGTCTCTCATCTCTCTTCTTGTATTAAGCTATGACACCACTCTCATTTTTTCCTTTCCTCATCTCTCTATTGCTCGTTGCCTCCCAATCACTTACATGGCCACCGCTCTCCTCTATGCTCGCTCCTCTTTCATCCTTCTCATTAAAAAGGCTGGTTTTTTTCTTTTTATTTTTGTATGTTCTACATTCATGTAACGACTTGACTTTTCGGACCGGTAACTACTTACACTCTTAGCTTACTTATTTAAAAAAGAGAAACTTAGACGTGAAAAATTTATGACAAATTTTTTTTTTAATATACTTTTATTTCTTTTGAAGAGATTGATATTCACAGCTAATCATTTACTTAATTTGATAATTTTGGAAGTAAGTAAAAATGCTTCAGAATGGTTAAGTAACGTTTGTTTTAATTTGTTTATAAACTTTTTACTTTGGGTAATTTAAATAATGCACAACTATAAAGGACTTCCAGATGAGAAGGGGAAGTCACATACGGACTACTTAAGTCTCAAGCTCTCCTTAGACAGTTTAGATCTTTTTGACAGAACCCCTTGAGTTTTGCATTTATTCAAATCAAAATATTTTCACTTTTAAAACTTTTCATATTGAAAAATGTTTGTTTAAACTCCATTCAATCAAAATATATTTTCAAGTTCAACTTAATAAAATCATGAATTGTGAAATAAAATGCCGAGTTATAAATATGTTTTCAAACAGCATCAAGCTTACATAATTGAAATAATTTGTCTCATAATAAGAACATATGCGGAAATAATTTAATGGCAGTATTCTATTACCCGTGCCTTGCATTCATCCCTGCCTCGATTCCAGCTAACCCGTTAATCAAATCGAAGGTTTCTTTCCTTTGGTACCTACAGCATGGGTACTCATACAACATGAGCTTTTACTCAGCAAATACAATATAATTTTCACAAAATATTTCATTCAAAAACAAACAATTTTTTATAAAAGTCCGATTATGCTGTTTTATAAAATCATTACTTTATGCTTTATTTTAATATATTATATCATTATTTTATTTCATTCTTTATCACAAAGTATTTTATCTTTCTTATGGGCCCTGGGATATGTACCGAGTGCGCACTACCGAAAGGGGAGCTAGGAGAGCGACCTAACTCAAAACACCCACGGTCATAAACTTAGTATACTTTTCCTCGTGAATCCTCACCTAGGGGAGGTCGTTGTTATCTTTCCTAGGATATCCTCACCTAGTGGAGGTTGGTATGACACCTTTAAATTCTTATCTTATTAAGTTTTCTCTTAACATGAGTAGATACACTTTAACAACAAGCTTAAACTTTATATTCCACTATTTTCTTAAAGTATACTTAGAGTATTTTAATACGATAACATTGTAAAAAAAGCACACTTCATTTTAATAGTATAGAAAATGTACCATAATAAGCATTTTTCATATTATACATAGGCTACACAATAATAAAGATAAAAGCAAGTTATCACATGAAATATTCTCAAACATATCATACTGCAAACATTAAATATTTTCAAGACCATCCATACCATAGGTGAGATTGTACTTACCTCGTAATATGATTGTCCTAGTTCCACTCGTTAATTATGTACGTCTAGGTTGAAGTCTTGCCCTGACATATGCATACTTTAATTGTTAGAGTAATTTAAAGTGGACTTATACTTCTTTTTTAAAAAAAAAAAAACTTCTAATTACTTAGTGGATTTAAGACAACTAAGACTCAATCTTGATCAAGTATAAAACTTCAAATTTGAAAAACAATGTCGTGTTATATTCTTTGACTAATTTATACCTTCAACTTAGATGGATGAGATTTAATTTTCCTTAACACTTATCATGATGATCTTTTTAGTCTATCAAAACTTTGGTTGTAGATTTGATTAATATCATCCTAAATCGATTAAGTTTCCTTAGTTATATTGCTCTTTATCAATTACTTTGAATTATTCTTGATTAATTATTTTATTCGTAATCATGGGTCTTAATATGATAAGTGGGCCAAACACACTAATGGCTACATAAATTTTAAATTTAAAATCATACTTAGGGCTAGACATATTATTAGGCCTTTTTCACTCTTCTTATGCCCATAACTAAACTTACAATTAGGGACATATATCTTTTATTTCTTATTATTGATTTCATATCCTAAACTTAAGTAAATATTTTATTATCTCAATTGGGGATCTAAAATAAAGGTTTCTATTTATTTTTAGACTAAATCTCTAACCCAAAATTTCAAGTTTCATAATTTATATATATATATATATTTTGGCCCATAATCATAAAATTTCTAACATTTATGCCCTCCAAAGGTAAACCTTAAGTTATAGCTTATCTTTTTGTTAAGGATTCTTCCTTTATTTATTTTCACACTTTAATATAGTTTTAAAACTGCCTAAAATGACTTTCTCACAGATTTGACCCATATTTTATCAAAATTACACTTTTAACCTAAAATACTCAAAATTTCGACATTTTAGACCTTTCAACTTTTGAGCAAATGTTTTTAATTTTTGGAAAGAATTTTTAATGGGTAAAAATCTGTTCTTAAGGATCTAAGTCTAGATCATTAAGCTTGGTTCATTTTCAAGCATATTTTATTTTAGGATCTTTCACCTAAAAATCTTCCACCTTTAAGTTTAGTCATTTTAATTTTATTTTAATATTATTATTATTATTTAGCCTTTATTATCATGAAGTATTCATATTTAAAGGCTTAAGAAATCAACAAAATAAGCCTTGGCATAAAATACATTATATAACATCTAAAGTAGATCAAATATGTTATTACCTATTGATTCTTTTATAATATCTATTTGAACACATAACAAGCAAAGTGAGGAAACATTTATCTTCCAAGCTTGTATCTTCTTTCTTGGAGGGTTTGGGAATTTTTTCAATTATCAATATTTTACTAGAAGTTAAAATACTAAAATTAGACTTCTCGTAATTTTAGAGCTAAAAATCTTAATAAACTTAAATGTGTTTGTGTAACCTACCTTCCAAAGATCTTTCCTTCTTCTTCCTTACATCTCCACCACAAAACTAGGAGCTCTCTTCTCTTGAATATAATTCTTAAATTCTAAAGTCTTTGTAGGAATGCAAGGATGATAGGTAATATATTATAGCTCTTGTAGGTTTGGAAGAAATTGAGGTAGAAAGAGCTTTTTTTTTTTTTAAGAGAAAGGATGATAGGAAAAATAAAGATAGTTTTGGCTAAGTAATTGGAAGGTTAAGTATGGATTTCTAATTGTCAAAGGAAGGGTCTATTTATAGGCCATCCATAGGAGGTATCCAATAATATACTATTTTCATATTCTATCTAATAATCCAAGTACCATTATTACAAATTTTGTCTATACATCTTCTTTTCCTACTCTATCACTTTATCTTTTACTTTATTTTTCACTCATCCACTACTTTTGTCTCTAATCTTTCCTCTTTTTCAATTGTTTGGAATCCAATACTACTAACTCCCAAAGAAAATCTCCACTATATTATTCTTTTTCTTACCTATTGAATTATTTTGGAGACAAAAGCTACCAATTAGTTTTGTTTATGTCTTTCTCTTTGAATTATGGCCACTAATTTCTAAAAAAAGTCTCCATTATCATTTTCTTTTTCCTACCTTTTGAATTATTTTAGAGACAAAAGCTATCAATTAGTTTTGTCTATATTTTCTTTTTTTAGCATTACCCACTAACTTTATTCCTTGCCTTTTTTATTCCACTAATTTAAAGTTATCGCCTCCCTAAGATAGAACCTCACTAGTCTTCATCTTTTTCTACAACTTATTTTCCACCCTTGGATTGACTTGTCTACTTAATTCTTTGTATACTTAAATCCTAGTCATTCAAATTGTGTCATGGTACTATTTAAGTGCAACCATTAACTTTGGGTTATAAGATGTAACAATTTCTAATGTGATATAAATATGTCACATTCTTATTTAGGTGAGCTAAGTCATATTGATATACATAATATTTTCTTTGTAAAATTAATTTATTATTAAGGAAAACTATCTTAGAATTTCCAAGTTAAAATAAGGAATAATTATGATTTTCTCACATAATAAAATCTAACGTTATAATCATACTACACATATAATTTTAAGTATTGTGAAAATAAGCTTATTAAAATTCGACATTAAGTCTAATAATAATCTACTAAGGTTGCAAGTCTAGGAATTCTTAGGGAGTTCCAATTTATGTCATATTTTATGAGATATGTCATTTGGGTCGAAGTAGATGTACACTTGTTTACTTTCAATTTTTGGGATAGTGGGGTTCTCATTTCATTATAAGGTTGTATCCCAAATTTTAGATTCATTCATCATTTATCTAAGTTGAAACTTAATAAAACAATGTGGTGGTTTGACAAGATGCGTCATGAAAATTTTGATATTGCAGTTTATAATTATAGATGTACTTAGAAGTTACTATTTTCCTTAGTCTTTTTTTAAGAATTTCTAAGAATCCATAAAGAGATCTTGATGAAACACCAAAAGACATAGCAATAAAACGTAAATGACCTTAATCCACATTGTTCAAGTTATATCAATCATAAGATATTGTTATGATATACATCATTTATCTTCTTTTTTTTTTTAAAAAAAGCATAGGTCACACTATTACTCAGATAATAAGAAAAGATAAATCAAAATGGAAACACCAAGAGACATATGGTAATTAAAACTTAAATGAAGTGGATCCACACCATTTAAATTGTATTCATCACGAGAGATTGTCGTCATATATATCATTTCTAATAAAAAGGAAAAAAAAGTATAAGTCAAACTTTTACGCAGAGAATAAGAAAAAAAAAATGAAAAAGAAATATGTGGTTCCCTATTTTATGAAAAATGCAAAAGAGGAGACAAGACTATTTTAACCTAGTAGAATAGTCTCCTATTTAAGTTTAAATGAGAATTATAAATCTTTACCTAATACTGTATGTATGCATATATATATGATATAATACGTAAAATATATATATATATATGGTTGCCAATCTAGTAGGTATTTTTTTTTTACCTCTGTGTAGTTATTTTTTTCTTAGCCATTAGATAAGCATCTAATAGTGATCCAACGGCTATAATGAAATGCATAAAGATGTACATCATTAATGTCATTTCTCTTTCTTACTTTTTAATATAAAAAAATGTGCAAGAAAAATTTTCATTGATCAAAATGATACCTATATATAGGTTAAAAAAAATATCTACTGGATCGGTGCCCTATATGGTTGGGTTTAGGGTTCATATATACATATATGTATATACATATATCATATATTTACATATATACTTATAGGGCATCAATCCAGTGGTTTTTTTTATTTTTTTTTACCTATCTATAAGTATTATTTTGCTCAATAAAAATTCATCGCGTAAATCTTTTCATGGAAAAAGTAGAGAAAGAAAGTCATTAAATAATGGGTATTTTATTTTTTTTTTATTTTTTTATTTTTTAACTACTTAAATTATGGTAACCGTTAGATCAATGATCCAACAACTAAAAAAAATATTTATAGATAGGTAAAAAAAAATACCGATTGGATTAGGAACCATACATATATATATATGGGCACTAATCCAGTAGGTTTTTTTTTTTTTTACCTATACATAGGTATTATTTTGGCCATTTAAAATTTATCATGCATATTTTTTATAGTAAAAAGTGAGAGAGAAATAGCATTAATGATGCACATCTTTTTATATACATCATTATAGCCATTGGATCACTATTAGATGATGATCCAATGGCTAAAAAAAAATATCTATACACAAGTAAAAAAAAATACTTATTGAATTGGCAACCTTTATATATATATATATATGGCTTTGATCAAGATATAGTAAATTTTTTTTTTTCGAATAAGAAAGCTAGATTCAACAAATCAAGTAACTTTCAAAATCTAATTTCGTAATATGATGTCTTGACATTTTAGTGAAAATTCTCAATTGCATTTCAAAACAAGTTTTAATATCATGAAAATTAGACCAAGTATTTTGTATATTAGAAACTCAACTTAGAAATGTCTTGAAAATTTTCACATTTGAAAATTTGAACCATGTTTTTAAAAATATACTTTGATCATCTATTCCAATGTCTCAAGTCTCAACATCTAAATATATTGTCATGACATATCTATTCTAATATTTAAATAGGGTTAGCAATATAACCCATAGCTGTGGGCATCAGTGGTTATCTGAACTGAATGGATAAAAGAAAAATCAAGTAGAGTAAACAATCAGAGAGGGGAACAACCGCTCCGCAAATATATAGATATAGCGCAGGTAAGGTATTAACATAATCCACATCGTACCTACTTCAATATATATATTTATAATAATTATTATATATAAATATATATATTTACATTTAATCCACCCATATTCCTAATTATCTTTGAAAAATATTCAAATATGAAGATTTATACGATCTTCATATGTATGAATAATATTATGGTTCTAAAAACTGCTTAGTATACTATGTCAATCATGAAAACATTATGGTTCTTAGTGTGTTTATGTTAGGTTTTTTTGGTCTTTTTTAATCATTAACAGGTAACTATTAACTATGGTTTTTTCTGTTATCTATTTGATAAATCATACACTGTCATTGCATCTAAAAATACAGTTAATGGGGGTGAGCATGGTATTATGATTAACCTACGGGGATTGAACCATCCCTAATACACTATATTATCATTCATAGTATCAAATCTTGATATCCGATATATTGTCATGACATCAGAACATGACACTGATTGACTTCTAAATGTAATTTTTTTACTGAAAAAAAAAAATAAAAACAAAAGTTGTAACACTAGTTTACATACGAAAAGTCCTATAAAATTTCCTATAAATTGTCATAAGCGCGGATGGCAGTGGAGCCAATTGAATCTTCGATCAAACCGTCGATCTAAGATCATCTTAATACCTCACAATCGTTATATGGAAAGACAACTCCTTTAATACTCGCGATAAGTGGTGTTACAAGAATAACTACTACAACATCTATCACTCAAGAGTATCTATAAAATTTTGGGGTAGAGAGAAGGAAGAGTGAGCATATATTTCTTTTGGCTTGTTTTTCTGACTCTCTGAAAAATAAAAAGTGGGAGAATGTAAGTGTCTTTTCCTCCTTATTAAGGATATTATGAAATATTCCTTATTGAATAGGGAGATGTCTCTACATTGAATACACTCAAAAACAAATATGGCGTATTCACATTTCAGATCTATTAGAGTTAGAGTACGTACACCCTATCTAGATTAAGAGCCATTAATTACATATATGGATCAGTGACTGAATATTTACAAATATTTTCTCATTATGTTAGATAATGGATATTGCCTCATTTCACATCATGTACCATTATGGAGGCTCAATAAGACATATGGTGCAAAAGTCCAACAGAAACACAAACATTTTGGAGGTAAATGACACATATCGTTTCTATGCACCTAAACGACTTGTCGACTTCAAAAAAGTACAGTGACATTTTTTTTTCCTTGATGTTGTTTGACATTTCGTTACGCACAAGCGACATAACTTTCATTTAAGCGAAACGACTACATTTATCGTTTTAGTTGGAGGGCAGCCACATAAAGATGACCTGTTGTTTTCTTGGCCATTTTGCATGTTCTTCTAAAACGACATGTCATTTAAGACAACATCTATTTATTTTTGCCCTATTTTACGTCCGAAACTAATTAGTTGGGTTTCTATATGCATGGTCNGTCTCTAGTTTCTTTTTCTTATTATTTTTTATTTTCTTAAGATTGAATGTACCTATTGTTAAGACTGCTTACGTAATTATTTTAATGAGTTTGACAATTACACCAACAATAACAACAACAACAACTAACTTATAAAGTTAGCAACCATTTTAATATTTGCCTATTCCGATATCTTCCTTTTCAAAATTCACATAAGATGAATATTAATGATTTTAATGAACAGATAAAATTCTTAGTTCTTTTCTTAAATAAATATTAAAATCGCTAAATAAATTTTTATCTATAATTGAAATATATTTGTATTACTTATAGTATGCATATAATTTTTTTTTTCCTTAAGGGGTCACGTGCCTTAGACACTAGTGTATATATATATATAACATTCGTAGGACAATGATATCATAACTATATTTTTAAAAAGGGTTATTATATATAGTTTATAATTAAAATTTTGAAGTCGTTTTCACTTTCATTGCTAGATTTTTTGAGAGGTAATATCAGTACATTTGTTGGTCCAACAATATATATTAAATATAAAAAAAAAAATTATGTTAGTAACAATCAATACGGCTTTACCAAACGCCGACCATACATATACGATCAGTATATTTAATTTGTCGTCGACTCATTAGCTGCCATGTCACCATTTTTATTGCAAGACCTTAGAAAAGAGAAAAAGGAGCCATTTGGGCCGTTGAATTATTGGACCTGAACGGCTCAAACTTAGTTCGAAATGGGTCATCTCATATGACCCACATTCACCACAACCCTCAGACCCATTACATAGAAGTAGGGTCCATGTATGTCAAATCACTTACGTGGCATATTACCATTCGCGGAAACATTCCTACTACTTGACTCCTCCAAAAAGTCAGCTTGACCGGCAACACGTGGCAATAAAAAACCACGTGCTACAAATTCGACATTCTCAGCTCATCCGCAGAGACGAAATTCCTCAACCAAGAATAAATTTATAATTCATTATTTTTATACCCAAATATGCAAAAAGTACTCCATCTGAGGGGTATTTCTGATATTTCGGAAATTACACTTTGGTCCATTCCACCAGCAAACTGTTTAGACCAGAAATAGCTTAAGAGAAAAAAAGACGAGACGGTCACTCGCAGCCCCATATACATTTCTCACACCCCCAAATTCTCTCTTTCTCAAAGAAACCCTAATTTCTCTCAGTGAGATCGGCCATGGCTTCCTCTAAAGAACGCGAGAACTTCGTCTATGTCGCCAAGCTCGCTGAGCAGGCCGAGCGCTACGATGGTTATTCTCTCTCTTTTTCTCATTTATTATTTATTTTTTGAGTATATTTGTTGTAAAAGTCACATGCATATTAACTTTTTTGGTATAGTTTTTTCTTTTAAGGAAACTTTTTTTGGAATAGTTGATTAGTTTCTTTTTTCAGCTCTGGTTTGATTTTTTTTTTTTTTTNTTTTTTTTTTGTTTTGGTATTTTTCGTTAAATCTGAAGATATTCAAATTTGCTATCACTCAATTTGGTGAACTCTTTTTTTTTTTTTCGAGAGAGAGAAATTAAAGGAAACCCAGAAAGTTTTATATCATTAATATATTGAACTGAACTAAGGATCAATTGTTTTATTTTGGAGATTTTTTTTTTGGTAGAATAGTTCATATTAGTGTCACATGATTTTGCAATTTCACTCATAATTGCTTTTTCTAAATAAAAAATTTTGTGGGTTTTTATTTTATTTTAAATTTTTTTCTTTAGTTCAAACCGACAAAATAATTTAATTAGTGGTTCTTTAGTTCAAACCGACAAAATAATTTGATTTCTATTTTTAAATTTAATATATAATTAAATTTTTCCTGGGATTAATGACTGAACCTTTGCATGGTGACCCTTTTCATGTCTTTACTTCTTGTACTGACAAATGTTATTTTCTTCGTCCCAGTTATTTAGGAATATACCCATATAGCTGGTTATAAACATTTTTTTTTTTAATAGAGATTATGTTTTTAAAAGCCAAAATGATTGAAATGGCTAATATGCAATGAAAATCTACAGGTCCTGAAATTCTTCAAATGAATACTTCCAACTGACACCCGCTTTGTCTTTCCTTGTTTTCTTTCTTACGCTATAATTTGACAGAGATGGTTGAGGCAATGAAGAATGTGGCAAAACTTGATCTCGAATTGACAGTTGAAGAGCGTAACTTGCTCTCTGTTGGATATAAGAATGTTGTTGGTTCTAGGAGAGCCTCGTGGAGGATCCTATCATCAATAGAGCAGAAGGAAGAAGCTAAAGGAAATGAGGTTCATGCCAAGCGAATTAAGGAGTATCGGCAGAAGGTTGAATCAGAGCTCTCGAGCATTTGTGGTGATATCATGACTGTGATTGATGAGCATCTCATTCCATCAGCTACAGCTGGTGAATCAACTGTGTTCTACTATAAGATGTAGGGAACTATCTTGAGTGAATACAGCTGAATTTGTACATAAACTTGTTCTTGCGTTTTGTCATGATTATCTCAGTTTTTAAAATGGGGTTGCTTGCAAACTATTATTGGTGACAGGAAAGGAGATTATTATCGTTATCTTGCAGAGTTCAAGGCTGGTGAAGAGAAAAAAGAGGCTGCTGAGCAGTCAAAGAAAGCATATGAGGTTTTTCTTTTCCTCTAGTTAGAAATTATTCTTGAAGCTCATGTTTTCTGTTTATGCCATCACTAAATTTTCTCTTGATTAAGAGAGTAAACATATTTGGCTATTAAGCAAGCTTCAGCCTTCAGGTTTGTTTGAAGTTTATCTTCTTTCTGAAAATAACTTTACTTTGCCTGAAACTTTCAATATAAGTTAACAATTTATTCTGTTATTTCTGATTCACTTTGCTAAATATCCTGCATCACACTTTCTCTCACAATCTCAATATTATTTGTTGTTTACTGTGTGCAGGCTGCTACAACAGCCGCTGAGGCTGAATTGCCTCCTACACATCCAATACGGTTAGGTTTGGCTTTGAACTTCTCTGTCTTCTACTATGAGATCCTGAATTCACCGGAAAGGTTTGTAGGATACAATCTTCAGGTTGACTGGTATTTGGTTTATGTTATTATCCTGTTTGATGCGGAAGTTAATTTAACAGGGCCTGCCACCTTGCAAAACAAGCTTTTGATGAAGCTATCTCGGAACTTGATACACTGAACGAGGAATCCTACAAAGACAGTACATTAATCATGCAGCTTCTTAGGGACAACCTCACTTTGTGGACTTCTGACATCCCAGAGGAAGCAGGTAATTGATGTTACTCGGAAATAATTACTGTATTCAGTTCATTCCATGAATACCTTGGAGTAATTCTGGCCAATTTTTACACTGTGCTTTTCTGATCTGTTACATTAGCATATGGGCTGCTTATCCTGAAATTGTCAACCCATTAAAATTGTTCATCGAAGCATAAACCAGTACATATTGATTTATCTCCAAGAGAAGGATGCATCAACTATCAAGTATCAAATTTTGTTTTTCATTAATTTGGTATTTGAAATGATGTTAGGTATAACTTTAGTACCCTTGTTTAAATACAATTCTGTAATTTATTCTTTCAGAGGGCAGAATATTTGTTGAATGATTTTAAATTCAATATTCTAGACAAAGGAGTTAGTATTTTCTTTATGAGTACCATCTTTGCTCACGTCAGTTTCTTTTGGGTTACTTCTTATTTCCAAACATCAATGGTTTCTTTTTTGATTCCCTTTTTGCCGCAGAAGATGCCCAGAAGATTAATGGCACTACCAAGGCTGGCGGGGAGGATGCAGAGGTTAGTAATTTTCATTTTTCTTAAGGTTGATCAGTACTATCTAGTATTTGATTGCTTTGGTCATGCATTTCATTACGTTTTGCAGTGATAACGTCTGGTGACTTGCTTGCTATATGTATGATGGATAAATGAGGAGATCTGCGTCGCAACTTTGGTGTTTAGCTATCCTAGATCATTATTCTCTTTTTCTTTAATTTTTTTTTCTCAAGTCCTATATTATATGGTGTGTTATAATAGCATTATATCTGGAGTTGGTCTGATCTGCATTCCCCAATCTTGTCCTTGTTGACATGTTGGATGGAGTGTAGAAGATTGACCCAATTGCTTAGGGTGATTTTCTTGTTTTTATGAAAATGCCGTAGCCCAGATGGAGGCCTGTACTTGTTCTGCTTATCATTAGCATTGCGTTTATTATGTCTTTTCTCGTTTTATAGTTTTAAATCTGGCTTGCTTCTCCCCCACCCCCTCCTATTTCTCTTGGCCAAGTTAATCTTGCGTCCCTCTCTTATTCTGTTTATGATTTTCGATGAGTCGATTACCTTTCTGCTTTCCAAACCACAGAATGAAATCAAAGAAAAGTTGCAGTTGGAACTGTTGTATACTTATTGCTACATATTACGAATTTCCTCTAGTCTCTCTCCTTTGTATCACCAGAGACCATATTGCATTGTCATATTTAAGGAACTTAGGGCGCACAAGAGAGTTGGTGATGAGGAATAGAAATGGTATAATTAGGATATTTTATGTTATTAATTGGGATTATTTTAGATTTAATTGTCATACTTAATACACAGCATGTAAACACACTGCCTGTCAATTAGATTATTTCTCCTCTTCTTTTCTTTCTCATACTACATCAGTTAGATTTAATTGTCACGCTCAAGCACAGCATGCAAACACAGTATCTGTCAAGTCCATCGACCAATCGACCCTTCAGTCAGATTAATGAGAACTAAGAACGAATTAGTTATCATTTTGTGGTGCCTATATGTACTTATATAATGTCTAGTATTTGGTTGATAGGAATAATATTTCATGGTTTATTGTTCACATTCAATAATTTATATGCTCATTCTTATTCACAGAACGATCAACTGTTGAAAGTGAACTTGACTTGTGAGTGGAGTGAGTGATGCTGGAATGTATAGATCGCAAGAAAGTTGGCAACAGTGGTTTTGTAGTGGATGATATAATAAAAGTATAATCGATTCCCGGTAAAAGTGTAACAAAAGCTCTGTTTGGACCATTTGAGTGAGGCAAGTGAAAACTGGGAATTGATTCCAACTATCTCAACCTGGTTCTTGGTTAGAATAGGAGCCAATTAGAGGCTCACACTGTTGAAGGAGAGATTAGACAATCAGTATAGAGTTAAAAAGAGTTCATCAAAATGGGGGAAGAAAAAAAATCTTCTACCATGGACTCATTGTCCTCGGCTCGGATAATGCCTAATGGTAATAACAATAGTCACTAGTCAGTAATGGTGCCAAGGCCAAGTTATACACAAGAATGGTCTGGCTAATTTTTTGATATGGCCTGTGTATGTCATCTCTAGAGAGCGAAAAAAGCGTTCGAGTTTCTATTCTTTTACTTTATCGGAGCTATTGGTCCCGTTTGGTTTACCTATTCGAATGGGTGTATTTAAATAGAAATTCTAGAATGAGTTATGGGCCCGTTTGGGATAATTTTTACTTCCTGAAGTAAAAGCTCTAGAAGATCTTCCTGTAAAAGCTAGTGGGTTCATGCTTCATTAAAAAGATCTTCTAATTAAAAAAAGATCTTCTGACAATTCATCCAAACACCCCCAAAAGTAACTTTTGGGCTCTAAAAGATCTTTGGAAGCTATGCCAAACAGGCCCTATAATTGGAATGGGAGACATTTGAATGGAAAAACATTAGAATGTGTTGTAATTAGAATGGGAGCATTGGAATGGACCATTCAAAAACACCTCCTTCCCTCCATTCTCATTCAAGACACAAAAAATTCATTCCAATAGTTGATGTGACTGATGAACCATTTGAATAGAAAAACTGAATTGTTGAAACAAACACACATTCCAAAAGACCATTTGAATGGAAAAATTGGAGTTGTTGAAACAAACACTCATTCAAATGAATTTTCCATTCTAATGAAATGGAATAGTTGAAACAAACGGGGCCATTAATATTAAAAGGCAGGGATATGAATTTTTTTATAATAAAAAGGAAGAAAAAGGGCGACTAGAGTAGTATCTCCAACCTGCTAACGGAAATGATAGATGAAGTCTCTTCAGATAAATTTTACCCTATCAAGCGGCTAATGAGAATGTTCGCTGAAGGCCATTTATCCTATTAGGCGATGTCGCCTGTCATGCTAACCCACTAAATACTCTTACTAGTAAGGATTATATTGGGTGTGGTCCCAAACACGTGTTAGACTAAAGGGCTGTTTGGTATGAGGTAATTTTTGAATGGAAATAAGTATCTTAATATATTTCCATGTTTGGTGCTTTTTTACAGCTTGGTAAAGTAATCTCCTTGGTATTTACATCCTCTTACCCAAGGGTGACATGAAAGTGACCTAAAAGGGTGAATTTCAAATCAATTCCCATCTGAAACTCACCCAAAAAAAAAAAAAAAAAAAAAAAAAGAAAACGAACGAAAGGTATGTGCCTTAGGTTCTACTTCTCCATGCCAGTCATCTCGTTGTTATTGTGCCTTAGGTTCAACTTTTCCCTATCATTCATCTCGCTATCATTCGTCGCCGTGTGTCGTCTCTTATTGGACTGAACTCAACTCAAGCTCTATGCTCTCTCTACTAACACACTCTTTCACTCTCTTTTACTTTCTCTCTCAATAATCAATTTGTTCACACTTCATCTAATCAACATGCAATTCCTCCTTTTCCACTCTGATTTTATTTTTATTTCACTTTTTTGATAGTCTTATAAACATAATTCCCCAATATAAATTGCTCCTCATAAATCTCATTTGTTGGGATTTTTACCCCCAAAATGGGGGTTTCAGATTTGACTAGAGTGGCCATGGCAACCGTTGCTATCGTCATTGTGCAACTAGGTTTTATGTTCTTGGTCTCTAGCCTTTTGCCTTATAATTAACGTCATTTAAGTATTTCTGTTTTTGTTTCAATTTTTTTTCTCGCCATTTTATTACCTAGGTAATTCTATATATATTGTATTGGATTGATTTGATTTTGGATTTTATTTTCCTTCATCTTGGTAACTATGATTTCTTTTCTTTTTATTTTTTTATTAAGTTAGAGATTCAATATAATTATTTTTTCTGTTTTTACTGGGTTGGAGATTCAATGTATTGAAGCTTGTGTTCTTGTTTATAGCTAATGGGTTTGTTGATTGTTGCTCTGATTTGCCAGGTACTAATGGAGAATTGCTAAACAGTACATTCTCATGTACAAACCAAACATAGTTTTTAACATTATCATGAATCATCAGCAAGATTACATTTCAGGATATTAGATAATCATATCACCCTCTTTAATATTTCAATTAATATAAAAATTTAGATTACCTCGTACCAAACAACTCTTAAGGTGATTACTTAGCACTTGAAACTGTAACACGTTTAATATAAAAATTTGGATTACCTCGTACCAAACAACTCTTAAGGTGATTACTTAGCACTTGAAATTGTGACACGTTTATTCTATTCTAGTTTGTAATAATGGAATTTAAACTGGATAAGAATTTACTTATCAAGTTGTTAGAAATAAAAATAATAAAAATAGGGGTTTTTGGTATAATTAGTCCCTGAATTTTTCGATAATTTGCAATGTATCTCTTGAACTTTTTTTTGGGCAATTAAGACCTTAAATTTAGGATTTTTGGCATGATTAGTCCCTGAATTTTTCGTTGATTTGCAATATATCCCTTGAACTTTTTTTTTTTGGTAATTAGGACCCTGAATTTAGGATTTTTGGTATGATTAGTCCTTGAATTTTTTGCTGATTTGCAATATATCTCCTGAGTTATGTGCAAATTTTTTAAGGGCATAATAGTTATCTCACTTGGTTTAGAGACAAAAATAACAAATGGGAGTTTGGAGGGGAAAAAATAGTTTTGAAATTCAAATTTTTAAACAATGAAAGAATAAATTACAAATCAACGAAAAATTCAAGGGCTAATCATGCCAAAAATCCTAAATTCAGGGTCCTCATTGTTAAAAAAAAGTTCAGGGGTATATTGCAAAAAATTCTAAATTCAGGGTCCTAATTGCTAGAAAAAAAGTTCAGGAGATATATTGCAAATCATCGAAAAATTCAGGGACTAATAATGCTAAAAACTCTAAAAATAATAAATTAAAAAAAAAAACAAAATAAAAAAGAGGTGGTGGGAATGAGATTACATTTAGCACCCTCGTACGTTAAACCTCCATCTTGATTTGGCACGCACCTCCACTATCTTGAGAAAGTGTTTGAAGCCCGAAATGAGAGTGGGAATTGGGAATTGGCATATCCCTGATTCCGATCCCAAAATGAAGCAAATTCCTTTACGCTACACAGTTTGGAATCCGGACAATGCCGTCGCACGACGTCGATCTCCATTTTTGTGCATGGCCTTATATGTCTTAACGCTTTCTACAGCGTTTCATGGTTTTGTCTTCTTCTTCTTCTTCTTCTTCCACATTTTTTGTCAAACTAATTAATTGCCCACCCACACCATGACCTGCTGTAACTCTGGTCACTGCAATGTCCAAACCCCCAAACCCAACATTTTGGCTGTTATTCTTGATTTGGATGGTACCCTTTTGGACACAGGTATATAATACATATGTCTTATAGTTGTATAATTTATCCTGTATATATCGTATTTGTTTTCGTTTCTGCGAAATGGGTTTTTTTATGATTTCTCTTTATCTCTCTTAAATTGTGTGTTTATGCAGAGAGAGCTGCAAAGGGTGTTCTGAAGGAGTTCTTGGCCAAGTATGGTAAGGTTTTGGATGAGGAAAGAGAAGAGAAGAAGACTTTGGGGAAGACCCTGAAAGAGTCCTCAGCTGCCATTGTTAAGGACTATGATCTCCCATTGACACCTGATCAGTTTATCCAACAGATAATCCCCATGTATCAAGAAAAGTAATTCTCTTTTTCTCTCTCCATTTGAAAAAATTTATCAAATTTTGATGACTTTTTGCTTAGACACATTTTTTTCATTTTTCATATGTACGAATTTGACGGCAACATATTTCGCAGTTAAGAATATGTTTATTCCGAAATGAGTGTTTTCAACATGGCTATCTATAAGCATTCTGCTGCATACATTAAATACTTGTATATGCATCTGCAGCCTTGTATTCGTGATTTCTTTCTTTTCTTATCCTTCAATTGGATAATTTTAGGTGGATGCATGCCAAAGCACTTCCCGGTGCTAATCGCCTCATCAAGCATCTCTATAACCACGGAATTCCTCTTGCTCTTGCTTCAAACTCCTTACGAGAATACATCGACTTGAAAATCTCCCACCAAGAAGGTTGTCATTTCTTGACCCTATTAATATTAGCAAAACCAGGGAATGATTTTTAAAAAGAACAATAAAAGGACATTCTCATAGTGCCATTTTCCCACTACTGTTATTTTGTTATGATTCAACAAGATGACAATGAAGTACATACTGCAGACAATCCCTTATGAAATTGATCCTTGCTAATAATTTCACTTTTCCATTATTTCCTTATTCTGTGGTCCTTATACTAATTTGGTTTTGAAGAAGTTTTGTAAGAGCTTTCGAATTTTATTTATTGTCTTGAACAGAAGATAGGCACTCTTATCTGCTTACCTCTTGTCTTATTCCTCCGACTAATCCTTATCATTATTCTCGTGACTTTAATGATTTCTGCAGGTTGGAAGGAACGTTTTTCTGTAATTCTTGGCAGTGACCAGGTTAAAGCAGGGAAGCCCTCAGCAGATCTGTAAGCTTTTTTTCACATTAAGCAATTGAAGATTGGTCATGTATACATACCATGAAGATAGCATGTAAATGGAACTATGAAACCCAATTCCCCAAACAGCCCAACGTGGCCTTTGTAGGGCTAATCACTTCTATTAGAATCAGTAAATAAACTGGATATGTTGTCATAATTACAGCAAAAACGGGAGACACTATTTTAATAAAATTTTGAAAGCCATCCAAATCATTTTACTCAGACCTTTCCTTTCAGTTGGAAGGAAGACAAAACTGGTTCTGAAGTCGTAAATGTCATTTCCATTGGAACAATGCACCCTGGTTATTGACTTTTTATTTCTGTTTAATAAAAAAAAGCCTTAGATATTCTTTATAATTTTGCCTTTTCAAATTTACTATATATGTAATGTATTTTATACTATAAATCTAACTTATTGTTTACAGATTTGAAGAGGCAGCAAAGAGAATGGGTGTGGATGCAGGTCACTGCCTGGTGATTGAAGACTCATTGTAAGTTTAATCCCACACTGATTACCTTTTTTTTTTTTTTTTGGGTCTTGAATCCACACTGATTACTTAGATAGGCAGTAACTCCATGCCACTTGCTTTGGGCTGTTTGATCTTCATTAAATAGATGAAAGGGTGATTGTATGACATAACAAAAAGAGAAAAAAGACCCTTTGTGTAATCCAGGATGGAAATGAGATCTTATGAGTAGGGTATAAGATTCAAAACTCTTTGAGTTTTCTCCAACTGAAATTACCAATGCAAATTAAAAACTTCAAAGGCTTCAAATTTGATAGAGCCTTGATCTGATTATTATGGCCTTTGATAAGGTTTCTTTTAGATTCCATCCCAAGATTTTAGTTTGCTAGCTAGAACAGTAATATTAATGCTACAACAATAATAATAGTGTGGTAATTGCCGTCTATATTAAAAGATTTTTGGTATAAATCAACATTAGTTTAACAGTATTAGAGTTTACTTTGAGGAGAAAAAAATTACAGGGTTGGTGTCAAAGCTGCAAATGCTGCAAAAATGGAGGTAGTGGCTGTTCCACCCCGAAGTGAAGCCAGTTGTTCTTCCCTTGCAAATACTGTGCTTCATTCTCTTCTTGAATTTCAGCCTGATCTTTGGGGGCTTCCTCCATTTGAAGACTGTATGTAATCTTTTCATATTTTGCATACTTCCTTTTTTTATTTTCCGTTGGCTTTTGTTACATGGTTTGTTCTGATCAATGTTTGCAGGGCTTGATAATGCATTGCCAATTGAACCAATTTATTTGAGTGGTCAATATGTAAATGGGTTTCTGCGTGATGTTACAGGTTGGTTTAATTTTTCTTTTTTATATATATTATATTAATAAATTTTAGGGGTTCCCAGCCATATATTGCTACACTACTATAAGTGTGGAATTAGAAACAGTTCTGACATTTAGCTTGGTCGACCTAATTCTCAAGGCGAATTAGGCATGATGTGAGTTGCCATGAGAAACTTTTTATGTTTATGTAGCAGGCATGTCGATTTCATTCTTGTTAGTCTAGCCTTTGATTTGTGATAACGTGTTTCTGGCCTCTTTACAAATTGAGTACATAAATCCAGACGATGGAATGTATGCCCTTCCCGATCAAGTTTTTGGAGTTTTCTTTGGTTGTGCTGAAGTTGATATACAGAGGACATTCAAGGTCATGGTTTTCATAAGCGATCAGTGTTCCTGCAATCATCAGAAAAAAATTGTATGTGTCCAACCCTCAAGTGGTTAATCTACTTTTACATTGCGGTTCAGTCTGAGCTAAGCCATGTAGATTGAAAATTGATTATTGTCATTTCCGTTCTTTGAACTTAGCTGTAAGTTATCAATGCAAAAGAGAAAAAGTACATTAAAGTACGCTCATTTTGTATTCTGAGGGTGATTTATGTTCCTTCTTTGAAGCAAATACATACGGTTGATGGAACAAACATCGTCTGCGGGTCCAATCAACAGATGAAACTCGAGCTTTTTGGCTACATACGATGTTTGACAAGCAAGGTAATGACTGAAGAATCAAAATTATGTTAGATGGAAGCGATTAGACGACATGAATATCTCAAACTTATATTGTTGGACTGTATATCTCTCTGATTATCAGTTTTAACGGATAAACTTATAAATGTATCCCTATTTGTGCAGGAAAGTGGATGCTTGGATTTGAAACTACTCGAAGAATACAAGTCTATTGCAAGGGCTTCAGTGGATCTGCCAATACTTAGCCAGCATTCTCAGTTGTTTCCCGAAGCATGTTATGTGGAAGAAGACATGGTTGTCTCTGATGTAGAATAAGACTATATTCTTATCATCTTCCCTGTTATAATAATCCATTAGAAACTATAACGGTTTGAGGTTTCATTATATTGAATATCATTTGATGTTGTTATTAAAACATTGCAAATCCCAAAGCTACTAGGGATTGTTTTCTTTATTCCCTTTTTCTCTTTTAAAGTTTACAGAAAGGAGTGTCATTTTTATTTTCTGCCGAGATTTTTTCTTTTACCCTTTTAGAAAATGAGAAACTTTGTGGCTTACTGCATTTTATTTTCTCCTAAGAAAAGATAAACGACACACTGTTTCAAGGCTGAATATCATGTCACAATAAAACGATGTTGTTTATAACATCAAATTTACGTGTCAATTTAGGACATGGCTTTTTTTTTTCTTTTTTTTTTTTTTTTGTAATTATAAATAGCATGTATTTATTTTGTTCAAGAATCAAGGGGTTCATCTTATTTTTAATTCGTGGAAAATAACCTGAAGTGTATTTTGTTTCCTTACTTTCAAAATGTATCAATTTTGGTTTTTAACTATGTTTATCCCCACTTAGTGCCAAGACCTTTCAAATGTCACATTATGTTAAGTGAGACCAAAGTGAAACTAAGACATAGTTCTGGTAGAATTAAGAGCTATATTTCAAAGGCTAAGAATAGGATTAAAGGAGTGACGACATGTTGTGTTCTCAACTTAAACCACAAGAATTTAATAATAACTTGTCATTTTAAAGATTCAAACAACATCAAACTTGAAATGGAAAAATGAGCTTTTCAGCTAGGAGGGCAGGAACATTTTCAGATACAGATGACATTGTCGTTTTCAATACATACATGCTGAACAAGGTTTACAATCAAAAGAACGTAGGCAGGCATGGCACTGGCATGTATGGTGAAACGGCAGCAAACTCTATAAAATAAAAACCACATGTCGTCGTATAGGTAAACGATACGTGGGTGTTGAACGCAGAACCCGTGTCCAATGATTCTCTTCATTCATTTATGGGAATAATATCGTAAAAACCCACCGCTTTTAGCCTCTTAGTAAAAGGACTTGCACTTTTTCATTAATACTAAATAAAATTACGTTTTTATATCAAATTTCAACAAATTTACATATATGTTCATAATTGGAATTTAAAAATGTTGCAGAAACGTATTTATTCTTTAAAATTATATATTAACATCTACAAAAATAGTCGTAAGGTAACTATTTAGATAAAAAAAAATAATATGTAATCTATTAGGAATTCAACATAATAATTTTCAAATATACAAATATATAAATATATATATTTAAATCTATTATCTGATTTTAAAAGTTAAAAACATTCATTTTCAATAATTTTAACTATATATGTAGATCTAGTGAGATTTGATAGAAAAATATAAATAAAAGATTTTATTTGATATTAATGAAAATGTACGAATTTTTTTTTTTGTTTTTTTTTTTTTTTTGGATAAAATGCTAGAAGTCATGGTTTTTTTTATAGTCATATACCTTCATTTTTCGCTTGGAGTGTTAATTGATTCCAAATTTCCAACAACTCAAATTCTCACTAATCCTAATCCTCTTAGTTTAATATCACCAAATGTAATATTCATGACTCATTCACTCTTCATGAAATGCCTCCCGGGTTCCGGTGGTCCAATCCAGAAACAACATCATTCACACAACCAATCACAGCACGCCAAGCGTTACGGTCCCCCCAACTATATTATACCTGCCTCTATACGCAATCTTATTATTGGTCATTCAGGAAAGCTATGTACGTAGTGCGTGACGCCGCTATGTGCAAAAGGATTCCTGATTTTAATTTTTTTTTTCTTCTACTTTTTTTGACCTTTTTATTGATAATCTATGATTATTATTATTGTTTATTTTACCAATATTTTTGAAATGGTTTTAAGTAAAAGGAAAAACAAATGATTAAAAATGCAAGAAAGAAGCAGCCATCGAGAATTTCACCCAAAAAAGAAAAAAAAAAAAGTTGTCAGAGTGGTCTATATTAGATACCCCATTTACAATAGTGCCTCTTTCGGTTTCAGCTGCCGAGTTCTGACTCTCTCTCTCTCTCTCTCTCTCCCCTCTTTTTCTCTCTCTAAAGTTCTCTTTGGTCCTCTCTGAGCAGTTCGGGAAGAGAATCAATGGCGAACAGTAATCTACCTCGAAGAATTATCAAGGTATTTTGCTACACCTTCCGATCTTTATCTGTAATTTTACATATATATATGTATGTGTGCATGTATTGATGTATGTATCGATTTCTTGTTTTTGTGTCTGTGATTGAATAGGAGACGCAGAGGCTTCTCAGTGAACCAGGTCTGTGATCTTTCTCATTCTTTCTTTCTTAACCGTTTTTTTTTTTTTTTTTGGTGTGGTTGTATTTTGTTAAAATGGAATGGAGAATCGGGATTATGCGATTTGTATTTGTTGACTTTGTCTTAACGGGGATTGTTTGACCACAAAGGAAAATTTTGTCAAAAGAGTTGGTTTTGTTGATCAATGATTTTTCTTTCTTTTTGTTAAATTTCGATAATTTACTGGTAATTTGGTACTTGTGAAATTAGTTTTATTGCTTTCTCTTTCTAAATCCTAGGGTATCGGACCGTAATCTGAAGAAGTGTGTGTGTCTGATAGATATTGTTACAATCTTTTTCCATTATGGCCATGTAAGCTAATCCCTAATTGAAATGGAAATGGAAATGAATATAAGGGAAGTGTTTCTCTTTCCCATCCATTCATGTGATTAACTTACACATTTGGGACACGGGTTTTGGTGAATTTAGAGAAATTGGGAAGGGATAACTCAAATTTTATTTGTTTCTCATTTTCCTTTGTAATTATTTTCGTTACGGATTGGTAAACATGTCCTATAAGTTTCTAAAGTATTAAACTTTGTCAATATCTTGAGAAGCACTGGGATAATTTATACCATTTAAATTTGGATTATAACATCTTATAAAGGCCAAAACTCTCTCTTGTTTGTCACTTTGTCTTTGTTGAGTTAATGAAAACGGTCTTATTTCAAATATTTTTCAACCAAAAGTCTTATTTTTATTTTATGCATTTTTATATATATATATATATATATTTTTTTTTTAACAGCTCCTGGAATTAGCGCTTCTCCCTCTGAAGACAATATGCGATATTTTAATGTGATGATTCTCGGCCCATCTCAGTCTCCTTATGAAGGTGATCAGTCTGCTTGATTTCTTTACCTACATAGTACTTTGTTGAAAGATATTTTTGAAGCCTTTTGACTTCTTATTTTTCACTAGTGTCTTGGTGGAATATACTCTTTCTTGTAGTTTATTATATGCATCTTTTTTCAGCAAGGAAGTCTCACTTGAAATTTCTGTATTTGGAAGCTCTGCGTGAGATAAGAACTCTGATAGTCTTATTTCTATACTTATCCCTGTGCAACTAAAACTATAAGAGTTGATATCTTTGTGCCAGGCTTTCTGACTCTGTGGATTTTTTATTTGTTTGAAAATTGAATAATGCTAGGGAGCTCTATGTCTTATATTACGAGAAGAAACAGGCTTGTTCTATGTCTTATGTCTTATTTTTTACGACGCAGTTGTATTGTATTTTTCTCTTCATGAGGTTCTATAACTGCAAAGTTAAGATCTTGTACATCTATTGATGTACTAGGACAATTATCTTTTTCGTAGCCATTCTCTTAATATAGTGTGCTCCATGCTTCATCCTCTAGCAGACACTTTGATGCTCAAATTCATAATCACGTTGAATGGAAAATTGGCATCTTATTTTCTGTCCTTAGCTTAAGATTGTGATTAAATGAAATGGTATAACAGCTGTATTGGTACTGTTGAAAGAAATTACCATCACTCTCTTTCTCAGAGTTTTATATATGTTATACATGTATTTTCCTATTTGCCTTCATGTCAATATGCCATCTGATGTGTCTGAAAAAAATTTTCTGCTTAGGTGGGGTCTTCAAGTTGGAGTTGTTTTTACCCGAAGAATATCCAATGGCTCCTCCCAAGGTAATTCAATTGCTTTATTGTGTTTGCATATATTGCCGTAGTGCCGTGTGGCAGAAATTGCTGAACTAGCTTTTAAATGGAGTTGAGAGGAGGGGTAAAGGGGGAAGGCTGTCCGTTCTATTTCTCTTACAACATTTTTAGTTAATTGTGGCTGCTGTACCTTATAAATAACTTGAAGTTCGTTTTAGTTTCATAAATTTTGCTTTTGGGTATTTGTAACATTTCTTTAGATGCATATGTATCTTATTTATCCTTGCATCTATCATATGCTCCTTATTGGTGTTTGCAATTTTTTCTTGTCACTGATAGAAGTCTCAGATTTCAAATTTCCTGTTGTTCTAAATTGAGTTAGTTTTTAAAGTTGGACTCGGAATGGTGATAAGCTTGATATTGGGAGATACTTTAGGAACCAAATTATTGGTTCAAACTACTACATAATTAATTGAAGTTTTTAAAAGTTCAACAAGTTTGGATCCTAGACATCAGGATCACACAAGAGAGGAAATCCAAAACTTGACAACTTATACTGTGTTGTCTTATTCCTAACTATTATTATTACAAGGGTATGCTTGTCTACAAAGCACATGTATGCTCAAGGCTGGGAAAAGGGCAAAAATTGCAAATATGGTGGGGAAATACTCGTTACTACCTATGAAGATTTGCATTTGGTTTTAGACCTGTTTGAATCACGCTGCTTGTTTTGAACTATTATTCCTTAGCTAATATTGAAGAACAGATATCGTGAGAAATAGCAAATGAGAACACTTGTTTGTTAGAAGTATGCCTCCTCATAATTTATGTCGTCACAGACTTCACTCTGCAATTAGAGCAACTATGATCTCGTAATCCATACATTTTCCATTTACAGGTTCGCTTCCTCACCAAAATATATCATCCTAACATTGACAAGGTGAGTAATCTGCTCCATTTCACTTCTTCGTGTTTTTCCTGTTTTGATGTTTCTGAATATAAAGGATATGAAAAATCTTCCTTTGTAGCTCGGAAGGATTTGCCTTGACATTTTGAAAGATAAGTGGAGTCCAGCCCTACAAATTCGAACAGTACTACTCAGGTGACGTCTTGTGGTTATATTCTTGGTCTGAACATAATTTAGTCAATCTTTTTATGTTATCATGAATATGGAAATTACTGAAGGTTGTTTCGAAACTCAAACTGACTTATAAAGTGTGACGGGTAAAATTTATTATATGTTTAAAATAGTGGGGTTTTGTGCATATGAATGATATTATGGTTTATTGGAACAGCATTCAAGCTCTTTTGAGTGCTCCGAACCCTGATGATCCACTTTCAGAGAACATTGCAAAGCACTGGAAGACCAATGAAGCTGAAGCTGTTGAAACAGGTATTTGTCTTCCCTCATGATAGTTTGTCTGCGTAGATATTGTGTGTGTAGCCTAGAGACCCTCCATTAACAGGAAGCATCAAATTTCAAATGGTAGGCTAAACTGTAATCGTTACATGGACTAAACTATAAGCATTAAACTTGGGCTACAAAGTTAATTGACGGTCTGTTTGATTCGAATTTAGCTCTTCAACAATAGTTTGATTACTTAACAGTAAATGTGAATGTAATTTTGAAACTGTCAATGTTTATGTTGGTCTCATGTCCAGGTCAAAATATACTCCAAGGTGAAGTTGCAATAGCTACATAAGGTTATTGACGAATGAATATATAATGTTATGCCTTGAGTAGGCTAGAGCTGAATTATATCATACGATTAGGATTTGCCATCGAAGAATCCTTGCTGGTTACTCTTTCCACTATTTGGCATTTGCTTAACAGTTTCTAAAGAACAGCTGAAAAGAAGATTAGAAAGAAAAATGACAGGAGAAAACTCAACCATTTTGCTGGGTTTTAAAATGCAATTTGTTTTCTGTAGGATAATATTCTTAATATATTCAAAATAAATTAGCATTTCTTTTGTTAAATTTATTTCTGTAATGTGCACTAATTGTTTTCTCACTCTGGAATTGTGCAGCAAAAGAATGGACTCGTTTGTATGCGAGTGGTGAATGACGAGTAGAGGTTGCTCGAAACTATTATTTCTCTTGATGTACTAAATGAAATGTCTGTCTTTGGTCTGAAAACTTGTATTAGACTTAAGAGATGAATATTTTCAAGCCCTTTATTAATAGATCGATCATTGTCATTTCCTCAATGGGCAAAGTGTGAAATATTATATGGATACTATGATGATGCAGAAGTTGGCTATCAAATTCTTAATCTCCGTTTGACTTCATATTCCATTTTATTTCTTAATTGTGGCTTTCTGAATATGTTTATGATCGTATGAATTTGTTTGATAGTTTTAAAAATTTGGTTGTAAAATGAAATTATGACAAGCACATACAGAAGCGGCGTTCTCTTATTATTTATGTTCTGCGGATTCACAAGGATTGGTCTATGTATGCCCGTATTATTTAGTTCCTGTTATTTAATAAGGTTCCGGAAGTACGAAGTACAATAATTAGAATCGTTTCTTTCCATTCATTTTACCTACCAAGGCATGCGAATAATGTCACAAGAATTACTTATATACAAGAACAGAGTTTCTGTGATCCGATTTAAGTTTAAATTTAAGTTTAAATCCTGGAAAGAGGCATTGAAAGAGTTGCACCGGCACAATCGAAGGCACATTTTGGTCTGAGTCGGTTTACCTTATGAGTAATCTTGCATTTGTTTTCTTTTTTGACGAAGCATTTATTTGGGTTGTGCTCGACCTTAAATTACACATTCCACATTTGCCAAACACTAAAACGTACCCTTTTTTAATTTTTAATTTCCCATGAGGCTTGTCTGACGAACACCCCTTTTTCTTTCTTTAGTTTTGGAGGAAAGATGTGTAATTCTTCCCTTCCTTTTTTCAACAATCCATGTCCTTTGGGTTCACGAATATTGACTATCAGGGTTTAGGGTTCTGCTATGAAAAGAAAGAATTCATTCATTTCTTGGCCACCAAGATAACAGTTTGACTTGATCATCATGATTCATGACTAATTCTTTTGTTTCAACTTTCATGACTAACCATGTTTATTATATATTTTTTGTATCCTTTTCCACCTCTGCATAAATCCTTACCTTTTAACCTTTTCCCTCAACCCCCATCATTTCCTCTTTCCATGGTCAAATCCTTCCCTTAACTCTAATACACGAATTATAAAGCCAAAAATACAAGCATTTATATCACAACTTACCAGCTAAGCCTAGGTGAGTTACACTTAGAATTCGAAATAACAAAAAAGCCCTTGGACTTTTCGATTATTACAGATCCACCACTGAGTGAAAGCTAAGCTACGGGAAATTTCCTCAGCACCACCAGGATCTGAGTATCACCATTAACGGAGTTAACGCGGTCCGATTGGGAAGAAATCCAAAGCCAGAAAGTTTCCACGGCCATTAGGGTAATCAGCACGGTTGATCTGCGGAGTGGTTCTCTTCCTCCTCGGCACCTTCTTCGGTCGCCCAATCTTGGGGATCAGCTCAGCGACAGCGCCTCTGGGAGGAGCAAGAAAGCCACCATGGTTTCCGACATCAGAGAGAGCTTTGCGCTTGGTTCGGCGTTTGTTGGAGCAATCGGCGTAGGAGTGGTGTTTCGGAACCGGATGAGTGGTGGTGGTGGTGGTGGTGGAGGAGATCACAAGGCTGTGGTTCACGGCCGAGCTTATGGTTTGGACTGAGGTAGTGAAGCACTCATGCCAGTCGAGCTCGTTAAGGTCCGCGACGACGTCGTCCAGCGTTGGCGATACCAACTGCGAGATACGCCTGTCGTTTAGAGTCGAACGACATGGATTCACCAGACTCAGTGTGCTCACCGCATCTGTTAGCACCGTCTGTTTAATAAAATAAAAATAATAATAATTAAAAAAAAAAACGAAAACAAAAACAAAAAACCCGTGAGGAGAGTGAAACCTTGAGCTAAGTGCGTACAGATAAATCTGTTTGGTTGCAGAGAAAAATCCATTAGCAACTAGATCAACCGCACTACTCATAGAACGTGATTTTCGCTCATTTTCCTCCATTTTCTCTGCTACCAAACAGATTTGCAGACTGAAATCTTTTTGCAATTCGACGACAGTATACTAATAGAAGATAGAACGTACGTCAATCACTCGTCTTCCTCCAAAATTTTCTCAGCTACCAAACAGATTAATTAATCAACCTGATATGGTCTGATCTGTTTGGCTGCAGAGAAAAGTCTTATATAGCAATTCAACAAACATGTATTACTCAAAAAACGTCGCTAATCATTCTATTTTTCCTACATTTTCTCGGCTACCAAACAGATTAATTGTTCAAAATCTGTTTGGTTTCAGCTTTCAGAGAGAAATGTCTTAGCAATTCAACCACATTATATACGATACTCACAGAAGGTAACTCCAAACAAATTTTCTCGGCTACCAAACCAAACAAAAGAGGTCACATATCTGCATGTTCTGTTTAAACGTTACATAGAATAAAAATCTTCTGATTTAGCAATTCAACTAACCATATATGCACAATATCAGTACAACAATAGTAATATATATATATATATATATAGAGAGAGAGAGAGAGAGAGAGAACGTCGTGAGTAGTAGTACTGGTCATCATGATCTTTTAATTGTCTCCTTGATACATAATTTTCTCGGGTACCAAACGGAAAATCCAAGAAACGAGTTGAATTAATTGTGGAAGTAATTAGTACCTTAGGAACCTTGTGCAATTTCTTGTAACCATGCATGCCGATGATCTGCGCAAAACAAAGAAGGAAAGCAAGAATGACGTTACGATGCGATTCAGAATTGGCCGATTGAGATTGAAATTCAATCATAGATTAAATAATAATAATAATCCAATTATATGTATAAATATATATATATATATATATATATATGTGAAAACCTGATTGAGATGATTGATAGGGAGATTGAAGCAATTGGGATGAGAATCGAAAAAGAGGAGATACTCTTCGAGGCAAATCTTGGCTCTGCTCCTTGGCTTCTCGCTCATCCTGATTTCCTCTTTCTGCAAGTAATGCAAATATTCACTACTGCTACTACCCCCCATTCTCGATTCCATTCTCTCCTCTCTCTCTCTCTCTCTCTCTCTCTCTCTCTCTCTCTCTCGATCTACTCCTACGCTCGCTCTAATTATCTTATGTTATATTTATACTATACACACATACTCTGCCCACCGCTACTGGAAAATGGATTCATTTTTTATTATTTTTATTCTTAGTATTATTTTTTTGGCGGGAATAATTGGTAGACTCAAGGATTAATTACTTAATTTTTTTTTTCCCTAAAAAGTGGAACTTAACTAATGACCCCACTTATTACAAATTAAAGAAAAATACCTAATACTACCCAATCACCACCCCATCCATTAGGGATAATTGGCTTTCACGTCTACCCCGGTGTAACTCGAACCTAAGACCGAGATCTTAGATAGTGAATGCTCTTACCACTTGAGCTAATCCACTTCGTCAAGAAATAGTTATCATAGGATTAATTACTTAATTAGTTATTGATTAAGCTCACTGATCACGTGAATTCGTTCACCAGTTTGTTACCCTCAAAACTGTCACGCCCCTTTAACTCCATTGTAATTTGTCCACACCTTTTACTTAATTAATTAATGGGGATGGTTACGGTAGGGGCGTCCTTATGTAGGGTCATGCCTTAATTATCGTTGGATGGGAATCTGTGGGGAATAACGGGAATCTGTAGAGAATCTATTTATATACAGATTCTCATCCAACGGTGAATAGACAGGACCCTAGGTAGGGGCGTCCCTACTGTAGACGCGCCCTTAATTAATTAATTAAATCAAATGAATAAAAAGAGCAAAAACAACTTTTTTATTACTCTGCAATATGTACCACATTCGCCCCACCCTTCTATGGCAGTGACTGTTCATACAGACCATGGTTCATATACACTCAATTCCCAATTTTTTCTACCTATGCATTTTGGAAAGAAAAATTCCACCCATGGAATTTGTATAGGTATCGGATCAGTTATTATATCGATTATTCATTACACATAAAGGAAATTGCGGCAAAACTATTTGTTTTTAGTCAAATTTATACTTTATATCAATTTTTTTTTTTTACATTAATAATACATTCTGTCAAAATTTTATATCAACTGTCAATTTTTTCTGTTAGATGTGACACTTGTCGACATCTGAGGTTAATTGAAGTTTTAAAAAATGTAAAAAAATGAAATAAAATTAAGAAAATAAAAATAAATCAAATAAGATAAAATAAAAAAGTAAGAAAGAAGTTAAAAAAAATAAACGAGTAAAGGAAAAATAAATGGAAGAGAAGTAATGTAAGATATAAAACTAAAATGGAGAGTAAGGAAACATCATATCTATACCACAAATTTTAGATCTGGGTAAAAGGATAGAAAATTTTCAGATCTAAGTTGGTTATCAAGAATAAAAATTTCAAATATGGGTAGAGAGAGAGAGAGAGGAATTTGAGGAGGACGACAAATTGAGACCACTAAAGTAAAGAGAGAAGAACTTGGAAAGCATGATGGAACTGAGACTACAGGAGCCGAGATTATCAGAGCTGAGAGTGATGAGCAAATTCGATATTCCTTTTCTTTTGTGTTTTCATGTTTTTAATTTTTTTCATTTTTTGTTTTTTCTGTGCTCTGTTGAACCTTTTTTTTTTTTTTTAAGTGAAGCTAAGCTTTCTGTTTGAGAAAGAATTACTTTTACCTTGAAAAATCTAGCACTCTCGTGATTTTCATCAATCTCAATCTTGGTCTCTACATTCTTACTGGCCAGGGGAAGCAAAGCATTTCAGCAACCCTCGATCAAAGTTCATAGAAAAAAAATGAAATAAAAAATTGGGAATACATAGTATCCTTTTCTCAAATTTGCAAATTACATAAATTAATTTTTTTTAAAATTATAAATAGCTGAGAAAGTTTCCTCTGTTTCATTCGGTGAAATCTAGGGGAATAAAATACATGAAAAATTAAGTCTGGAAAATAAAAGAAAATGTTCGGAATGCATTTAAATTGGAAGTTCTAGGTCTTGATTTTGTTAGATGAAGGTGATCTCTTGAGGATTCAAAGGAAAAATAAAAGCTAGGATTCATTCCATGAGAAGAAACGTTTGGGTATCTGGGCTTGAGAATTATATGAGACCCAAGAGGGGGGAAAAAAACCATATATTTCAAGCAAAAAAGAGAAGGAATAATTGAATATGGTTTGTTAAGCAAAACAAATAACCTAGCTTCAAACCAGCTTATATGTATTAGTAAGCTCTATGAAAAAGAGGTACAGATGAGTGGTCTGCAATTGTTAAAAAATAAATAAAAAAGTAAAATAAAAAATAAAAAAAGGGTCTTCAAACGAAAGGGTAAACGAAAGAACTCAAAAAAAAAATTAAAATGAGAATTTCTTTTTACTTTGAAAAGTTGAAGCATCAATAGATCTTGGGATCTAATCCAATGTTAATTCGGTCCGCCCAGGAATAATAGAAGGAATTTACCATATTAGTATAGCTAAATATTATTGTCGTATTATTAAAATTCCACATCATCTATACATATATATATATATTCTATTTTTATTTCATTTTTGTAATTTTTAATAAGTTTTTATGACTTTAAATGTCCTAAAATCTCATATGTCGACACATGTACAGTTAGGTGGCATTTAATGGAAAAATTTAAGGGTTTTTATAAAATTTGGACAGAAAGTATTATTGTCGTCAGAAAAAAAAAAAGATTTAATATTAAAATGTAAATTTCAACTAAAAATGGATATTTTTGCCGTAATTTCTTCTTACATATATATATATATAAGAGTTTTCTTTTTAGTGGTATTAGAGATAGATATATATATATATATAGGTTCCCAATCTAATAGGTATTTTTTTTCTACATTCGATAGGTATTTTCTTTTAACTGTTAGATCATGATCTAACAATTAGCATAATTTGAGTAGTTAGGAAAAAAAATAATAAAAATAAATATACTTATTTACTGTTTTACTTTTTCCATCTTAAACTATGAAAAGACGTGCATGACCAATTAAAATTGATTAAAACAATACATATAGATAGGTTAAAAAAAATACCTACTGGATATATTATGGTGAGTTTTCAATGAGTATTTTTATTTTTACTCCGTGGATGTGTAGGTTTGACTAATTTAGAAATAAATCTATAATAACAAGTCATCTCATTCAATATAAATTTCCAATTCAATTTTTTTATTTCTTTCCTTTTTGAAAATTTAATTTAAAGTATAATTTTTTTTTAATTTATCTTAAATTTAAAACATATGTACTATTGTATCTTCAATATTTCATAAAATTTATTTTAAACTGTACAAAAGGTAAAATCCAAGGTAGCATAATTTTCATATTATGAATAAATTATTTTCTTTAATTAAAAAAAAAAACTATGAATAAAACAACTACATTGGAAGAAAATTTGTTTTAAAAAAAATTATGCGTAAATCAGATTAAACTTTGTATATCTTTTGTTGTTCTTTTTTTCCAACGAATAAATTAATTGAGAGCGATTTGAGATTATTAAATATTTTTCACTAGCTTCATTTTCCTATAAAAATAAAAAAAAATGACTAGCTCATCAAGTTATCTATCTTTCTTTTTTTCTTAAATAACTTTCTATATTTATGTATGTATTAATTATAATAATATTTTTAGTTAATCTACTAATATTATTCTAGCCGTTAGATTTAAATCTAATGGCCCAAATTAGAGTACTTGTAATAACCCAATTTTTGTAAGGGTAAAACGGCCATTTGACCATATAAATTTTTTTAAATAAATTAAATTAAATAAATATATATATATATACGCACACCTCTCTTTCTCTCTCCCTCTCGTCGACCCTCTCTCCCTCGTCTCTCGCTATCTCTCGGCCGTGCACCACCAAAGAATAGCCGCTCCGCCTCCAGCTACCGTCCAACTGCAGGGACCGCCGGCGGACCTCGCCAGCACCGCGCCAAGCTCGTCGCCGACCACCAGATGCCGCCAGAGAAGCCCATCGGAACCGGAGAAGAGAAAGTGGCCACGCAGGAATTTTCGTCACCGGCGAAGATTCCGGCCACTATTTGACCTTAAACTGGGCTCGTGGATTCGTATCATCGCAAGGATCGTAAAGATATATATTTCACGTTCCTATTTTGCCTAAACTAAAAGTTGCTATTTTAGGATATTTTGAGTTTCGAATATTAGTTTTCGATCTGACCGTTAGATTTCGTTTTTGTCGTCATTTTTGGAATATACTCAGAAAATGGAGAAGTTTGATATATATATTGACTATATTTGGTGACTGGCACGAAAATCAATATCTAACAGCTTAGATTTTGTCTAGTTTTGTGTGTCATCGGTCCAGTGTTAGCTCAGACCCAAATTAGTCGAGTTATATATCTAACTTATCTATTTTGGCCATTAGGAATTCAATGAAGAGGTCTATTCATTGATTCGAAGCTTCGTTGAGAAGTTAGTTTTTCCCAAGTGAGCGATCGAGGGCGTGGAATTGGTTCTCGACCCTCCGAACGATCGTCCAATCGGCGCCTTGAGCATACAATAGCGTGGTATCGCTATTCTAGTGAGGTAGGGATTCGGTTACCTCTCTTTTACATCGTTTTGAATAAAACTTATTTTCTGCAACACATGAGAACAAATGTGATTTTAGAGCTTTTAAATATCTGTGATGGAATTGAATGGTATGATTTATATATTGGATTGCTTTGGGACTTTTCTGAGTGCAGGTTATTTTTGGATATATTAAAATAGGACCGTTATGCTGCCCATTTTTCTATAAAACTTAATTAACCATTTTATTAAAAACCAGAGCATCATTTGAACTTAAATTACCGCATGGCTGCTTTTACACATCAGTTCAGAGTACACGTATCATAAGATTGCACATGAGTCCCAGGTTAGTATCATAGAGTTTTTACGGTGTGGCACTGCGGTCCCACCGACGGTGCAGAGTCCGTGAACCCACGCGAGGTATTTCTTCTGATTACCTCCCCATTTGGCAGGTATAGGTAATGCAGCTGCCCCTCCAAGTTTGGTAGGCGACACACGGGTGTCCCCTCCGGTTATGGGCTAGATGTCAGGCAGGCTGTATGGCACGCATAGTGCCAACACCCTGGTTTTCATTGATGAGAGGTGGTGAACTCATAAGTATGAGTGGATTTGTGTCATGTGTTTGTGGACTGATTGGTTTTTCAGATATTATGTTTTCTGTATAACGATATATATGTATATGCATACAGATTATCAGTTTTGGATATTTTATGAATATATGCACATATAGTTTTGCGAAGGTATTTTGGATTAAACTAACTATGCAGGGGGTTTCCATCATTAATAAAAAAATTTTAAAATAAGGTAACAGTTTTCCTACTGAGCTTTCGAGCTCACCTCCCTTCTTATTTTCCTCCCTTTCAGGTGGTTTATTCTCGTTGGCTAGGCGAGCCGCTTGGCTTACGCTCAGGGTCCTATCCCTCTTCGGTTGGTCCTTATACCTTGTTTTATTTTTCTTCATGTCTAACTGTTTAGCCAAGTATCTTGCTTCTGTTAAGTGATTGTATGAGGATGTATTTATTACTATTTGAGGATTTGGTATATAAATAGGACACTATGATTTCCAAGGAGCATACTTTCAAAGTTTTAAGTACTTGGAAATTTGATTAACTTTGTAAATTAAATCTTGGACTTTCTGACTTAAGGTTTGCGAACTTCATTTTAATTAACATTAAAGTCTTTTTCACACCAAGTTTTCTTACAAATTAATTAGGTTTTATTGAATTTGAATTGGTATATTTTCTTAATAAATTAAACTAAGGATGGGCTCTTTCTTGTTTATAATTTCTAAGGATTCAGGGACTAAAATGAAATATCCAAGTACTTGGTTTTCTCCGAATTTTGTAAAACTCTTTATTTATATTAATTTACACTTAAAATTACTAAAAGTCACGACCTAGGATTTTGGGTCGTGACAGTACTCATCTATGGAGTAAAAATAAAAATCTTCATTTAAGCATCACCCTATATATATTAGAGTCAGTAACCTTTGTTTCTGTTACTTGACAAGCTATATTATTTTATATATTTGTCATTTTCTTTGAGAATCTAAATTAATTTACTTGTTTTATTTTAGATTAATCGGTGAAGGCGTACATCTCATTACATGAATTAAAATACTCTTTTTTTGATCTCCTAGGGGCTAGGGGCGCCTCAACGAGAAAATTGTCCATCTACATAGTATTTGATTTAGCGGAATGGAATAAAACAAGAATAGGAATAAGAATAAAACAGAATCGAAATTAGAATAAGAATAGAATAACGAACTAAATCTAATTTCTACTTTTGGTTAAGCATTGGAATTAAACGTCTGAATCATAATTATTATGTTTGTTTAGTATCTAGAGTGGAATAGAATAATTACTATTTTATAAACATACGTACCCCTAGGTTTTTTTTTTTTTTTTTTTCAAGATACCCTAGTTTTTAATCTTTAATCTATGTCTTCTAATATACAAAAATATTATAATTACCATTGTTGTTAAACTATATTCGAATAAAAATATTAATTAACTATATCAATTAAGATGATTTAAATTTTTCATGAAAATTTTTTGTATTGTTCAGTATACGTTTACATGGCATGTTGGCTGTACTACTCAAAATCCTCTCTTTATTTTTTTTCTTTTTACTTTTTTAATTATGTTTATGTTCAATTATCTCCTTTATGTGTCTAGTGGTATTAAAACAACATTCTTTTTAAAGTACCGTTATCTCCTCTATTTTCTTAAAAAAAAAAATTTTAGAAAAAATACCTGTACTGTTAAGCCGAAACAATATCTATATGTGTAGTACTTGTGTGTTAATGACTTTTTTTTTTATGATATAATATATATTAAACAAATATTCATATCAAGCAAAAAAACTAATATTCATGAAAAAAGAAAATTTTATTTTTATATTTTACAATGAAATAATCTATATGAACAACAAAGAGGATTAAAAAAGAAAAAAAAAATAGAAATAATGTTTTGACATAGCTGGGAATTAATCTTTGTTCAATTGTTGATTTTATCTTTTGTCTTCTCTTCGCGGCAGAGAAATTTTTTTTTTTTTTTTCTTTTTCAAACGTAGGAAGACAAGTTAACGAGAGTATTAGGGTATAGAAAGTTAGGGTAAATATTTCAGTTATTTTAAAGGATAATTTTGGAAAATAATAATTTTTTAAATTTTATATTGGATTGGAATAACTATTTTATTGGTCTAGTTTAGGAATTAGAATTCACCAATTTGATTGAATAATAATTCTAGTAGAATAGTTATTCTTATACTTTTTTGCGAAACCAAACAATAAAATAAATTTTTGTTGGAATTATCATTCCATTTTAATATCTATTCTATTCAACCAAACACAACCTAGTGTTTTAGAGGTCATTCCAAAGCCCAAACCATTCCCCGTTCCCCCTTGCAACAAAAAAACCATCTTCCTATTAATTAATATGGATATTTATCTGGATTATAGTACATTGAACGGTAATTATATTATCTTGAATATATTACGTGAACAAAAAAGCTGGCCATGGCTGACATCTCTGATCCAAAACTCCTATAAAATAATTTGCATCTTCCTTACTCTCTAATTCTAATTCGTTTCCCTTTATTTTCTACTTTTACTAAATTCGAAATAATTATTAACGAAACCATACTTAATTACTATATCTATAGAAACAAACGAATATTAACAAACAAACAAAAAAACAAAAACACGTGGACGACAAATACAAAGAAAATCACATTATTGCTTTCCCATGCAGTTTGTTTAACTCATTTGTCCCTTAATATCTACGAAAGTCTATATAAATCCCATATCATCTTCTTCCAGCAGCAAATTTAGAAACCCTATAGAGAGCTAATTAATAATTATATTCACTACAATTAGTACGTACACGTACACAACATCATCTAAAATTAATTAATTAATATGGCAGCTGATGATCCAAAGGAAGGAGGCGTGGTGAAGAAAGGCCACGAATTCGAAGGCCTGAAATTCGCGGTGTCGATTCTCGAAGAGTTCGAGCTCCCGGGGGGCCTACTTCCGCTGGCCAACGTGATCGAAGTCGGGTTCGTGAAGAGCACCGGGTACATGTCGATTCTACAAGAGAAGAAGATAGAGCACGAGTTCAACAATATCATCACCAAACTAGTGAGCTACGACTCCGAGATNTACATTAATATATTTAATCATAAGACGATAGTGATTTCATCATGTGTTTGTATGGTCTAGTTGGTACGTTCCTTCTCTTGTGGGAATTCTAGATTTTTAATCATGAATGAAATGTGGGAGTAAAAATAAGGAGTAATTAGGGTTTCTTTTCTTGGAACTAAATATATATATATATATATATATATATATATATATATATGTGTGTGTGCGCGCGCGCGCGTAATGGTCTAATTAATGGAATTTGGTTATTCATCAAGTAAATAAATAGTAACGTATATATATTATATGTTGTCAATATTTATTTACTTGAATATTGATACTAATGATCCGTACGTATATATGTTATAGAGTATGAAAACTCAATCACAACATCACAAAGATTACAAGTAATAATGTAAATTTTGTCGCTGATTTATGTCACTTTCTCGCATAAAACTAACGCGTATCAAATGGTCGAGAAATAAAAGAAAAGTACTTTTCTTTTGAAAAATTCTAAACTCTTCCGAACGATTTTGATGTCACAATTTATGTTTAATTATTTAATATCAAAATTTACAAACCTACCTGAGATCAGTTGATTGGTTGAACATGAATTAAAACATCAAAACATTAAAATTAGACAAATAATTCGGGGATTCCTATGATAATGATGTATATTACCATAAGGGCACCTCTCGCTCATATTGATAAGCAAGGAGAATCATATTGTGTGGCTATGTACACATATCTTCGTCAGTCCTTAGCTCGCCATGCCCTGCAAATTTACAACTATGCTTTTGGATTTTGTCCCAACTCCTAACTACATACCCAACCCAACCCAACTGGTCTATACCTTTCCTTGTCCATACTACACCCCATGAAGAACCAAGTTTTGTACAAGTCTTCCTTTTAGTATATTTTTCTTTTTTAGCTCTCCTCATTTTTCCTTTTTCTTTTTTTAACCAAACTGGGCGAATTAATAGAAAGAAATAATTCAGAGATAGACGTATTAAAAAAGAAGATCAATATATACCGTACGTGGACAAGTGGAGGGTTTACAACACACCATATATATATGGCAAGCTATGATATCAGTAGTGTCCAGAGATGATAATGACTATATATACAAGTTCAGTTACATTACATGTACTGTTATCAAGTATGAGACACGTATATATGCATTATTATTTTTTGTACTTCTTTTAATTTTCTTTTGTTAGATAATTTCGTGTGAGTAGCGTGGATGCTTTATTATCTTTTTCAATTTTTCACCCTTTAAAACATTTTGGTTCTTATGCTCATCACATAAATGAAGAAAACATTCTTAAAAAGTAAGAACATGACTAGATCCGAAAAAAAAAAAAAACGGAAAAGAGTAAGAACATGTCGTAGCAAGCCAGATAATTGCTTTTGAAGTGGCTGCGGTCAAAATTTGGGTTAGTCATTGCTGTGAACGTAACAGGTGAAAATAATAATTGCAATAACATTTTTTTGCTTGAAAAAATTCCAATAACATTGTTTTCAAAAATAAAACAAAATGATTGCTAATTTGAATAACATCATGTTCAAACCAGTCAAAATATGTATAAATAGGAAATTACATTGCTAATTTCAATAACATCATGTTAACGGGGTCAAAATATATGTAAATAAAAATTACTAACCACCCAAAAGTTCTATGTTTAGAAAAAAAAACAAAACATATTTTGATCAGAAGACTACTAAATTTTCTCAAGGAAAATGTTTGACCTAAAGACACCTCAAATTCACCTTTTCTTTTTATCAATTTAAGCCCAGTACTGAGAGCCAGTCAATTTTCAACTCCAATTACCTGTAAAATTTCACTTTTTTGTTCGTCAAAAAAAAAAAAATCAACTTGTTTGACTTTTTACAACAATGTCACCCACCACCCCTCAAAACTATGAACAATCCCAAGTCCCAACCCCAGTCTTCCCTCAGATTTTTCTTAAAAAAAGTCCAACCAGAGGGACATTATAATTAAACTATAACATTTTTAAATCCTCTTTTCCAAACAAAACATTATAAAAAATAATACAAAAAAGAAAGGAAAAAAAAAGGTAAAGTAGTGGAATCCAATGGGAGAAAGAATAACCCAACAGAGCAAATAAATGGGAAAGAATACATAATTCCGCCAATTATATTAACTAAAGCAAGCTAATTCTCTTCTCTCTCTCTTTTTTTTTTTCGCTTTTTCTTTTTTTTTTTCCTCTCTAAAGGGATTCTGTGCGTTGAAAAACCTGTATGAAACAATTTATGTACCTGGTTATGTCACAGGTAAAAGACTAGTAATCCTAGTATGAAAATAATCGATTGGCTGATATTCAAGGAGAGCATCAAAATGGACAAGCCTTCTAGAGGGTACAGTTCCTTACTGACTCCTCCAAAAACTGATGGTTTGGCCTGATCATCTCCTTCACCTTCTCACCATTCTTGTAGATTTTAAAAGTTGGAACTGTTCTTATGTTTTCGGCCTTCGCCACAGCTAAGCTCTCTTCCACATCAACCTGCAAGCAATGGACAAATGTTTAGATTTTTGTCTTGAAAATGAATGACATATAATGTTTAGCAGGTACAAGTATGAGATCCTTCATCCACTGCTCTTGCGCTTTAATCCGATTTGTGGCCACTAAAAACATAATTTGAAAACAAGGCAGAAATTCAGATTCATTATCTGAGAACCGTACAATCTTAGCACAAGTTCATTTCTAAACTTTCATGAGAAAATAAAATTAAGCAGACTTTCTTTGAAGACCAACAAGGTTGCAATAATGAATGAAGGGGCAACCTATAGTTTACCTTAAAGAATTTAACAGAAGGGTATCTAACGCAGAGCATGTTTATAAATGGGGATATTCCTTGACAGTGTTCATTGGCGGAATCTTTGAAATGAACAACTGAAAAACCTGAAATTTTACAAGTTAATTTTGAGTTAGACAGGAGAGTAAAGAATGGAGAAAGAAATGAAGATAAAGCCTAAAAGGGGTTGAACTCACAAGGGGCAGAAACTGCAGCTTTGAACTTATCTAGAGTAGATACTTCCTCTACTTCGCCATCAAATTTCCTGTTATGAAAACCCTCTCCGTAAGATTTCTTCAATGCAACTTGAGCTCGGTGTAGTGATTCAGCAACTTCACTGTCTCCAGGAAGTTCCCTCCTCAAGATCTCATAATCTCTCACAGCCTCAGCCCATCGTTCGAGCTATATAATCCGATGGAACAAGTCAAAAGGACAATTAAAGATTACCAACAAATTCATAGAGCAAAGTTAAACTAATGCATATTCACCTTTGCGTTTGAGACGGCCCTGCGAAGAAGGGCCTTGGTGTAATTTGGCTGAATCTTGAGTGCTTGGTTGCAATCCTCAACGGACTTTTCCCAAAGTCCAAGCTTAGACCAGCACACTGCTCTATTGCAATATAAAACAGAGTTGGAACCATCATATTCCAGACCTTCGCCATAAGCTGAGCAAGCCTCGGCAAATCGTCCAGAGCTGAAAAGATCATTACCCCAAGAACGAGCTCTTGCCACCATTTTTACATTCTTTAACACTCTAGAAACTTCAAGATTACTGTAGTCAATAAGGCCAGCCTTCTCTGCTGCTGCCACAGCATTCTCAAACCTGCAAGGAATCTACAACCCATTCTTACTCATCCAAAACTCATTTACTAATTTTGCTTTCTCAAGTTTATGCTTTGGATCTGTACCTTCCCAATGCCATCTCAACTTGGGCTCGAACAAAGAGTACATAAGCTTCCACAACCATGCCAAGGAACTTGGACTGTAAGCAAGAAGAAGGGTAATCTTCAAACTTGTGAATGTTTGAAATGCATAACTCCGCATCTTCAAATTGATGAAGCTTCAAAAAGGCTTCTGCTTTGCAAGAAACAAGCTGCAAAAATCCAGTCTAATGAGTTGGAGTAGTTTGAAATTTCCTTCAGACATAAATAAGACGCCAAGAGCTTGCTAATGAGGTAGACATAAATACGAAACCAAGAGCTTGCTAATGAGGTTCTCTACCTGAGGAGAAGAGTCAGCCCCGATTGCCAAGGCCGCATCAGCTTCCCTTATCACGCTCTTCCAATCGCCAAGCTTCCGGGCATCTGCACATTGTTTCAAATGCTTCTCTACTGACTTTAACTTCTGCAATTCAGACTGATCTGGTATTTGACCCGGGGAACAGAGGTGGCAGCGGGCACTTTCGACCTGTCCAAAGCTGTAAATTGATTCAAGTTAATGGTTCATTCAAATAACCCCATGAACATGAATCTTACTGATCTTGGCAAGTCTACAGCCATTAATCCAAGAACTGCTGACTTTCTAATCCTTGTATTAGATGCAGATGTTTACTTTCAGAACTAAAAGATCTTGATATAGAAAACTAAAGCCTAAACTTAATCCTGTAATAGATTAGAGGCTTTAAGATCCACCCAGACAAGTAGCAATAGAAATATTCATTTTTCTCAATGTCAATCCAGAAGGAACCAAAAAAAAAAATGAAACAAAAGCCAGAGTGAACGATGACCAACAAATGAGAAAGTGCCCTTATGAAATGCACCAAAACCAACGAATAAAACAAGAGTTTAGATCAAAACTGCATAAAAACCAATCACATTAACCGAAGAAAAAAGAATCAAATAAACAAATATATTTCCTAGAAAACATGTCATGAGCACATATAAGAAAGATTATCAAGGACAACTCCCCACACTGAATCTGACACTTACCGGAGATACAAAGAAGCCAACCTTTGGTGGGCCCTCCCATAACCAGGGTCCAACCTCACCGCCTCCTCACACTCACTCACCGCTTCCCCAGACCTCCCAAGCGCCGTCAATGCCGCCGCCCGGTTACTCCGGTAAGCAGGGTTCTCCGGCGACAACGAAATAGCTCGATCATACAACGACAATGCCTCCAAAAAATGCCCTTTTCTGTAAAGCTCGTTCCCGGCCCTCTTCACCTCTTCCGGATCAGAATTCGCCAATGCCCTCTTCATCGACGCCGGTTCTCCGGCCAACTGTATATTTCCGGCCCCGCCTGCGTTTGAATCTCCGGCGACGCACAATTTTGCTCCGCCGCGCATTATGTTTCCATGGCCGTAGTTGCCGGTCCCGGTGCCCAAAACATCAGTCTTACTAGCGGTTCTAGACGCCATTCCGGTCTTCAAAACCTTCCCCGAAGGACAAATATTGCCGCTCGGGAAAATGGTGGCCGAGTTTGAAAGAGATGAAGTTGCAGTGCTGCCACCACCACTACCGCCATTGCAAGAACTGGTAATAGTGCTGAAGCTTCCGCCAGAGTAGATCAATGGAGGTCCAGCCGAGACCGATCTCCGATGACCCGGTTTCAAATTACGCGTTGCGGAGGCAGATCGGTGGCTCTCGGGGGCGCTCGGACTGGTTTCGGACGAGAGCGAGAGCTCGCCGGAGTGGTTCTTTGCCTTACCATCTGATCTTCTACCCGATTGGGCATTGTTAGTTTTCCCGGATACCGAACCGGAAGAGCTCGAACTACTACTCGAAGTGGTAGCGCCACCACCACCACCGCCGCCGCCATTAACAGAGACCCGAGTTCTCAAAGGCGAAACGGGTGAGCCCAGATCGAGTTCTTTGAAGTCCGGCTTGTTAATATCACTCTCAGTGCCATTGCTACGGCAACTCAACGCGTCCCTGAACCGGTTCGTGAGAGAATCAAAACCCATTTCCTGCGTCGATTTCCCAGCATGCGACATTTTTCTCACAGACTATAAGCAAAGTATATAAACCCCAGAAACTATATCTATATATATATATATATATAACAAAACTTGAAAAGAGAGTTTAAAAAAAAAAAAAAAAAAGGTTTCTGGGTCTCGCTTTCTTTCTCTGTATCTATCTAAAAATCTAGTTCCCTCTGTTCCGAAAGAATGTGAGCATCTCAAAGAAGAGGAAGAATACGAAAAAAGAGAGGTTGCAGAGAAGAAGAAGAGATGGATCCCGTGATGTAAAAGGAGCAAGCAAAGAATTTCAGAGTCTCTCTTTTTTTTTTTTCTTTTTTTGAGATTTGACCCCAAAAAAAAAAAAAATCTCTATCGTTTTAGCTGCAGCTTCACGAGAGACAGTGTATCACTGTGTTTCTCTCCCTGTCTCTCTCTTAACTCCTCAACCTCTTCTCCACTGTGCTCTCTGCCTTTACGGCTACCTCCTTTCTCTTTCATTTTTTTTTTTAATTTTTTTTGTTTCGAGTTTTTTTTATTTTTTTTACGAAATATTTTTGAGTATTTTTTTATTGAAATTAAATATGCTGTAATTAAACAATTTACGCCTAAAATTGTGGTAATATACTAATTTGCATTTATTTCTAATTTTCTAATTTTTTAATTTATTACCCGTATTTTTCGAGCAAATAAATAATAGCTTTTTATCCATACTTATTTGTAAGTAATACTAATAAATCAGCTTAATTTGGAATAAAATCTTATAATGTGTATGTATTGTAAATGTGGTCACTAGGAATTCATTTTAGAGTAATGCTCTGTATCTTATTCTTAGACAAAATATCTAGTAAAAACTGTTTGGTTAATGTATAGACATATGATTAATGTCCCCCTCCTTTTTCTTAGTACTTTCTTTCGTTAACACTATTATCTGACACCTAATAAATTACATTCTACTTGGTATAGTTTGGAATTACTTTTAAAGTGCTACTTTTATCTTTTAAAATCTGCATAGTAAAATATAGAAAAGGGAAGTATTTAGTAAATCCTGGTTTTGGCCAACATATTTTAAAAATTTGTTGTGTGAAAATATGAAAAGCAAGGTTATTACTTTTACAAAGTTGATTTCGATGCTACTATAGAAATTTCGTATGTGTCCTTTTCTAACATTAATAATTCATAATTTACCAAACAATTAAATAGTATTTTTAAACTGCATAATAATTTTATAAATTCAATTTATTAGAACGTTCATTTTTTTTTTTTTTTGTCACAACACAATTACAATAAAATTACAACATAGTTGTTATACAACACACTAATACCAAACTGGTTCTAAGTTATAAATATATTTCTAAAAAAAATCAAATTCATAAAAATGTCTTGTTCAGTTTTATCATATTGCCAAGAATAATTATTTTATAGGTATTGTTGTTGGTTTATATTTTATATTATAATTTAAAAATTGGAAAAGTTTTGAAGCAGTCTTATTTTTGCACATGGTCATAAATTTCAGATGCGAACAGAAATTATAGAATAATTCCCATTACTATTTGTCATTGAGTAATAAAAAGAAAAATCTAAATTTCTAGATGTGAAAGTTTTCCATACATTTCCTCGAAACATAAAAAGTAAAAAATCGTTTTGACGCAGAACTAGTATGTTAAGCTAGAAGCTACTCGTATACGTTAACATGTCTTCTTTTTCTTTTTGAAAAAGAAAAATTGCTTTTAAAATTACCACATCAATTGATCAAATTACGTATGGGATAACTAAGTTGATTTAGGCTTAGGTTTGATAGAAAAAGAAAACGAGAAGGAAAAAAAAAATGCAAATAAGAAAATATGTAGAATGAAAAGAAAAATAAATTTCATCCATAATTTATTTGGTAAAAAAAAGGATATAAAACTAATTTTATTTAAAATGATTATTTTATCCGGTATGATTATTATTATTTTAGAATTTAGTGCACAATTATAGTTTAGTAATTTAACTATTTTATTAACTGAAACAAAATTTCAATTATTTTTCTCCTTATTCAGGAAAAAAAATACATTATTTGGGCTTCACCCAAATTTTTTTTACCCACTTTTTTCTTTTCATTTTTTTTTCTTCTTCTTTCTCCAAACAAATAACCTTTTTTTTTTCTTTTTCTCTCCACGATATTTCCTTTCCTCCGTCTTTTCGTCGCTACCAAACATGACCTTAATGTGCAAAACAAAACAGTTAACTTTTTAATATAATGTAATTCACTAAATAATTTCAGTAACCTTATTAAAATAACGAAGGATGAAATAACAGATTTGTTCATTTTAGTAAATTTTTTATGTGGACATACTGGCACAAATGATTTTCTGTCTCTGATTTTCTGTTTATAGATATAATTTTCAACTTATATAAAAAGGCGGATAAAATAGTTTAAATACAAAGTTCACTGAGAGTCCATTTTGTTTTTTAAATATTGCACATTCGCAAATCCTAATATAAGGACCAGCGATCATTTCATCATTCATCGAATTCAATTCTTGAGTTCATCAATTTGGATGGATAAATAATGAATGACGAAATAATAATTAGGTTTTCTTTGTATTATTTATATATATTTTAATAAAATAAATGGCAAAAATTTTCCCAAACAATAAAATAACTTTTTCATCTATTATTTCACTTTTAAAAATAAAACATCACAATGAGCAAACCCTGAAATTGCTCACCATTTGATTTTTCCGGTATTTCCTTATCATTAATAAATAGTTTCTCCACTAGTCATATAATCTTGTAAAACACAAGTTTCTCTTATTCTCACAAATATTTTATGCCCTCAAATTCAACCACCATGAAATAAAAATAAGCAAAATGACTGCATTTAAAACATAAAAAAACTTAAAAATTAAAAAAATAAATTAAAAGCAAAATGACCAGTTCTCTTTCTTCTGGTGAAAATTTGCAAACCATAATTATATCCAGTAAAATAAAATAAAATAAATAAAGGGCGGTAATCTTGTAGCATTGTCGTATAAAAGTGTTCATCATCAAAGGTTGTTATCCCAAGAAAATCCCAATTAAAAGCATTTAATTATTATTTTATTATTTTGAGAAAAAGAAAAAAAAAACCCAGAAATCCACTAATATGTCTTAGCTGAGCTGGCCGTCTTCGGGATGATGATGGAAGCGTTGCCCTTTCGATTAGGGAGTGTTAATGATTGTGCTTACGTCTGCTTACCCGAATTAACTTATTTCCTTTCACACCCTTCCATTCTTAGATATTCCCNCTGTAGCAACCTAATCCAAATTACCAAAGTACCCTCTCTCATGTTGCTCCCAAAAAAAAAAAAAAGGTGGTACCCTTCTCCTGTCACATATATTATAGCAATTTTATTTTCTTTTTAAGTTGATGACTATATTGTTTCTTTCTTTTTTTCTTTTTTTTTTATAATTGAGTATATTGTATCTTAATATTATCCAAGTTGTTTAAAACTCTATATAATGCAATGCAAACTCCCTTACTAATTACTATTTTTTTTCTTTTCCTAATGCTAAATAAAAGTTGAATAATAGAAGTGTAAAATTTCATTGACAACTAATAGACCTTTATTGCTAGCAGGCACCCCACCAGTCTAAATAAAAGGCCCAATTTGTTGAACAAATTTCTTAAAAAGGAAAAATCCCTGTCTACGTTTAAGGAGTTTTGGTTGCTTTTAAACTATATATGGTGCAATCAACTTTCTGACCTAAAAGTCTTATACACTAAAAAAAGCTTATGCCTAACGTATCAATTACAAAAAATAATAATAATAATAGGCCCCATTAACATCCATTAATTCTAATTCTCTATTATATAATTACTTTTAGAACCTAAAACTTACCTACTTTACTTAATTCATCGGATAAATTGTCATCTTTTTTTTTTTGAGAACTTTTATAATGTTGTAAGTCTGTAAATATGATTTTGTGCATTAAGAAAAGTTACATCGTAACGAAATAATTTTCTAATTTAAAAAAATTTGTTTGGAACATTGATAGTTCAAAAATATTGACTCTAGGAGAAAATACCAACAAAAGGGTTTCTCGAATCTTTTCGTTTGGAATAAATCCTTTGGTTGGTTACCATTTTATTTCAATTTTTTTCAAAAAAAAAAAAAAAAAAAAGAAAAGAGAGAGAGGAGAGAAAGAAAGAAAAGGGTAGAGAAGTAAATTGAGAAAAAGTGGAGGGAGATTAATGTTAAAATGGGTGAGAGTGGAGCGAGGTGTGAGTTGGAGACAGCAGCAGCTGGCCATGTGCAGAGTGCCGTGCCAGCTGGGCCATTCAGAGAACCCTAAGAACCATCCCCACACCGGCTTCCAGCTAAGCATTTCAGGCGCCGTCTGGCTTCACGGCTCCCACGCCGCTGGCTTCTACCTTCCCAACAAAAAATGCACCCTCACCAAGCCAGCCGCTCTTCCCCGAGCCGAGCCGATCGGAGCCGAGTGACAAAGATGTTGACAGCAGAGGAACATCCACGCTCACTTGCCATACCGCCCCTTGACCAACGCCCTTTTCCAAATTCCACGTCACTCTCTCCATTTCATACAAATCAGTGAAATAACATACATACACAGTTATACACATGTAATATTGCTCGAATATTCTCATTTTTTTTTTTTGANAAAATGTAATCAAATGAGTAAATTTATGCTATTTTTTTTTTACTATTTTATGAATCAATAATTGTACAATGAATTAGAAAAAATAGAAACTTTTTATAGTTTAATTATATATCGCAACTGAGCATTTTTAGATTGGATTTGTGGATATGCCAAAATCAACTTTTTTCTTTAGACAAATAATAGTGAACATCAAAATATACAACTCATCTATTAATTACTAAAGTGGGACTTACTTATTTTTTTGACCAAAAAAAAAAGGTGAGATTTAATTATGAGTATTTTTTATTTGATTTTTTCACTAAATGTCATGACTAAAATTGAGGCTAAGGCTATGTTTGGTAGAGGAGATTTTTGGAAGGATGGAGAGAGGTGGAGGGAAAGAGATGAAGGGAGAGCTAAAATCTTTTTGGTCGGAAGGAGAGAAAGAGGGAGAGGAGAAGTAGAGGGAGAAGGTCTCCCTATTTATCCTCCCAAATTGGAAGGATTAGAAAAAATTGAAAAGAAAAAAACATAAATTGATAAATTTGTCCATCAAGTCAATTAATTTTAAAAAGATAAAATAGATAATATGGTACTCCATCCTTCTTACTTTACATCATTTTTACCAAACAATTCAAGAGATTATTACTCTCCTCTCCATCCTTCGTATTCTCCTTCCTTCTTACACTCTCCATCTTTCCTACTCTCCTTCCCTCCTACCAATCATAGCCTAAAAGCTAGTGTGCCAATCACTAACTGGTACCACCTCTCTAGTCTCTAGTCTCTAGTCTCTGCCGTATGTTGTAACAGTGCCTCCCACACAATGTTACCTCTTACCTGCAATGCAATCTGTTTTCCATCAAAGAAATTTGAGCGTGGAATGTGCCTAACACGTTAACACGTAGTTGTCAATTAGTTGGCAATTTAAGAATAAATGTAGTTTGCAAATGGTTTTTGAAAAATAAATAAATTCCATATATAAGTCTCATGTATATCATCCATTAATATTGTCTAACAAATTCATGGCTGCCAACTTATTGGAAAGTCATGTTTCGCAAAAACCCATTTGAGAGAAATGTTAGACTTTGGATAGTTTCATTAGCCAATACTTATAGCATGTACATAAGTGATCTTAATAATTCGTTTGTTTTATTATTATAATTAATAATAAAGAAATAGGTGGTTGAGTTTAATCTTGTGGGTTAGAGATTCACTAAAATATTAATGGTAATTGAAAATGTGTTTACTTCCTTTCTCTTTTATTTGTGTTTCAAAGAATTATTGGACTAAACAAGCATTGCGTGAAAGTTAGTTTAATTTTTCTTTCACTTTAACAACCACTATGTAAATATTAAGGAAAAAAAAAAGAAGAAACGAAAAAAATCACATGCAAACAATTTTGGTTCAAATTATCATCTATGAATATGATATTATTGACAATGTGGTCACAAACATAGCCTAGTGATAATCATACTTTTTTCCAGCATAAAGGTCTTGAGTTTAAATCCACACTCTCATCAATTAAAAAAAATTACATACATATAAATATATGATAATGATATTGACAAAAACCTAAACTATATACTTCTCTCTAACGAATGAACGGGGGACCTCTAATAAGATCAATTAATGTTCCAAAATTAGAATGTGATTAGGCCATAATGATGGTGTCCATATCTTTTAGGTGCATAAAAATAGGACTAGCATCTAGGTCCAGCCTTACAAAGGCTATTTCGTTAATCATTTCCCTTTCCACCAACTCCAAAACATAATAAATTATAAAAGCTTCAAATAAAAATAAATTTCAAGGCAATTTGATCATCCGAGGCAAGAATTATACTGGCAAAGTTGAAGCCTTTAACAGGAAAACTCAACACAAATTACCCACTTTTGGAAGATAATTATTATTGTTTTACATCAAGAGTGACCTAATAATTAAAGTCCTACTGACAAAAGTTGATTCTGCGTTAAATATTTATCATATGATATTTATATTTTGTTCGTGTCTCTATATTAGTAATGTGATCAGGCATTTTCATAATAGAATTGGTAGACAACCATTTTCAACCAATATTCAACTAAACTAACCCAAAGCCTGCAACTTTTTTATGCCAAAAAAGATTGGTATGCTCAATATAATTGATTTGAACAGGTCAAAGTGAGAGAAAAAAAAAGGGTTCAAGAATCAAAATATAGGAATGAGACGAGTTGGAGGGAAATTTTAGGCATGCACTTTTACAGAAAGGCCACCTAATTTTGTTCGACACAATGATGTAATGAATAAGCACCCAACGAGATCTAAGTAGCAAACAAAACATGGCACAAATCAATTAACTACTAATTATATTTGTTAATTATATTGCCTTTACTAAACTTTTATCTTTCTTGCTTTGGTAAAATCCAGCAGTATAATTATGTGTGTATATATATAAATAAGACAAGCAATGTACCTACATTTATATATATATGATTACAAGTAATTTATTCATATCTAGATACATATACATTCTTCATGTGCTAGCCATAAACTATAAACTATATATATATATATTATTTAAACTTGATTCTGCCTGACATTTTATTATTAAGTCACAAGATTTGATTAGACTATACACCAATGGTATCCGATGTTCCCATTTATCTTAAAAAACCTAATTCAGGGTCTTATATAGTTATATATATGCAAGCTTGTTAATTCCCATGTTGTGGGCATCCTTTTATATATGGATATCAATCGTTAGGGTAATGAAGTATAATTAAAGGGTCTTATAAATAATGGTATTGTAATCATATAGTTTAGTGTATATGATTAAGCGAAGAATAAGAGTAGCTGACTAATATCCAGACTTATTTGTTATCAACCCTTTTAAGTATAGTCTTATATTCGCCTGAAAAATTTGTGCTCGATGCCTCGATCATTGTTAGGAGAATTGCTAAAAGCTGTAAAATTATTGTATTAATTCGTCTATGATCAATATTGGGGAATTTCAAGGCATAAAATAGTAACTAGCTGTTAGTAATAATATATATATATATATATGTGTATGTGTGTACAAGCTAAAACCTAAGGAATAAGCAAATATACCTTAATTCTTTTCTCGGGCAAAAGGCATGTTTGGCAGATTAATGAGATTTGGAGTCATGATTCGGTTTTGGGGTTGATCTAACTACTACTAAGTTTTTACAGTCTGGTATAATAATAAATCAACGATACATTACTGCAGTAACATATCAAGTAATAAATGCTATCCTAGTGTATGTTGTTAATTAGGAACAGCCTCCTAAGTCAAATTATTATTTATCTTTCTTCTTTTGCGTACGAAAGTCAACGAATAGTTCTGTTATCAAGTTAAAATTAAAATTTACGAACAATGTAGAAGACCTTAGAAGTACATATCGATCAAAATCGTCATTCCTATTTATTTATATATTTGGAAAGAAAAAGAACTAGATACCATATTATAATTCGTGCCACTAATTATTTTACGTACACATTTACAAATTAACTGGGTAAATGAATAACGTGAGCTTGTAATATTAAAAGGCCCTACAAAATTAGTGAACAAGCACGTGCATTTGCATATGATTTTACTGACTTTTTTTTTTTTCCCCCCAAAATTGTACGAGGAATACGATTGATGATCTAATATTATAGAAAGAAAGGCATACTTTGACTTGGAGATGGCCTATATTTTGCCAAAAAATATTTAATATTGTGTATTTAATTGATACAGCTAGCTCATTCATTGGGAGGTTTCTAGTCAACCATTTTGTTTTAAGGATTTTGTCAACTATTTAGTTTTTAGCTCTTTTTTTTTTTTTTTTTTTGGAGTCAATTACAGTTTAGCTTGATTTAATTGACGAGGGCTTCAATTATATTATTAATACTGCCAGTAAAATTCATGGGTTACATGATCAAGTATAGAAATTTATGGAACATGGACGATTTTTAAGATTGAATATAGGACCAGTTTATTTAAGTCTCTTTACGATTTGCAATGATTGATAGTTGATAGACCTTTGCACTTGAGAGTCCGAGAGTTAATTTAGAGTACTACCCGAAATATGACGAATAAAATTACACAAAAAGCCTCGTTTTTATTTCCTTTTTTAGCTGATGAGCTTGATCATTTTCCATTTACACAGGTGGCTCTACTGCCACTCAAATTTTTTCTCTTTTCACTTTTTTTTTTTAATTACCCAATTTCGCATAAAGGCATCTCGTGGATCAATAAAATGACTTAAAAAGACAATTTAGGGGAAAAAAAAAAACACCCCATCTTCATTTCTCATTCTTTTTCAATTTCCCAAGAACATTCTCATTCAAAATTCTTACAATCATTTGCTTTATTATTTTTTAAAAATTTTCATTTTATATATAATTCATCTCTCCTAGTTATAATTTCTTTAATAATCTCCTTAATGTTAAATTAAAGAAGAGGAAGTGAAATTTTGTTTTGATTTATTTTTTAATTTTTTTCCAATACCTTGTGTTTCATTTTCTCATGTTACTTGTTTGTTTTTCTCATAGTTTTTAGTCGAATGATTCAATCTTTTCATCCTAAAAGTTAAAACTACCAATTTGTTTTAGTTTATGGATTTGCAGGGAAGAAATTTAGCTTTAAAAACCGTGTTTGGGGTGTTTTTAATATGACTTTTGATTTCTTGTCCTTACTTATTTTTTTATCTATCTTATGGGTGCCTTAATAATTGTGTGAGGTACAAATATAGCTCCCCAATTAGTTATTCACAGATATATTTTCTTGTAAATTATCATACATACCCTCATAAAATATTAAATAATAAAACACTATTTCTTAGCAAGCCCCTCACATAATATATATATATATATCACTAATGAAAATTATGTTAGATCTTAAAAAATCAAAACTTCAAATGATTTAATTTTTATGATAAATTGTGGATAGCAAAGATTTTAATTCTACCAATTATTTTATTGTAATTAAAAACATAGCAGTCCAAAAGACTTTTTTTTTTCTTCTTTAGCTTCATTCGTAGTTCGTAGATCCATTTTTCAATCATATATGCATTTTTTTTTTAAAGACAATTCTATATGTAATCTGTTAATCCCAGCAGCCATTTTTTTCAAAAAGGATAAATCATATATATAGTATTTGTGATTTCTTAATTGTGTGTGTATATATATATATTTAAAGGGATAATTCATGTACAAATTAAACTAACCAATAGAAAGAGCACATTATATATTTTTTTAAGGATATATCATTTTATTTATTTATTTTTTATTTTTTGCATTCTTTTTCTTCATTACAGTACTCTCTTTTGTTAGATCCGTTAATCTCACAAAGAATCAAATCCTTCATGTATAAATATGAATTTCATTTTTGGACTCCTTGTGACCTTTTACTGTAAAATCTTTACTGCTACACTGAATTTCAATCTTAGTAACTTCTCGCTCTTTCTCAATATATTAGGCAAGCAATACAATGTTAATGAAGAATAAGACCCAAAAAAAAAAAAAAGTTCTTAAAAGTAATTGATAATAAATTATTAGGATAGTGCGAAAATGAGTATTTAAAAAAATGTTTACCTTTTGGTATTTTTTTTAGTTAATTAAAAATTAAAAAGTATGTAAAGAGAAATTTTAATCGAATTAAAAAGAGTAGAGAGGAAAAAAGAAAATATAGTAATAGAATCACCATTGCCTAATTGTTGAAAACCAATAAAGAACAATTTTATTTTTTGAGTACTCTATAGATAAATTTAATCAGCTCCTTAATAAAGAAAAAGTAATGAAGAATATTTTTGTTTGTTTAATAATTTCTTTGCGTTTTAATTAATTATTTTCTATCTTTTTTTTTTCTTTCCATCATAAGTAATTCAATTATTGCATCCAAAGGTAAAGATGAAAAAGAGAATGTAGAAATGACTTGACTTTGTGATAAATATGTGGGGAAATTGTCATAAAAATACACGGTATTTGTTAATCTTTTTTAATGAAAATGTTATAATAAACTTTAAGATTGCATTTTTAATCAATTATTGTGCTAAATTTTCAACATATATCAAATTTATCACTCCCAAATCAGCTAAATTGGAGAAATCAAAAGAAATAGCAGAATAACGCTAGAAGAACAATGAAAACAAAAATTGCCATTAATCAAATAAAATAAACAAATTTAAATTTTTTATTTAGTTTTTTTATTTCAATTTTAAAATTAGTTTTACTTTAATTTAATTTTGGATTCAATTTTATTTTGATTAAGGGAAATTTTAGGTTTCTCTGTTATTTAAGGTCAGTTATGTCATTTAATTTTTATTTTCCCAAATTTAGTTGATTAAGGGATGAGGAGGGATAGATTTGATAAATGTTAAAAATCAAGAGAAATAATTGTTTAAAATGCAATCATTTATTTTTTACTTTTAGAAAAAATAGGTACTTTTAGAAAAAATAGGTGGATGACAAATTTTTTAGATTGGTTTAAGTGGATGTCCATATTTTAAAAGTTATAGCTAAATGTTCATTCCTTTTAAGGCTCCGTTTGGAACCTAGATTTTGGAGGAAAAAAAAATTGTAAGGACAAAGTCAAAGAAAAATAAAGAGGAAAATAGTTTTCCTCTAATTATATAAAACTTTATTTTGAAACTTTTGGCAATGTGCCCAAATTCTATACAGTGAAAAATGATATCAAATCTAATTTTCGCTTTTCTTTAAAAAAAATTTCTATCATTTTTTGTTAGAATCCAAACAAGAAAAAATAAAATCCCTTATAATTTTTTTTCTTTCCCTCTAACAATCCAGATTCCAAACGGAGCCTAATCTTTAATTGTGGAATATATTGTATTTTCATTTTTTGTCCTTAAGTGTGTTGGATATTTTTCAGTTATAAACATTTAAGTTTGGTCATATACTGAGTTTTAGGCCAAAAAATTGTCAAATAACTAATTAACCAGTCGAGTTTTATATAGAAAATTGACAAATACAAGATTTTTTTGTGATAATTTACTAGTTATGTGTTATAATTTAAATCATATTAGCACTACCTCTTAATTATGGAGCACGTACCCTTATTATCCGTATTTTTTCTCTCTCTACTTTTCTTTAAAACCCTCTTTTAAATTTTAAAAATAGATATTTTCTTAACACATTCTTTTTAAATGTTACTTATTTCAAATTGGATTAATATAACAAATCAAATGATTTTTTTTCCTACCCATTAGTTTTGAAGATCTTTGCCTTTTTTGCCTTCTTGATCAATATCTCGCTTCCTTGATAAAACTCCTTTTTTTTTCAGAATAGTAGATAATAAACTTTTGTGATTCTAGATATTTATTAACAATTTTTTTGTACTTATTCTTCTCCTAGAAAGTGAGTTCTTGAATTATTTCTTAAGTTGTCTGTGTTATTTTTCATAAAGCTTTAAAAATTAAGATCTTTAGAGAGGGAGAGTAATAGACTTAAATTTCATTTTAAATCGATGAAATTTAGAATTCAAAATATTTTCATCCATAAGTATAAGAACTTAATTTGGTCCAAGGTTTGGCTAGCTCAGTTGGTCCAAGGTTTGAGGGTTGTGTGTGTGTGTTTGGGGGGGTCAGGGGTTCAAACCTTGGTAGTATGTGTGTGTGTGTCATTTTCCTTTAATTTGTAGTAAGTGGTGGTCATTAGTTAAGCCCCACTTAAAAAAAAAAAAAAAAAAAAGTATAAGAACTTAATTTAACTAAAAAGATTATAAATTTTTTAGATTTTTTTTCCTTCTATAAAGCGATTGGTTTTATCAACATATTTGACGGAAATCCAGTATTGATTGTGGCTATTTATGTCATTCAGTATAAGGTTATTTTTACCATTAATTATTTATCAACTGAGTGGGAAGAGGAAAAAAAAGTATGTAATAATAGAGACACCCTTAAATTTTTAAGGTACATTTTCTCCTTCATCTTATAGTAAACAAGAAAAAGTAAGAAAGAAAGAGATTAGACTTGTTTGATAATACCTTCATTTTTTTTAAGGAAAAAAAAAAAAGAAAGAAAGAAAATGTAAAAGAAGAATTTTGAGATTTTTCCCTTTTTCTTTTGAAAGAATTTTGAGATTTTTCTTAAGCAAATTATTATTAGAAGATATAACCATTTTTGCTTTGTTTTATCTATAATAAAAAATCTCTACCTTTGTTTTACTTAAATATATATATATATGGTCATGTTTCAATGGAGTTTTTTGTTTTTCCTCCATAGATGGGTACTTTGACCAAGTTGAAAATGACTTGTAATAGAATAAAAATAAAAATAAAATAATAGAAAGATGATTGAAAAAAAAATGTCCAACTCATAAGTCATAAACAGGTTGCCAATATTTTTAACCATAAATAACTTTCTATATATATATACAAATTAATTAGATTTTTCTTTTTTATAAAACTACTAATATTATTATAACCATTAGACTAAAATCTAATGGCCCAAATTAAAATACCCATCTACGGAGTAAAAACAAAAAACTCCATTGAAACATCACCCATATATACATATATATATATATATATATATACATATATATTACAAACAAGTCTTTTATACGGTTTTGGTGTTCTTGTTAAAATGTTTTGATTGCTTTTTTATTTTCCAATTTTTTCAGTGGTCATATTTCCACAACATTTTGACAACTTACGATAAGCCCTTTGCTGAAGAATCAAGAATGTACCCCAAAAATAGGACTTTCGCAAAAGCAGTGTATAAAAAGGCAAACAACTGAACTTACAGAAACTACGAAAACAAAAACTACGTGTGTTTGTTGGAGAATGTTTTATCACATTGGATTCTTTGAGATATATGCATATTGTACTCATAATATATAATATTCATATATCAAAGCACCTAAAAATTATATATATTCTACATTCCACCTTTGCATATCTTATTTGCATTGATCAAACGAGGCCGTACGGCAATAGCATTTTGGTATTTTGTTTTTACGTAATTCGAGTACAAAACTACCAATAAATAAATGGGGATGGCTAAATAAATAAGACAGACTATTGTCACGATAATTTACACGATAAACCATATACAATATAGACATAAATACAAAAGGTCCAAGATATAATCAGAAGAACTAATCATGCTATAATTTCAAGATCATTAATTAGAACAAATTTTAAGGCACGAAGATATATATATATATATATATATATAACATATATAGCAGATAGTTAATTCTCTCAGCTACAAAGAAAGCAACCCTTTAAAAAAAATTAAAATGTCCACTATATAAACATAAGAGCTCAACCTTAAATTTCATCGCAAATCAAAATTGAATCATAAACTCCCAGTTTCTTGGTTCCTCAGAGAATTTTCACAAAATGGGGCTCAGTACTAATAAGTGCCAATTAATGTGTTTAGCTCTGATTGTCGTTTTGGGAGCTTGGGCTTATAACGAAGCTTCGGCCCGAACGCTACAAGGCCAGGACGATGCCTCCACGTACGACAGGTACCAGAACTGGATGGCCAACCACGGACGTGTATACAAGGATGTTAGCGAGAAGGAGAAACGTTTTGAGATTTTCAAGCGAAACGTGGCCCGTATTGACGCTTTTAACCGGGCTTCAAACCAGCCTTACAAGCTTGGGGTCAATCAGTTTGCGGACCTAACCAACGAAGAGTTTAGGGCCTCGAGGAATAGATACAAGGCCCACGTTTGTGACTCATCCAAAACGACGTCGTTTAAGTATGAGAATCTTACTGCTGTCCCATCCTCGTTGGACTGGAGACAGAAAGGAGCTGTCACTCCAGTCAAGGATCAAGGCCAATGCGGTAATTTTAAGTTGTTTCTCATCTCCCATTTATTAATATTCTTAATGATCAATTTTGAGTTTAATTTAATTATTGTTAATAAGAACTTTGCTATGATTAAACTTGTCTGTTAGTGATTATCTATTGACATGAATCTCATAATGAGACTCACGTTGAACCACATTAATAGACAATCCTGATTGATAAGATGTGCTCACGCAACTAATCAAGACATATCTCTTCTTAAAAATAAGTGACTCAGGCCCCGTTTGTTTCAACCATTCCATTCCATTGGAATGGAAAATCCATTGAATGTGTGTTTGTTTCAACAATTCAGTTTTTCCATTCAAATAATCTTTTAGAATGTGTGTTTGTTTCAACAATTCAGTTTTTCTATTCAAATGGTCCATCCAAAAAGTTAACCATTGGAATGATTTTTTTGTATCTTGAATGAGAATGGAAAAGGGGAGGTGTTTTTGAATGGTCCATTCCAATGCTCCCATTCTAATTACAACACATTCTACTATTTTTTTAATTCAAATGTCTCTCATTTCAATTATAACACATTCCACAATTTCCATTCAAATACACACATTCCTCAGTTCCTTAATTTTTGTAATCCAGTATCTGAATTATAAGTTAAATAGCGAACGAGAGATTGTGCCAGTCTAAAAATATAGTAAATATAAGCTTAAACTGAATAATGTGAATCATTCAAAAAAAAAAAAAAAAACTAAGTAATGTGAAAGTTTGAGATGTTAAGCAATTGAAAAGTCTAAGGTAAGCATATATTAAAGTCTAATTTGGAATGAAAATGATCTCTAACTCTCTATATTACCATTTGAAAATATGTACTCTAGGATGTTGCTGGGCATTTTCAGCAGTAGCAGCTATGGAAGGTATTACAAAGCTATCAACGGGGAAGCTAGTCTCTCTATCCGAGCAAGAGCTAGTTGACTGTGACGTCAAAGGTGAGGACCAAGGCTGCAATGGCGGACTAATGGACGACGCCTTCAAATTCATACAAACAAATCGAGGCCTCAACACCGAAGCTGGCTACCCTTACACGGGAGCTGATGGAACTTGCAATGCCAAAGAGGAAACCAAAAGTGCAGCCAAGATAACCGGCTATGAAGACGTGCCGGCAAACAGCGAAAAGGACTTGCTTAAAGCCGTCTCCAAACAGCCTGTCTCAGTGGCCATCGATGCTAGCGGGTTTGAGTTCCAATTCTACTCCAGCGGGGTCTTCACTGGGGCCTGTGGCACCAGCTTGGACCATGGCGTGACAGCTGTTGGTTACGGAGTTGATGCGGATGGGACTAAGTATTGGTTGGTGAAGAACTCTTGGGGAGAGCAATGGGGTGAGCAAGGTTACATAAGGATGCAGAGAGATGTTGGGGCCAAGGAAGGACTTTGTGGGATTGCTATGGAGGCCTCTTACCCCACTGCTTGATTAATCTTGTGCTTAAAACTCAAAATCAATATTGTCTAGTACTGTTACAAGCTACGTCCTATGTCTTATGTATTTATGCATTTATAATTAATGTGTATGGACATTATATATAGTACTTGAAAAATGCAAGTGAATATTTGTCATTCTTGCGATCTAAAAGAACAGACTTAAATTCTTGTGTTTCTTCTCGTTTAAAAGGACTACTTTGATATGGGAGATCTTTCAGTCAGTGACTCAATGACAAGAAACTGATCTAATGTATTTTTATGAATCCAACTCAGCATTCTCAGCGAACACATTGTATATGAAGGCTTTTAAATTAAGGGGCGGCTATAGGTTTTATAGCAATGAGGCTTAGGACTCAAACAGTGAATGAGACTTACACGCTCAAAAGTCAAAGCAAAAAATAAAAATAAAAAAGGATTCAGCCTCATTTAGGACATATAAGTTTGGGTCTGATATTATTGAATTCTCTAGAGGTTTTTTTCGTGTTCAAACTGACCAAAATGATTCTCCGAATTAAAACGGAAAGGAGTTTTTGGCTTAAGTTCTTTAACCAGTCTAGCCCTTTAAAACTGACTATGATTTTAGTTGAAATTACCACTCAAAATGCTTTTAGGCTTACGCCTTGGCTCAACCACTCAAAATGCTTTTAGGCTTACGCAGGCAAAACAAAACGCCTTTGTAAAATAGACTCATTTAATGATGAAGGCCCGTCTTCAGCTACCTCATATAGATTCGGAAAAGGGACTTGAATGAGAGTAATTTGAGCCAAAATGATCTTTAAAAGACTGATCTTCAGAATGACTTTTCTAGGATTATTATAATATTAGTGACGAGTAATCACTTATTTGTGATTGGTAACAATATTCATAAAATGGTACCAATTTTATGACTACTGATTACTAATATAATGACTACTATATGTCAATAAAATTTGAGGCCTAAAAAATAATATTTTTAGAAGTAATCCCACAAAAATTTCCCTACAAATTCTTACATAACCTATTTACTACTCGTAAAAATGTCACTTCGGTAAACCACTACTACTACATTCATGGCTTTTGAGGCCACTACTAAAACTCTATGCAGATTCTCAACATATCTCACAGGTTCCATCGTTCCACGTGAATGGTCCAACGTAACACTTCAAAATTACCGTTCAGCCAACAAGTTGGGCGAAAATACATCAATGTTAAGGTAATGCATATTACAAGCAATCCATTCACGTTGATATATGTGTATACATATATATATATATATACACACACTCAGAGAAGGTTCGAATAAACATGGTTAATATAATTCGCTATTGAATGACGTCACCTCAAAATGACTAAACATAAAAACTTAATCTGGTCTAATTTACTTAAGAAAGAAACACGACACGTAATACTAGGGTACAAAACACATGAAACAAAAAGCTACATACAGTTGGTCGATCCAACTTGCACTTAAAGCATACAACTAGACTTATAACGGGTTCTGCTCAAACATAACTTCCAAAGAAAAAGTGTAAAATCCCAAAAAGTATAAGGTTATTTAAGTAATTTTGACTAAGGGTATTTTGGTAATTTCAATTTTTCAGATTTAATTAAATAGAAATCTG
>JXTC01000038.1:120231-154109 GCA_002914845.1 Trema orientale | reverse complement strand
ACTCGATTTTTTTTTCTGGAATTTTAGAAAATTATTATTTACTACTGTTTCAACATAAAATTACTAAAAATCACGGCCTTGGATTTTGGGTCGTGGCAAAAAGGTTTCAGTTTCAATTGCTCGAGTTGCGCAACTCCGGCATTTGCATCTGGGGGGCACTGCAATGTCGATGGTAGGTCTCAGTTGTGCGCACGCATGCATACTTTGAACGGCTCTACGTGAACTGGATTCGACAGGAAGTTGCTGATGATGGGTGTGCCGATGTCCACTCTGCAACCACCAAGGCCTGTAGTTGTAGATGTTATCATAGTGAGGCGCTAAATTTGACTTGATTTGACAGATTGATGATCTATAGGGAAGAGACTAAAAACCTTGCATGTGTTTTAACAAAAGACCAGTTTTCACCGTGTGTTTTTCAAAATACAAAACATATCATCTCACTTCACCAAGTTGGGTCATTTGGTCAAAATTACATTGCAAAATGACACTAATACTCTCAGTCAGAGTTAATAAAATAGTCTTAATAAATTACTTCCTTAACGCAACAACCAAACACTCATATTTTTTAAAAACGAAAAATTATAAGTTTTTAAGTTTTAATTTGAATCTTCCATATTTTAGTTGTTTGGTTGTAGGTTTAATGGACAATTTGATTCTTTGACCATTGGCTGTTTGGTCATTTCAGATTAAAAAAAAAAATTGGAAAAACCAAAATTTGTCTTAGGTGATAGTTTTAATCTAATTTGACAAACTGAGGGGATAAATTTGTATTTCTAAAATCATAGGAGAAAAATGGCATTTTGCTAAAACACAGCAGAGGTTTTTGGTTTTTTTTTTTCATATCTATTTCAGATTTAAAATATATATATATATATATAGGGGTGGAAATTCGTAAATTTTGCTAAAACAAACTGGTATATATATATATATATATATTCTTCAGATTTAAAATATATATATAGGGGTGGAAACTGGTGTATATATATATATATATATATATATTTTAGATTTTCGGTATTTTCCTTTCTACAATCCACCTTTGCATATCTTATTTACATTGATCAAACGAGAGCGTACAGCAATAGCATTTTTCCTTTTGGGGAAAGAAAAAACGCGATTAGAATACAAATCTACGGAAAATAAGACTATATTTTGTCATGGTAATGTATAATACAAACCTTATAATTAATAGTATATACGCATAAATACACAGGTCTATGATAATCAGACGAACTAATCATACTATAAGCCAAGATTATTAATTAGGACAACTTTTCAGGCACGAAGATATACATAAATGGTTAATTCTCTCAGCCACGAAGAGAGCAACCCCTTTAATTATTTTTAAAAAAAAAAAAGATTAAAAAGTGCACTATATAAACATAAGAGCTCAACCTTAAATTTCATCAGAAATCAAAATTGAATCATAAAATCCCATTTTCTTGTTTCCCAGAAAAATTCATAAAAATGGGGTTCATTACAAATAAGTGCCAATGCATCTGTTTAGCTCTGATTATCGTTTTGGGAGCATGGGCTTATAACGAAGCTTCGGCCCGAACACTACAAGGCCAGGACGATGCTTCCATCTCCATGTACGACAGGTACCAGAACTGGATGGCCCACCACGGACGTGTATACGAGGATGTTAACGAGAAGGAGAAACGTTTCGAGATATTCAAGCGAAACGTGGCCCGAATTGACGCTTTTAACCGGGCTTCAAACCGGGCTGAATAGTAGAATGGCCATTTTTTGGCCCAAAATTTGTTATATGTCCAAGCCCAATAATTTATAGTTAAAAATCCAACTTATTAATACGTTGAAATCTCATGTCAAAATTACCCTCACCATGTTAGACTCCAAATTCCCTTAACCAACTCAACAGTGATTCTCTTGACGGTGGTGTGAACGAAAGGAGGGAAACCATCTGGCGAGGTGAAGACCAGAGATGCTGGTTGTATGCGAGCCAGAATCTCTGTACAAAGTCGGAGAACTGTCGTGGAACTTCGAAGGAGTATATCTGGTTGTGGTTGCAATGGTCATATTCATTGAAGAAGGAGGAGGTGGAGGAGGTCGGTGATGTCTCCACAAGAAATGAGCTTTGCAAGTTAAATATCAATCGAAGCATGAAAAGAAAGAAATTTTTATGAAAAATAGAATTTTAAAAAAATGATAAGAAGACATAATTAGTGAGAACATTGGGAAAAGTCCGAATTCATTGTCAATCATAGCAAAGACCACGGGTCTGGAAGGGGAATATGGAGACAAACTAAAATAATTAATTTCCCCCCTTTTTTATATAATAAAAACAAATTTTGAATCTTGTTTTTGAGAAATTTTGTTGGTTTTCACAAAATTCTTTTGTTTTTATATAAAAAAGGAAATAAATATGTATGATGGATATTAGGTGATTTAGTATTTTCTTAACTTTTAATTATTATTCTTGTTTGGTACTGTTCAGTTCATAAAATTATAAGATTGTGTGTGTGGTTCATAAATTTATGTTTGTAATTCATAAATTATTTGTTAAGTTCATAGATTATTTTTTCGAGGTTAAAATTATGTGTAATTAGTTCCAGTGGTTAGTGATTTTTTTAAGATATTATACTTTGATTTTTGAGGGGAAAAAAAAAAGGCCTAAATAGTCCTTCAATTTTGAATTTGGGTTTTTTGTCCTATTAATGGAGTTATGATGATATTATGGACTCTAATCCATTGGTTCATAATTCTATTAGTTCTCCTATAACTTTGTGGTTCATAAGTTTATATCTATTGTTCATAAGTCTAAATGTGTTGTTTAAAATTTTTTATATATGTGATTCATAATTTTATATGTGCAGTTCATAAGTTCAAAAAATTTTACTTATTGGAATATGAGTTTAACAGGTTTATTTTTTTCACTTGTTAGTTCATACATTTTACTTGCGGATTTATACTTTTCCTTGTTGGTATATGAGTTTAAGTGGTTCTTTTTTTTTTCTTGCTCGTTCATACTTTTTCCTTAATGGTTCATACTTTTTCTTTAATTGTTCATGCTTTTTGTTTTTCAAATGCATATATAAGTTCATATATCAAGTTTATAAGGTCATTTGAATGGTTCATAAACTTACATGTGGTTCATATATTATGTGTACATGAAAAAAAATAGAGTAAGTACATGAATCAGCAAACAAAGTACATAAACATATGAACCATTCTGTTTGAACAACTCTTGATTGCATACTTCTTAATACATATTGCAAGACATGTATATATTCAAATATACTACTTAATGAACCATAGTTAAAAATAATAAACAACTGAGAATAAATCGGAAACTAAATTGATAATAAATTAATATAGAACACTATTTAACCAAAAAAAAAACTACTACAACTCAAACAACAAGGACCTAATGATTGATCATAAGTTTTCATCTTCTTTAGAACACGGAATTCCACATGAATAGGATCCTTAGTAATTTTTTTGCTTGTGGCCGTATTGCTCGCATTGACTGTATTGCACTTGTTTCTTCTGGAATTCATCAGTAGATGGGATTTGTTTCTTTTTCGGCCTGCCAGCACTAGCTTTCTCAATAATAGGTAGGAGAGCAACCTGCCCTTGATAAGCAATACTAATCAATTGACTTCCAACTTGATGAAAAAACCAACTATAAAAAAATGAACTAGGTACATGAATCTAAAGAAAAGATACATAAGCATATCAACCACAACACAAAAAAGTCATCCACCATATTTTCCCAAAAAAATAAAGTAGATACATCATTATGTATATAAAATTCATAAGCATATGAACCATAACAAAAAGTATAGAAATTAAACCCAAAGTACTAAACATATTCAACAACATTATACCACGACCAAAAATTTACCATTACAAAAATCACATATACCACAACTAAAATGATATGAACCAAACAACAAATAATTAACATACAATAATCACAAAATACTAATATACCATATACTACCTTAAAAATCCTATATACCACGTCCAAAAATTTATGAACCGAAAAAGAAAATACTTAACACGTTTGTAAACAAAAATCAGAGAACAGAAACACCATATACCAACACAAAAAACACATATACCGCGACAAAGAACTCATGAACCAAACTATAATAGTGAACATCTTTAGTAATAAAAGCCAACAAACAGTAATGTCATATACCACCACAGAAAACATATGTGCCACGACAAAAACTTCATGAACCATTATCGATTATGAAAAATAATTCAAAAATTATATACTATGACAAAAAATAGTATATACAACCTCAAAAATCATATATACCATAGACAAAAATATATGAACTAAACTAAGAAAATACCTAACATATTTATATACAAAAACTAGAGAAAAGAAACACCATATACCAATACAAAAAACACATATACCGCGACAAAGAATTCATGAACCGAACTAAAATAGTGAATATTTTCAGCAACAAAAAACCAACGAACAGTAATACCATATACCACCACAAAAAACGTATGTACTATGATAAAATTTTTATGAACCAGTACCAATTACGAAAAATAATTCAAAAAAAAAAAGAATAATACAAATAAACCTTAATTAGTAACAAAACATATGATTATATAAGAAAGTGGTAATAAAAATAAAAAGCCACAAACTAAGACACAATACTATAAAGCAAAATCAAAATCAAAATCAAAACTCATATAAACAATACAATATATACCTCTATAGATGAAAGAGTGAATTCGTTCAAAACGCCGCCAGAGAAGGACCTTAAAACGCCGGAAAACATGAAAAAAATTTCGTCGAAAAATTGATTAAATGAAACAAGAGAGAGAGAGCGCCGGAAAACATGAAAAAAATTTCGTCGAAAAATTGATTAAATGAAACAAGAGAGAGAGAGCGCAAAAGAGAGAGAGAGAGAGAGAGAGAGAGAGAGAGCGGTAGAGAGAACAAGGGAGAGAGAGAACGATACAAACAAAAAAGCAAAAAAAAAAAAAAACTCAGTACAGAAAGAAAAGGGCAAGAAGGAAAATAAAAATACAACTTTAAATGATATGGACATTTAGCTATAAGATTTAAAAATTGGACATCTATTTAAAATAATTTTAAAAAGTGGTCATCTACCACATTATCTCCTTCAAAGGAGCCTTACAAGCTTGGGGTCAACCAGCTTGCGGACCTAACCAACGAAGAGTTTAGGGCCTCGAGGAACAGATACAAGGCCCACGTTTGTGGCTCATCGAAAACGACGTGGTTTCGGTATGAGAATGTTTCTGTGGTCCCATCCTCGTTGGACTGGAGAAAGAAAGGAGCTGTCACTCCAGTCAAGGATCAAGGCCAATGCGGTAATTTTAAGTTATTTCTCATCTTCAATATATTTTTTTCATTTGTTTTAGTAATGAGTTTTGACTTTAATTGTAGTTAAAAAGAATTTTGTTACAATTAGACATATTAATTATAGTTTAACCGACGATATTTGTTTTATAATGAGATTAATGTTTAAATAATAGACGGTTTATTAAGATGTATTATGCGTGATTAATCGTGACAAGTCTTACTAAAAATAATTAACTTTAAGTTGTCAATGTTAACTTTGACTTTGTCACTTTTATAATTTTTGTAATTACATCTAATTCATAAATTAAATTGCATATGACAGATTGTACTAAGTCTAAAAGTTTAAACTAAGTGACGTGAAGGTTTGAGTTGTTAGTAAACTCAAAATCCAAGAAAAAGTATAAATTTATTATTAATTTGAAGTGAAATGATCCCTAACTCCATATTACCATTTGAAAATCTGTACTCTAGGATGTTGTTGGGCATTTTCAGCAGTAGCAGCTGTGGAAGGTATCACAAAACTATCAACCGGGAAGCTAGTCTCTTTATCCGAGCAAGAGCTAGTTGACTGTGACGTTAAGGGTGAGGACCAAGGCTGCAATGGCGGATTAATGGATGACGCCTTCAAATTCATACAGACAAATCGAGGCCTCAACACCGAATCTGGCTACCCTTACACGGGAGTTGATGGAACTTGCAATGCCAAAGAGGAAACCAAACGTGCAGCAAAGATAACTGGCCATGAAGATGTGCCAGCAAACAGCGAAAACAACTTGCTTAAAGCCGTCTCCAAACAGCCCGTCTCGGTGGCTATCGATGCTGGTGGATTCGAGTTCCAATTCTACTCCAGCGGGGTCTTCACTGGAGCTTGTGGCACCAGCTTGGACCATGGTGTGACAGCTGTTGGTTATGGAGTTGACGAGGATGGAACTAAGTACTGTTCTGAATTATGATCCAAAAGACTCGACGTTTTATGTTTCTTCTCGTTTAAATGGAATAATTTGATCTAGGAAAAAGCTGTCAATGAATGAATATCCAGTCATTAGAGGATTAACTAGACTTGAGCCTCATTTCGGACATGGTTCTGTTTGGATCTGACATTCAATTCTGGAGGATTGTTTAGGTGTTCAAAGTGAACCAAATGGTTCTCCTAATCCAACTAAAAAAGGATTCCTTAGCTTAAGTTCTATAACCCATATAGCCTTTTAAAACCCGATTATATTTTCAAGTTAGGTATCATCCCTTAAAACGCTTAAGCTTAGGCCTTAGCCAAGTAAAAAAGCCTAAATGCCCAAGTAAACTCGACTCTTTTCATATTNTAAACCACTACCAAGTCCATTCCTTTGAGGCCACCACTGAAACTCTAGGTTGATCCGTAGCATCTCTCCCAGGTTTTGCAAGCAACACAAAACATAAATGTGAAGGTATGAAGGTAATGAATGCATCATTAACAACTAACAAGCCCTCCATTCGGGCAATATATCCCATATATGAACTCAGAGAAGGTTCGAAACATGGATAATATAGTTCGCTACTGGATGTCACCTCAACATGACTAAACATAAACACAGACTTCACCTGGTCTTTATTTAAGAAAGAAACACAACAAAACATTAGGATACAAAACACAAGAAACTAGTGAGAGCTACAGTCGGCTGATTCAACTTGTGGATTCTAAAGCACACTACTAGACTTATGACAGTTCTGCTCAATCATAACTGCCAAATAAAAGGTTTCACCTTTAATTACTTGAGTTGCGCAACTCCGGCCTCACGAAATCTGCATCTGGGGGAACTGAAATGTCGACAGTAGGTCTCAGTTGTGCGCATACTTCAATGGCTCCGTGAACTGGATCCGACAGGAAGTTGCTGATGAGGTCCCGGTTGACGGGTGTGCCATTGTCCACTGCAACCAGGGCTTGTTGGGTAAGGATGTAATCAAAGCGCGGAGCCCATTTCCTGGATCCCAATCGTGCTGTTGTGGAACAGTTATCAACCATGAAAGAAACTCCACGAGCATGCATGAAAGGGTTCAATGAATCCACTGACTCGATCACACTTTCATTGATGATCTCTGAGTACGAGTGCCCCTTCTTTCTCAAGATCTCAATCTGGAATTTTGTGTAAAAAGAACGAATAAAAATAATAATTATATTTATACATCATCTGAAAAAATAATCTTTCTTCCCATTAGGAACTACAGAAGTGGGACTTAGTTTTGTTTTTTTCCTTTTCATTACTCTCTACTGAACCCTACAATCTTTGGGAGGCGGGAAATTCTAGCATATCGCTAGGTAGGTCCCCACGAGGAATCGAATCCGAGACCTCACGGGAGCAAACCATGGGCCTGACCATTCAACCTAACCCTCATGGGTTTTCTTCATCTTTATTAAACATCACGGAAATTTCACGTTGTTTATTTTTGGGGGACAAGAAAGCATCTTGGAAATTGCCAAATTAATTACTTGATGAAAGATAATCAACAAGCATTCACATAATACAAAGCATACATATAATGTTTTATTTTATTTATCTTTTATTTTTTATTTTCTTTTTTGAGAGAGAAGTATGCATAGAATGTTATGCATGTTTTAAATTATAAATTATCAAACCATCTCAAGGGGAAGTTTGTACCTGAGCCATCATCAATGCAACATAGACACCAGCTGTAAAAGGGTACAGTGGGCCCAAGTCACCAGCGGGTCGTGTTGATCGAACTCGCTCACCGACTTTCCACATCCTTGTCTGATCAATTTTGCCCATTGGGAAAGCTGGTAGACCCTCCTTTTCCTGTAAAATACAAAGAAGTTCTCCAAAATCAGTTGCCTGATAACATAAACCAAAAGCATAAAAGCTAAAAAACCTCAAGGACCAAGGGGGAAAAAAAGGAACTGATTTCAAAACGTAAATGAAAGTTTGTCAGGTTAACAGTGGGTTAGATGCAAGTCACATAATCATACATAAAATCGTCGGCCCGCCAAGACAACACTGCGAATCTCACTACAACTTGCTACATCTTCATAACACTCGTACAAGATATCCATGCAAGGGTAAAATGAGGCACTATAAGCAGCCTCGAATTCCTTTTTGCCTTCTTCAGACAAGGAATTATATACAGCCAACATACCCTGTTAGAAATTTAATACAAAACTATCATTAGCATCAATTGTCAAATCCAAAACTCTCACAAAAGCAAGCACAAACAAACAACAGAGATTTACATAGGGAGGTAAAGTTAAAATTGAATTCACAAATTTAAGCAGGGCATAACCTTAGTTGAGATTGTTCTTGATATAATTCCAGTAATACACTCAACAGTGTTCTTGTAAGCCAGATCTTCATTCATTCCATTTTCAGTGTACCTTCTGAATAGGGACTCCACAATTCCGTGAACAGCACCAAGTAAAATGCCTATCGAACATTGTAGACGTCAGGCATCATGAGTGACAGCATAAACAAAAGGATTAAATTAAGCATATCTACCTCGCTCGCCAAAGATGTCACTCTTGTATTCCTGCTCCAGAGTAGTGGCAAATGTGAAAGGAGAACCAAGGGCAACTGACCATCCTAAGGCCACATCAGTAGCTCGACCATCAACATCCTGCATCAACAAATTTCACCCATAGGGTCAGTTAAATGAAACAAGCTAAGGCTTCTTTCTCTTTTTTTGGAGAGAGAGATCACCTGGTGGACTGCAAAGCTGGAGTTAATTCCTGCACCATTAATCTCTTTGCCCTGGACGTAAAGCCTCCTCACAGATGGACCCATCCCCTTAGGGCATACAGCAATGACACTAATGTTCTTTGGGAAATCCAGTCCTATGGACTGCAAATGGCCCAGAAGGAAACCATGGGAAAGACCAAGTATGCTTTTTGGCTTCATGTGGGAAAATATTTTCTCATAGTTATCGGCCTGCATCATATCACAAGTGTATATCCCGTTCATCAAATAAGATCAGTTATGAAAAAGAAAAAGCAACTTTGTCAGAATCATGTTATATTAAGCTACAATCACATCAAAAAGCAGATGCAGAATCAGTACATTCACCACGATATAGTTTCAGCAGATACTTCAAAAGTAGAAGTTTAAAAATAAGTTAACGAGACCTGTGCAGAATCAGAAATGAGCAGCATAACAAGATCACTGCCTGCAACAGTTTCGTATATATCACCCAGAGTCCCACTTTCTTCAGCGAAACCAGCTGCACGAGCTTCAGCAAAAGAACGAGACCCCTTCCTCAACCCAATCTGTAAAGTTAATAAAGGAAACATTACTAAAGCTGCATAAATAAACACATTCAATAGTGGAAGATTGAGTTAAAACAACAAATCATCACACGCCGAAAAATAAAAATCACCTTGACCACGATATCAGACTTTGCTTCAGCAAGAGAGTCTCTTAAATTCTGAGCTTGAGCAGGTCCCTATTAGAAATCCCACATATAAATAACAATAAGAATATAAAGTAACAAAGTATTAAAAGTAAAATGCAGACGCATAACACTGAAAATGAAAATTTCAGACTAAATTCATAGACAGCAGAAGAAAGAAGAAAACAAATGAGAGAAATCACCTGAGAACCCCAACCAATCACACCAATCTGCTTGATACCCTTAAACGCATCAGGCAACAAATGGAACAAATCTCTTCCTCCTCTCACGATATACTGCAATAAAACACAAAACCCATTAACAAATAATATCCAAAAGAAATGCTTTCCTAAAGAATCGAAAAGGGCTAAAGCAAAATGAACGTCTGGGAATAAAGAGACATTGCCCACATTTAAAATATATATATCTATATATATATATATATCATACAAAATTGAACCAAGCTTCAACATGTCACAACCATTTCACTTTCCTGGTCATACCTAAACCGAAAGGCCATGTTTGGAACTTGGATTTTAGTGGGGGGAAAAATTCCTAAGATCCTAAAAGGTATCATTTTCAGAACTTTCATCCTTCGTAATCTTTTTTATTATAATCTAAATCCTCGAAATGGTAAAAATAAAACAAACCCAAAGGGGTTTCTCTAGTTCCCTCGGAAAAAAAATGCACTTGTTTTTTTTTTCCCCCCAAAGATCAGCCTTTTTTCTTCAAAAACTATTTCCCGAAATCCACAGAAAACCCAAAAAATAATAATAATAATAATAATCTACTCTGAAACAACAATATCGACTCCATAAACAGAAAAATGAAGATTGAGAGAGAGAGACCTCTTCATGGCCAGCGAGGTTTATCTTCTCCTTCTTGAAGACGGAGGTCTCGAAATCGAGAGACGTGGGAGACTTAATCGCGGGGACTGAGACCATGCGAGCTCCGAGAGCTGAGCCGGAAGCGGCATTATCAGGACGAGAGGCTTGAGCCTTGAGAGACCGCATGGACTTGCTGGACACCGAGACGAAGCCGAGGGATTTGGGGGTGAGGTGGGTTTTGGAAGGAGTGGAGGATGGAGCTGAGATGGCTGGAGATAAGGAGGAGGTAGCCGCCGCCATCAAAGGCAGTAAGTGAGTCAGAGAAGAAGAGAAATGAGTTGAGTTGGAGAGGAAGGGTTTTGTGGCAGGCAGATTGCGTCTCACCACAACTGTCCTCTTTATAATCTGCACCCACATACCCCCACGTGCTGTATTTTAGTATAATAAAAGTAAATATTTTACAATTTTTTACAATACTTCCTCTAATTTGTTAGTGTCTTTTTTTTTTTTTTTGAAAAAAAAAAAACAATTGTACTTGAATCCTCCAAGAGTGAAATTGTTGCAAATATTCTTTTAAAAAAAAAAATTGTTGCAAATATTACCATTTTTGGTCCAATTTTTCTATTAATAAAAAAGGACGAAATTGATGCGTGAGAAAGTTATAAGAATAAATTAGGGGCTTATAGAAATATGACCGAATTTTGGACCCAATTTCAGTAAATATCCACTTGTCAAATATTATAGCAAAATGTCCGGTATATATGTTTATATACCAAGTGTAAAATTTTATATACCAAGTATAAAAAATTATATACTCAGTGCATTTCTAAATAGTAACTAAAATTTTAAAAGTGGACATCTAGCTATATATACCAAGTGTAAAAACATTGTGTATCTACCAAGTGTAAAAATATATATACCTGAACATTTAGCTATAAAATTTTAAAAGTGGACATCTACTTAATCAAATTTAAAATCTTGGTCATCTACCTAAATTTCTCATAAATTAAGGGGTTTAGGGGGTCTATTATTGGCCTCTTAGTCATAAAATTGTCTTCTTTCAGGATTTTATCAAAACAAACCATCAATATCATGTTATTTATCTAATTTTTACTTAAATATCTAAATTAAAATGTTAAAATCTTATTCCCTATACAAAATATGTATAGCCACTCTAAGCTTTTTTCACTCATTTACAAAATTTTTATTAGAAGAATGCTAGCAACACTCTTTTTTACACTCTCTTTTGCTTTCTCTTTTTCTCACTGCTTGACACGTGGATTCTACTATGATTTGTTACATTATTAAAATATTAAATCGAATAGTGGAATCCACGTATCAGACAGTGAGATTGGAGAATATAAAAGAGAGGGAGAAAGAGAATCCATTTAGCATTTTTCTCTTTATTATGACCGAAGTCAAAAGAGGTAATTCATTATCATCAAATCTAATTTTTTCGGCCTTAGATTTTTATTTTTTTTAAAACTCGGTTCTTGTTTTTTGACTGTGGTCAAAATACTTTGAGTTAAGCCGAGTTTATTTCAACTTTGAACAAAAATTTTCAATTTGAAGGGACTTTAGGGTAATTTTGGATTTTTAAAATTTTAATGAAGAAAAAAAATTTATTTTTTTGTAAATGAATTGTAATTTGTGCCATCTTTCACCATAAACTAAAATAAGGTCAAATTAGTAATCTCCCATAAATTAGATGTAAAATAAATGAATAACAAAACAAAACAACCAACAAAAATAAGAAAATACTAATATCGTTATACTTCTATTATTCATTTGTAACTTAAAAAATATACATTCGTAATTTTAAATACTAATTAATGATATAATGTCACGTCAGTTTAATTATTTTTATAGTGTACATGATTTGTTAATACTGTGAAGTTATTTCCAAAATAATATATTTATACCACTATTTTGTTCTCTCAATAACTTCAGTAGGACAATTATATTATTGGTCCCTAAAATTTGAGTGAAGTTCTCACATCTAATAATTCTCATCTTCTAATCTTGGCAAAATTGCACTCACTATTTGATACACTCAAGATGACGGGAGTAGATAGACATAGGAGTCCTACTCATGGTTTATATAAGGGCGGATGAAGAGGATAACACTAATATTTTGTTTAGTATGAGAGATTTGTGGAACAATGAAAAATGGTGAAAGGAGAGCTAAAATCTATTATTTGATATGAAAGATCGTGGGGTTGGGGGGTGGAGGAGGAGAGGTAGTTCCGGGCCCAATAAATTAAACCCTTTCATCATTGGAAGGACAAGGAGAGGAATGGCGAATGGCAAAAAGGAAATTAAATGACAAAATCACCATTTATAAAAATCAATAAATATGTTTGCTTCAAATGAGTAATATATCATAGTGATTTACCTGTATCATCTACCAGAAAGAGAGAGCTATTGTCCTCCCTATATCCCTCGAAGTATTCATCCCTCCCGATCTATTTGTCATTCCTACCCCTCTTTTCTATCAAACATAGTATAAAAGAAGTTGTGATACGTCTCCTCAATCAACTGTCATGACTTTTAGATTACTAACCTAAATGCAATTTAGGCTTATGAAAGCTTTTGTACGTAATAGAATGTTAAAGAACACGCTATAACTGTTAGCACGACTGCTAAGAAATCGTATTTTGAAGGTTCAAGTACAATTTTTGGAAATTTAGGGTATTAATAACACAAGCTTACCTAGTACTTAGTAATCATCACCACACACAAATTTTTAGTGGTGTGATGTACGTTTGAATTCAAAGGTGATACTTGCCTTTTATCATTGTGGTGAGTAGTGACCTTTGCCTTACTTTTTAAAACACAAGAGTTTTCTTCTCCCCGTCTTTGCTGATAAATTAATATGGAATAATTTCTTTTGCCGGAAAATATAAAACTGCAGTGTTTTTCCTTTTGGCGATTGCAAACCTCCAAAAGGAATGGGAGCTTCTTCTTTTTTTTTTTTTCATGTTTTGTGGAAATATTTACACTTAACTACTTTATTTTTTCAATTATTTAAGATGTTTGTGTTTAGGTGTGGATGCCATTTTATGGGCTAATGGGAAGAAAAGAAAATTGAAAAACTCGTGCTGGTTTCTTAATTTGCAAAATTGAAATTGCAGTCTATAATTTAAGATTTTAGTAGGTTCTTTGGATATTGGTTTAAGACACTGCAAATCTGAAGTTTTTTTTTTTCCGAAGAATTAGATTCTAGTATCCCCGCTAAACCAAAAAACATTTCATTATTTTCTACTTAATTTTTGTAATTTTCTTTTTAAACCTAATCAACTAAATTAATTGCTCAATCCTTACAAAGAGAGAAATAAATAAATATATGTAAATATATAAAGCAAAATGTGCGAAAAAATGGGACAACCATGCACTAACAAAGTGACAGGAGATATCTATACCTTTATTAGTAAGATGCATAACCTGGCCCACTTTAGGTCTCTCAAAAGAATGGAAGTTTTTTAAGTCCTTCCTTGCTGTTTTGGCATGAGAAGGATTGGCAACTTGGCATTGTCCATTAAGAAACGTACTTGGAATTGAGTATGGAAAATAACTGTAAAAAAATATCCTGAAGTTTAGGTGTTCTGCAATTTAAATTCTGAAATTTGGACTCTACAAAATAATACTATGAGATTCAGAATTTCTGAAAATTAATACCCTGAATTGACTTTTTGAATAATTTTAATTGATAAAATATAATAATATCCTCAAAATTAAGATGAATAATATGGATTAATCTAGTTTTAATGGAGGATATTATTATTTTTTCGTTCCTAAAATTAGTCAAAAAATCTGTCCAGGGTATTAATTTTCAGAAATTCTTAATATTATCGTATTATTTTGCAGAGTCCAAACTTCAGAGTTTAAATTGCAGAACACATAAATTTTAAGATATTTTTTTGTAGTTATCCCTATTTTTTAAAGCATATATAGAATTGAAATTTGTATGTTTTTGGCTGCCATAAAGAAAAGAAGAACTTGATCCACTAATCATCCAAAAGATGACATGATATCGAAACTCAAACGTTTGACAATCATGAATGATGGATTCATCATTAATCTCCCAACTTTTTTCAAATGGAGAGTTCATAAGATTTTATTCCAATAAAGTTATATTCTCTTTATATCTCTACGTATATGCTATTGCAATGATCAATCCTCAAACATGCTCTAACACTAATGTTATTTTGATATAGTTGAAGTTTAACAGGCCAATTTATATTTCAACGGAACATGAAATGAACCTATCATTATAAGACAAGTGTATGAAAGTTGAGTTTAAAGATGACCAAGTTCCAAGCTCACTAAAAGATAAAGGTCCATTTTTTTTTCTTTTTTTTTTTGGTCCCATTCTGAGACTTGACGGCATTAAGCTAACCAAAAAAATAGAACATTTCAAATGCATAAAAGAAAAAAACAAAAAAACAAAAAAACAAAAAGAGTAAGTATCTGCCTATTGGTTGGGACCGTGGTTTTTTAATTTAGGTTATTTTTATTTTCTTTTTCATTTTTTTTTAAACTTGGGGAATGGAAGTTAAATTGGAATTCAAGACATCTACATCATATGTTCATGAAAAAAATGTCTTTGTTTTTTATGTCTGCCACCATTTATTTCATGTGTATATGGGTTATATGAAACAAGACATTTTTTTCATGTATTCTAATTTATTCACCAAATAAATGTTTACATGCTAATATATAGAGTCAAATTCTATATTTTCTTTGAAATTGTAACTCTTTTAAGTAGGTCATATTCATATTATTGAGTATAAGACAGAGAAAATAAATAACAAAGCCGATGTCTATTTCCCTTGAATGTTATTTATTATGTCCGGAGATAATTGATCTAACCCTTGAGCTATAGCTTAAAGTTTTCCCTACTAAAATAGACATAAAAATAAATAAAATAGACTTTTTAATACAAAAACTCCTGAATTCAGAACAATTTACTAAAATTAACCATGAATTCAATTTTTTAGAGCAAAACTCTCTGAAGTCTCCTAATAGTAGTTCTGTTAGTAAAGAAAAGTTTTTCTGTTAGTTTTTTTTTTACGGTTAAGTTCTTATTCTTTTATTTGTGGCTTTTAGGTCGTCATTTTTATAATTTTATTTTATGTTAATCTTTTTAATATTTTTAGTCCAAAATTGTCATTAATTAGCACTTGTCTAAAAGGGCTCATTTCAGCAGCACTAAAATTGGAAACAAAGATAAATTATTATTATTATTTTAAAAAAAGAGTTGAGTTATCATTTCGTTCAAGACAGAGATAAGAAATTAGAAAATTTTATATGGTTCTAAGTTTCTAATATAGATCTACTTTGGTCCAAGTATTCTATAAGAGAGGTAGATGAATACTTGGACCAAATCAGATCCATATTGGAATCATATAAAATTTTGGCAAATATATTCTATAAAATTAGAATGACAAAACATAAAATTAGCAATATATGTCCCATAAAATTGGCAATATATTCATATACATCTCTTCTGGATATATGAACACTTGAACCAAAGTATATCCATATTAAAACCATATAAAAATTTTCCAATTTCTTACCTCCATCTTGAACGCAAATGATAAACAAACTCTTTTTTTTTTCTTTAAATAATAATTTCCAATTGTTTTTAATTTTACCCCTGCTAAGATGAGCACATTTTGGGCAAATACTAATTAACAACAGTATTAGACATAAAAGATTAAAAGATATTAACATGAAATAAAAATCTAATAATGAGAACCTAAAAACCAAAACTAAAACTAAAAGAATGAGAACTTAACTTAAAAAAAAAAAAAAAACAAAAAACACCTTTCTTTTCTAACAAAACTAATTTTGGGAAATTCAGAGAGTTTTGCTCCAACAATTGAGTTCAAGATTAATTTTATTAAATTATTCCAAATTCAGAGGTTTTTGTATTAAAAAACCAATAAAATAAAGTTGAAGTTTTTCCTGTCACAATAAAGACATGAAAAAAAAAAAGGAAATGGAAAAGGAGCAAGAAATAGATTTTTGTTTGTTTATTTTTCAATAATAAGAATCCCCCGTGTGACTATCCAAGGCAACAAAAGCAGTCTAAATTGATTCTTCAGAAAACAAAGAGAGGTATGTGGTCTCATACATAACATAATCATAATCAATCATAAAACTTCTTTGGTTTAGTTAATTCGTAATCTTTATGGGTACCTAATAAAAAGGAGGAAACCCCCCCAAAATAAAAATGTTAACAAAGGGAAGCGTCCAAAGTTTTTTAGGCTTTAGAGTAAAAGGTGTATATCTCAGTGTGCATTTATCTAAAAACAATTTAAGCTTTGTCATTATCATAAAATGGTCTAGAATGAAAAAAGCCAAAACCTCGAAAGTGGGTTGGCGGAGAAGGGGCTAATTGGTTATTAGCAAAGCCATGAGCTGGCTCTATAACCCAAAGGACATGTTCAAAAGGCTATGTTTTCCGAAGTGAGATACCACTAATTAGTCACTAATTATTTTAGCATATACTAAGGCTATGTTTGATAGGAAGGAAAAGGGAGAGGAAGGAAAAGTTTTGAGGGAAAAGTGGAGAGAAATTTTTTTTTGAGTTGTTTGGTACGAGGGAAAAGGGAAGGGAAGAGAAAATGGGAGGGAAAAATATGGTGGGACCCATTTTAATATTTTCCTCTCAAAAATGGAGAGAAAAGGGAGAGAAATTTTTTTTTTTACAAATACTTTAAAGTGAATTTACCAAATTAACCTTGTACACTATTTTTAAAATTTTAATAAAAAGGGCAAAATAGTCATTTTAAAATATGTTAGTTTTCTTTCCTTTCTACATACCAAACAACAATTGAGGAAAGACACTTTCCTTTCCATCCTACACATTTTCTTTCCCTCCTAATTTTTCTTTCCCTCCTACTTTCTTTCCTCTCTACCAAACATAGCCTAAATGCCAAAACAAATTTCAATCTTAGTGGCCGCCGCATAACAACAAGCGAAAAATTTGGCCTTAGGTTTGCGTAAGGATCTTAGAAAATCTTTTCTAAAAATTTTTGTTGTAATTTTCAAAATAATTTGCACACAAATCCTTTTTTTTTTTTTTAAAAAAAAAGGAATTTGCACACTTAATTGTACAAATTATTCTAGCCAAATAAATAAATAAATAAGGGTTAAGGATGACATACTAACTCTGATTTTCGTGCTCACGGCCTCACGGGCCATGTTATTTGATTCCATTTTATTTTATTATTTCTCTGAAATACGTGTCTGTCTCTATTGCTCTCTTTTTGTCGCTAGTATTACCTTGTCCATTGTAGTAAAATCACAAACAAATGATATAAATATAAATCTAAAAAAGAATTGTTGCTTAAAAGTATAACGCACCACTACTTATTAGAGCTCCATAGTTTCTGACCTAAAATTATTTTGGGAATTATTAATAATTTTTCTTCTATCAGAAAATTATGTTTTTGAATGTTATAACAAGACAGAGAATGCAAGTAAATAAATAACAAAAAAGAGATTGATTTTTTTTTTTAAAGAAAAAATAAAGAAAAGTAATAGCAAGGGAAAAGAAAAAAGAAAAAAGAAAAAAGGAAAAAGAAAAAGGAGAGAGGGATAGGAAAGTTAAAGACGCAAGAAAGAAAAGGTGGTGGGATTAAAATATTGTTCTATATTGTACCCCTTCCCCAAAAAAAGAAAGATAGCACTAAGCCTAATTTTTCAACTTCGTGGTGTGGACACTGGACACTGTCACTGACCACTTTCTAAGCCTCCAATTTTTGCTGCTGCTTAGCTCATAAATACTTCTACTGCTCACTGGGTTTTTCTCAGTTCGTTCTCAGAGTCCCAAAAAAAGGGTCAAAACATCTCAAGCCCAACATCACACACAAGAAAATGGCGACCTTTTTCCCATTAGAGACTGCTTTTTGTCTTCTTTCTCTAATGGAATGAAGTTATAGTAAAGATTGCAGAGAAAGCGTTCCAAGACTACGTCGTTTGAAGAATCAAGATTGTGTTTTTGGTCCCATTCCCTGGTGATCGTCAACTGTTTGTGAATTTGTTTTGGTACCCTTTACTTGTTACCTCGCCATGGAACCTTTTTTGTGGAGTTCTTCTGGCGTTTCTAGCTCTTGGTTTGAGAGAAGGAATGATGGGCTTTTGGCAAATTCCTCTTTAAGATGTGGGTCGGCTTCGTCTTCTTCATTGGTTTTGGGGTCGGCTTCGTCTTCTTCATTGGTTTTGGATAGCGTGAGAGGTGAGCTTGTGGAGGCTCATGTGAAGTTGGAGCGAAAAGGGGTGTCGGCGGAGAGAAGTATGGAGGCTCTGAAGAACCACAGCGAGGCAGAAAAGAGGCGCAGGGCTAGAATTAATGCGCATTTTGACACGCTCAGGAGCCTAGTACCTGGTGCAAAGAAGGTTCGTGCTTTTATTATTTATGGTTTTTCCTTGGTCAGACTCTACGTTCAGTTTCTTTTTGGTGAATCTACGATGTGCCGATGTGTCTTGCTTGTAACTTTAGTTTTGTATGTTTTTTCCCTTTTTGTTCACTCAAGAAATCCAAACTGGCATTTTTCAAACGAATCAAATTCTGTTTTTTTTTTTCCCAAACTTCCAAGCAAGTAGCTTTTGCGATCATGTTTAATGAACCTGAAAATACTAACCAGTTTAATATAGTTGGAATTCGAAGGCCTAGAGCCATTAAAGAGCATTTATAAGCCCAGGAAACTGCATACATTGCATCATTAGATTTGACTTTTATGTAACTTGGGATAGATTTTAGTCAGAACTTGACAGTTGATGCAGTTTGGATGTGAAGACAAGTATGTTGTTTAACTTTGAAACCAATATTTACTTATCATTCTTGCGTTGTCCAAGGATCGGGAATAGTGAATGGTTTTAGAAGTAAGTATACTATGTATAATGGATCAACTAAGGTCTTTGTTTTTTCTTGATGTGTGCACATTTTTGGCAATGATAAAGTGCGCATCTGAATAAAATAGTGAAGCATGATACTGATGTAGACTTTTTAGGTGAATTGGTTTATCTGAATCTTGTTTGGCCACGAGGGATATGGTTCTTCGTATTATAGTAAATGAATCCATGCATGCAATATTGTTATAGAACTACTTTCTTAATCAGTGATTGCCCATGGATACAAGTACAACTGCATGCAGTAGAAGTTTCCTTTTTTCTATTATATATACATGTATGGAATTGGGTTGCTAAAAAGCTAGCTCGAAGTCGCAGATGGACAAAGCATCATTGCTTGCTGAAGTAATCAGCCACTTGAAAGATCTCAAGAGGAAAGCAAGAGAAGCTAGTGAAGACTGTGTGTTGCCAAAGGACTCTGATGAAGTAAAAGTGGAACCAGAAGATGAATTGGAAGGAAGGCCTTATTCGATTAGAGTTTCTCTAAGCTGTGATTATAAACCTGGACTTCTATCTGATTTACGACATGCTCTTGATGCTCTGCATATGATAATAGTAAGGGCAGAGATCGTGACATTGGGATGTAGAATGAAGAATGTTTTTGTTATGACCACTTGCAACGAAGACAAGGTTGAAGACAATGAAATCCGTCGGTTTCATGCAAAGTCTATCTGCCAGGCTCTTAGGTCTGTACTTAACAAATTTTCTGCTTCAGAGGAATTGTTAGGAAATACACTTTCAAATAAGAGGAGAAGGGTTTCTATATTCAATCCTTAGAGTATATCTTTGGTAGGAGATATCCGGTGTATGTATTGTTTGCACCTTTTCTTGTCCTTAGGTATTCCATCCATGTTCATACGCATGCTTCTTACAGGATACTGGTATAGTTACCAATAGCAATGTTTATTCTATTGTATATAGATCTTGTGGATGTATATTCCAGTCTCTTGTTCTTGAAGAAATAAAGTATTGTAGTATCAGATAGTAGAAAGTTTGTCATATTTGAAATTTCCAAATGGAAAGTAGTCCTGTAGATGTCCCTGAAAGAATTTGTTCATTATTAATGGGAGACACATCTTACCTTTTCCTTAGTTTCAGGATAAAAAGGTATGCTTAAAAACATAGCTTCCTTTATTATTCGTGTATCCCAATTCCTTCAATGAGTCTTCTATCTGTTATGCATTACTTTACCCCAGGTGAACATCTAGCTAAAGCACTGATTGCATAGAATATGAAAAAAGCAAATGGAAAGTATCAGGATAAATGGGTCATTACTTATCTTAGTTATTACATAAAATGGTCACTGTTAGGGACTGAAATTTGAACGTTCTGCCTGAGCAAAAGTGAGACAGTCTTAGAAGTTAGACGTTCTTGAGCAATATTAATAGTTGGGATAATTTGCAGCGAAAATTTCCAACTTTCAATATTTTTGGCATTTAAATCCCAAACCTCACAAAAGTATTGCATCGTTGGTCCTTTTTTAACTTCCATCCATTTATTCCGTCAAAAAAGAAAAAAAGAAAAAAGGCAGTTTAAAGAAAGAAAACAGTTCATATTTTCTCTAAAAAAGATCCGAATCAATTTAGTTGCTTATTTATTTATTTCGGATTCTTTCTATTTTTTGATATTGGGTATAAATGATTTTTCCTCTAAATATGGACTTGGGTTTTCTTTCTTTAAACTGCTTTTTTTCTTTTTTTTTTTTGACGGAATAAATGGATGGAAGTGAAAAGGACCAACGATGTAACACTTTTGTGAGATTTAGGATTTAAATGTCAAAATTTAAAGGTTAGGGACCTAAATGCCAAAGATACTAAAAGTTGGAGATTTTTGCTCTAAATTGCCCTTAATAGTTGATTCCAAGAGATTAATAGTTGATTCTGCTAGTTTATTCCAAGAGATTAATAGTTGATTCTGCTCTCGGGAGGGGTAGGTAATAGGTTGTTACTTTTCAGAAAAACAAAAAAATCTTTACTTTTACATGTTTTGTATTTGATGAAGTCCATAATTTACAAAAGGTGTCTAACTTTCATACCTGCCACGCCGCAAATCCTTTGTTTCTCAAAGGAAAAAAAATATTTCAATAAGTTTTTTTATGAGTGTGAATACATCCTCAACTACCATCATTTGTAATAAAAACAATTTATTGCTTTTTGTTGAATTTGATGAGGCTTTCGAGTTCCAAAAATATTAAAATTCGAGTGCCTCTTAGCACCTTTGCTGAACAGCTGTGTGGTTGCCATATGATTCAGAGACTTCATCACCAGCATCACTTGCCCATACTCGTGTCAGGTAGTTGTCATTGTTATGTTGTTGTTGTTATTATTAGTATTAATCGTATTATAATATTTAGCATCCCTACGTAAATGCAAGTATATCCAACAATAATTTTTCCAATATTGGTAAGTGTTCTACAATCCTTGATTCTTCATCTGTATTTCTCTTTTGTTGAAATAAAGCATCTATTCTTGAAATAGATGGTCTAAAGGAGTAGACACTGTTGTAATAAGTATGCATGCAGTGGTAGCTGCAAAAAATATTGGAATCTCTTCTAGTTATACGGGCTTGTTTGGAACCTAGATTTTTTGAAGGAAAGTAAAAAAAAGAAGGAAAGTTCTAAAAGATTTTATTTTATTTTTTATTAGGATGTAAACAAAAATGATTTTTAGAGAAAACGAATGTTACATTTGATATCATTTATTAGTATATAGAATTTTGACAAACTGATTAAGAAAGAGAAAGTTTCAAATAGAGTTATATAAAATTTTAGGAAAGTTTTTTCCTCTTTTGTTTGTTTCACAATTTTTTTTCCTCCAAAAATCAAAATGTGTGAACAACTATTATATTGTACATAAATTGTCTACAAATTTACACGAACAAACACAGATTGCAAAGAATGAAATGTGAAATTTCCTTATATTAGTTTATGTGTGCTTGATGTGACATGCATTTCAACTATTTTTTGTTTTAAAGTGAGATCATACTATTTAAAATTATGTTGTGAAAAATAACACCATATAACTGATGTAAGTTTGTGGCGTAAGATTTTAGTGTCTCAATCATTACTATCTTTATCCTTTTGTTTTTGCTCTCATTGGTAAAAGATAAGGGGGATTAAACCGTAACATTGATAACTCATTTTAAGGCATGGAGGATTCGAATTATTACTGTTATCAAAATTGGAAATGACAGTGGTTACCACAGCTAATCAGACAAGAAAACAGTAGAAATATTCACTCAGAACGTTACCTTCATTATTAGTTATCAATATCATAAACCAGCGATTGATTTACAGACAAACTGACAGGAACTTTCTAACTCCTGGTTCTGTGAGTTCTGAACCACAGAATTAGAAAACAAAGTAATCTGTAGCCAATAATGAAACCCATCATCACACACAAATTACTCCATTTTTGAGACTCTTTCAGTCCTTTCTCAACCAAAAATTTATCACCATGCAGAACACATTGGCCTCCCAGACTCGCCAGGCATCTATGGCTTCCCCTTTCTCCTCCATACTCGTTTATCATAAAACACTCAAAAGGGTACTTAAATAAACTCAAGTAGTGCATGAAAATCCAGTACCTGGGTATGTCTTCCTTCGTTACGAAATAACCCGAAAACAGAAAAAAAGACCCCATAAGTCCTGCGATGAAGGTTGTTCCGGTGATGAAGTTTGGCACCAAAGCGCTAAAGCAAGCCACAAAAGAGTTGGACATCAAAATAACCATCCAAACCACCAATGAAAAGTAAAGAAAACCATCAATTTCTCTTCTTAATCCGACTAACCAGTACACCGGAGTGGTGTAAAGAAGTGCGACAATTAACAAAAAAGGGAGAAAAACCAGTGTGTTTGAAATGACATAGGAAGATACTCTATAAGCACCTCTTGAGGTTTCTCTCATTAAGATTCTCCTCTCTTGTAGGTAAATTGGTAAGCCTTCTGTTGTGGAGGAGAGCAAGAAGGTGAGACTGAACGCGAAAAACCCGATTCGGGTTTGGAAAATGACTCTTTTAGGATCATGATCATCGGCAGATTTCATGAAAATTGTACCAAGTACGAAGCCTGCTAGTAAAGCTTGAATAATTCTAGCAGCAAAGAGCTGTTTGGTTCTGAAAATATTCCTTGAGAATCTTTGACTCAGTATCAAAACCTCCTTAAAGGGTGTATTTGCATAGAAAACTTGATTTTCTTCTATATTACTAGCTGGGATTGGAGTTGTTCTGAAAAATTCACAGGGCTCTTCGACTTCACTATCATCTATTTCGCTTTCTTCTATGCTAGAAAACAGAGCTTCTGTCACTTCAATGGCGAACTCAAGCACATTAACATGGCGAGGAATGGTATGACCTGCGTAACCAAGCCTCTGCTCCAACAAATGGAGAGAACCATGGTGAAGAAGAACCCCATCTGAGAGCAAAAGAATCTGATCAAACAGTTGGAGAATTCGAAAGCCCGGTTGATGAATGGTCAACAAGATCGTCTTCCCCTGTTTTGTAGCCATGGTTTTCAGTAACAAAGCCACATGGAGAGCTGAGGCCGAGTCCAAACCCGAAGTTGGTTCGTCCAAAAGAAGGACATCCGGGTCATGAACCAAGTCAACTCCAATTGAGACACGTCGTTTCTCCCCGCCGGAGATTCCTCGGCTCGATTCGCTACCGATTCTTAAGCCGGCTACGTGCTCCAATCCGAGCTCCTTTAAGAGCTCTTTGACTCTGCTCATTGCCCTTTCATGCTCGCCATGCATTCTTAAACGAGCACTATACATTAGTGTCTCTTCAACTGTAAGAAGCGGGAACAGAGCTTCATCTTGAGTGACATAACCCGAAACTCTCCTAAAATTCTTGGCATCCATTGGCTGATCATTGACCAAAACATGGCCGGTGACTTGGCTTAAAGGGATCATTCCGGCTAGTGTTTCGAGCAACGTAGTCTTTCCAGCCCCACTAGGGCCAGCAACGGCCGTGATCTCTCCTGGTCTAGCTTCACATGTCACGTTCTTTAGAATGTAAGCAGTTGGAGTCACTTCTCTCCGGAACAACCAAGAACTGTACTCATCAACTCGGCGGCGAGGTAGCTTGTATGAGAGTCTCTCTGTTCGAATTCGGTACCGGATTTTCTCGCAGCCTCCGCCGTGATACTCCGAGTTCTTGGTTGGTAAGTCCATTGAGGAGAAGAAGGGAGAATAGAGAAAGAGAGAGGCTTGGTATGAGATTTTTGTGATGAGAATGTGGAGTGAGGGAAGTAGAGAGGAGAAGATGAGCTAACACACCAAACTGGCTCTGCTTTGAACACGCAAAACCTTATGGCTGCAAGATATAGAAAGCGTGTGCATGCAATTTTAACACTTAAAAAGCCTTTGTTGTGTTCCATATTCTAGTTGGATCTAGACTAAATAGGTAAAAAATTTAACCGTGGTCATTTAAACAGCAAGGAAAGAGTTATATAACATTATTTTATCGTAGGTTGCCAATCCGGTAGGTATTTTTTTTTAAACCTACGTGTAAGTATTTTTTTTTTTAGTCGTTGGATCATCATCTAACAATGATCTAACGGCTAAAATAAGATGCATGAAAAGACGTGTATCATTAATGTTTTTTCTCTCTCTTATTTTTTAATATAAAAAAATGTGTGAAATTTTTTTTCATTTGGCCCAATTGATACCTATGCATAGGTAAAAAAAAAAAAAAAACCTACGGGATTGGTGCCCATTATCATAATTATGTAAGTACAACATCTTTTGTTTAAGTGTTATTACTTGTTAACTGTATGTCTTAATAGTAATAGGAGCGATACAAGCTATTCTCATGCGACATTGGATACGTTAGTGAAATGTAATTATCATGTCACAACGTGTGATTAGTAGTATAGATAATTGTATTACTAAACTAGGTTTTCCACTAGTATTGTCTTGTAGTAATTCATACGGGTATGTACATCAGTACATGAATCTTATCATGTCACAACATGTGATTAATAGACAAAAACGCTAGTATTAATAATTATGTTACTAATCTAGGCTAACTGACGACACTTGACAGTTTCAAACACTTAGAAAGATACCAGAAACGCTTTCGTTTAGGTAAAAGGTAAGTAAAGTGTTAGTTTGAAGTTTTGACCTAGTAGTAGTGGTAGTGTGGGGTTTTGTATTTGTAACTTCCAAATTTCTTGGTGTAGAAATGTCTCAGCCATGTGAGTTGTGACTTTTGAGTATGCAGTTATTAGCTTCCTTCTTTTTCTTTTTTTTTAAAGAGAAAGTTATTAGCTTTCTTCTGAAACGGTCGTTAAAAAATGGGCTTTTGGTGATACCAAGGACTAGTGAGGATAAGTTTGGAATTGGGCTAGTGTGCTTGTGGCCCCATAAGTACGTGTCCTTTAATTGCGAAACAAAGGCAATAGTAGGTTATATATGGACGGCCGAATGGCAGTTTTGCTTTACTGAAAACTTCTGGCAAATTTGGCCAAACGATAAACCAGTAATTTCATTTGATGGGGTTGGTATTTAATAATACAGCGAGAGTCAGAGAGTGAGACTGAGAAACAATTTCTTTTTTGTTTTTTGATAAATAAGAGCCATTAATTTGGCCTTGCTTCTGTGGAATTGCCTAACAAAAACACTATTGGAAGTAAATCCCATGCTATATATATATATATATATGTTGAATTCTGACGCATCACCACATTGTAGTATTTCAAGTTTCGGTGGAAATATCAAAGTTAAGGGCAAATGTTGCACGTCATAGTTAGCACTGTACACTAATAAAGTGTAGTGTGGGATTCACGTGTAAAATTAAAGATTTAACACAATTTCTATTAATGTGTGGTGTTTAATTTAATATTTTTTATCATTTTTTTTTGAAAATATTTGATTAAAAGAAAAAAAATACAACCCACATATCAATCACTTATTATTGACAAGTGATGATAGATCCTGCTAAATCAGTCCACTACCATGTAAAATAATTCTCACCAATCTAAATTTAACATGTCCATAGTATTTTTACTCCAACTGGGGTGAATAAATTGTTCATATGAATTAGTTAAGTTATGTCAAATATGTTGGCATATCAAAGTATAATGGGATGGATAGAAAATAGGACACTATTTGCGTTCATCAAAGAAGGACTTGGTTTTCTCTTCTTTCTTCATTAGGACTTGGTTTTCTTTTCGTTCTTCATTTTTTTGCTTCTAGCAAAGCGTTTTTTTGTTTTATTTTATTTTTTTTGTTAGGTCCAAAAGTTTGGCATTCTAAATGGCAAAGTTTTGAGAACTCAAGTTGATAAAAAAAAAGAAGTTGTTACAACAAGTCTGTTGTTGTTGCAACAACTCTGAAACTCTTCACAAAACAAAACTTGCGTTTTTCTTTACATAGAAACCTTCTAGAATATACCCAAACGTGTTTTGTTTCCATATTTGATGATTCTGGTGATAACATAGGTGAAATATAAATAGAATTTCGTGCATAGTTGGTTAGGATATCTTCCTATCAATTTTCAATCAATTCCTTTTATATTACCATATATATCATTGATTATTTCCTCATTCTTTTGTCCTTGATTGATATCTGATTGCCTCTTATTAATCAATGAATTTGGACAGGTTTCTGAAGTGAATTCATAAGGATTTTCGTTCTTAATTATTGCTGGAAATATCTCATCAATTAATTAAGTTTCCATTAGTTAATTGATTTGATTTGCTGAGTTGTTGTGATCAGATTTCCTGATATGTTGCAATAACTTCGGATATTTAAGGAAAGATTTGTTAATTTTCTTAAATCTTGGCTTTTGATTGATATTGATTGAGATATGATTTTCTAGGATAATTATCAATCATGAATCTGGACATTTACAATAACTTTCTGGCCGATTACAACATTTATGGAAAGATTTTGATTTTGTTATTAATTCTTTCCTTTCTTATTTTTAGCCTATTCACACCAAGGGAACACGAAATTGGGGTTGGAAATTCATCTATAAAAGCTCACCAAGTCCAAGGAATTTATATGCACTTCAGAGAGAAAAATATGCTACAATAGAGCTTTTATTTTGTGCCCAAACTATGAGAAAAAGAGAGCGTTTGTAAAAGAGTTTTGGGATTTTATTTTTTGTGTGAGCTTTGAATGTTCTTTGAGTGATTAACTCTAGGAAAACCACTTGAGATTGTAAAAGTCCTTCGAGAGAAGGGCTGGGTGTTCTTTGGGAGAAGATAGGTTCTAGTGCATAGGAAGGAGTCCTAGCGTGTGGAACTGAAAGTACGCCATGGCAGAGAAGATTGATCCAGCTATTGAAGGGAGTTCAAGAGCTTGGAGTTAAGTAGACGAGTGGAGCTCGCTAAACATATTGAGTGAAGAGTCAAATACGGTGCATCAAGATATGAGGGAGTCTTTCTTGTTTAAGTCATTAGTGTTTGTACTTTAAAAATTTCTACTAATATGTTTCTTTTTCTAGGCGTGGCCCCATGGAGTAGGTTATTGAAAAATAGCCGAACCATGTAAAAATATGTGGTGTCATTTATTTTCTTTTAGTTTCGTTATTGTGATTGTTTTGCCTATAGTACACGTTTAATACTTCATTATTGCAACAACAACAATACGACTAACTGTTGCAACAGCAGCGGAATTCCTCTAACTGTTGCAACAACAACGATAACTAATTTTTATATTTGTTTATTTTTAAAAATAAATCAAAAAATTGGTATATTTGCAATCTTGGATCTTTCAATTGGTATCAGAGTAGAGTCACTAATATTTATTTAGTGAGATTTTGGGAAGTTTCTAATTCATTTTTGCAGAAATGTCGTTTTTGTCTGAAGGAAGTTCAATTTCACGTCCGCTCTTGTTGGATGGTACCAACTATCCTTATTGGAAGACCAGGATGAGAGCAAGCCTGGAGATCTATTCTCACAGGTTGGTCTCATCCTTTTGTCAAAGCTGATGATAGAACAATCTCCTTGAAATCCGAGATTGATTGGTCACCCCAGGATGATTTGCTGGCAAGTTACAATACCAAAGCTTTACATGCCATTTTCAATGGGTGTGATATAGAGCAAATCAAGTTGATTTCTTTGTGTGAAACTGCCAAAGAGGCATGAGAAATCCTTCAAACTCATTTTGAAGGTTCAGGTGATGTTAAGCGTAATAAACTCGTGTCTCTTACTACTAGATTTGAAAAATTACGCATGGATGAGGATGATTCACTTTCTTATTTTTATACAAAATTGTGTGACATTGATAACGAGTCTTTTGCTCTTGGTGAAAAGATTCCCGAGGCTGTTATTGTGAGAAAAATTGTCAGGTCACTCTCAGATCGTTTTCAGCCTAAGATCATTGCGATTGAAGAAAGCAAGAATCTTGACACCATGAAGGTGGAAGACCTGATGAGTTCTCTTCATGCTTTTGAAATGACTTTGAAACACAAAAGAAAGGATGAATCCATTGCTTTCAAATCTACCCAAAAGATTGAGGAAAATGAAGATGACAATATTGCTCTACTAACGAAAAATTTCAAAAAACTCTTAAAGAAAGTAGGCAAGTCATTAAAGCTTAATTCCTCCACATCCAAATCCTCCAAAGGTAATTCTTCCTCTAAGTCTTTTGATTCTTTTAATAATAAGGGTGTCAAGTGTAGGGAATGTGGTGGATTTGGTCATATCCAATTCGAATGTGCTAACACTCTTAAAAAGAAATCAAAATCATGTGCCACACCATGGAATGATGAAGAGTCTGATGGCAGCCAAGATGAAGATGATAGTAATGTAAGTAATTATATTGCTTTGACTGCCTCTTTGTTTTCTGGTTCAAGTTTGAAATTACAGGAAGTTACAGGTTCCATTGCAACAGAGACTGGTTGTTACAATAATATTGCTGATGTCAATGATGTTGCAACATAATTTGTAAAACCAGAGGACAACATAGCTGAAGTTAGTTATGACAACAGTGATGATTCAGAGTTAGATGAGGAACCACTTGGAGAGGCATATGAAAAATTGTACTCTCAATGGTAAGACTTTGTGCTGAAAACCGAAACTTAGTAAGTTTCAATTCTGAGTTACTTAATTTTAAGCAAAATTCAGTAAAAAGATTGAAAGAATTGGAATTACAAGTCGATGAAAAAGATAAGAAATTGAAAGAAGTTTCTTTTGAGCTTGATAGAACTATGAAATCTCTTAAAATGCTCAATTCTGGTTCTTCTCAATTGGATCTTATTTTATCATCTGGAAAAACTTTCGGTGATGTTTCTGGACTTAGTTTTAAAGGTGAATGTTCAGGAACAAAAACTATTTTTGTGAGAGAAAAATCAGTTTCTGCTCCAGCCAGTATGCATGCTGTTGCAACAGCAAGATCAAAAAATGTTTCACCACCTGTCAGCGCACCTGCTATTGTAACAACAGGATCTCACTCAGTAATCAGACGTGGTATTGGTTTTGTGTCTACTGTCGTAACAATAGGAAAATTTGATAAAAACAGAAAACATGTCCCTGCTGTTGCAACAACAGATTCGTCCACAGCAATCAAAGGTAAGAAATTCATACCCACTTGTCATTTTTGTGGAATTAAAGGTCACATAAGGCCTAGATATTTTACAATGATGAATTTTCTGGAAAATCATTATTTTAAAAATTCATTTGTGGGTTCTCTTCCAAGAAACACACCAAGACCCAAAATTGATTTGAAAAATAATTCCAAAAAAGTGTGGGTAAGAAAGTCAGATCTTAATTGTTTTGCTTCTCTTTTATGTCTAAGTACCGGTACTATTAATTCTTGGTATTTTGATAGTAAATGTTCCAGGCATATGACAGGTGACAAGACCATTATGGCAAATTACAAATATGTTTCTAAAGGTATGGTGACCTTTAGTGATGGAGTCAAAGGAAGAGTTCTTGGCATAGGAACTCTTAAAATTGATGGATTTCCTAATTTGAAGGAAGTGATGTATGTAGAAGGACTTAACGCTAATTTAATTAGTATAAGTCAATTGTGTGATTTGAACTTATATGTTAGGTTTACCAATGAAAAGTGTCAACTTCTGGACACTTCAGGTAAGTGCATTTTGGAAGGGTATAGATCTTTGGATAATTGCTATATCTTATCTCAGGAGGAGGCTCATGTGATGATGAATAGCAGAAGATTGACCAATTTCTTGATTGAGAGAGGCTACAAGGAAGGGGGAATAGACAAAACACTTTTTTAAATATTTTGTTTTTGATTTATCATTGCACAAATTTGTGAAAATAAAATTGTGTTTATTTCTACTTCTCAATCTAGAGTTCAAGTTTTTGTCAATCATTTCATCAGGGATTTAGTTGAATACAAGACAATTGCTTTGGATTTTGTAGAAACAGAAAGACAACTTGCTGATATATTCACTAAAACCCTTGATTTTGTGAGGTTTAATTTCCTAAAGAAAGATTTTGGAATTTGTTCTTTTTCTTTTTATTTTATTCTGACCGAGAATTGCATGAATTATCCCTGTATTTTTATTTGGAGAAATATTAAGATCTTAGAAAAAGTTAATTTGTTCTTTTCATAAATTTGCTTATTTAATTAGATTGATTCTGAGATTCTTGTTATTTGAATTTTTCGTTGCATAGGATAAATTGACTAATCTGGATTGGATTTTGACTGACAAATATTTAATTGATCTCTTGTGTTGAAAATATTGTATTTACAGGCATCATAAATAGAAAAAGCTACCTAACACTGAAGAGTGAAAGCCGTCTATGAGTAATTTGGGCCTATATATCACAAAATATGTAGAGGATAATCTACCGTGTGAAAATGGCTACCTCAGTTACTAGAGTGAAAGCTACTGTTTATGTGAAAATAAATGTGCTGAAGATTATATATATATATAAAAAAAAAGGATGCAGCACAATTTACTTATGTGAAAAGTTTAAAAAAAAAAATAAAAAACATGAGATCAAGAAAAAGATTTGTTAGTCATTACTCAATCCAGCTCATTCAGTAAGTCCTATAATTCAGAAAATTAATTTGACAAGAATTTTAGAATTGATTTAATTTTAGAATTATTTTTATATTTAGAATAAACATGCTAATTCTTTGATTTTGAGTTAATTCCATTTAAAAATATTGGAGATTTTTGTCATAATTTGGCCAACTTTTCTATTTTTCATACTCTTTGATTAAAAAAAAAAAAAGGCCTTTCAGTTTTATATTTGCAAATTATCACCACTGTTACAACAATGCTTCCAACGTTCTTGTTTTGGTTTTAGCTAGAATCTTTGAATTTTTCAGTTTCCTGAAATCATTTTTTCTCTTGATATTATTTTTTTTTAGGGGTTTTATGCATATATGCTGTGAAATTGATTTTTCTCAACCCTTGTTTCTTTGGATAAATGTCCTCTCTTTCTTCTTCTTTCTTTGCTACATTTTCTCTCTCCAGTTCTACCTATAGTTTCTTACAAGTTGAAGGGCAAAGAAGTTGTTGAACCACCTGTTGCAATAACTACAAAATCTAAGAAGAAGACTGCTACTGCCAAAAAATCTTCACCTATTGCAACACCGTCTGTTACTGTGTCTCAAGAGTCTAGGGAACTGGAGACTTTGAAAGCTGATCAAGCCAAGCAGACTGAGCGACTGGAGGCCATTAAAAAAGTACAAAAAGAGATTCTTGACCGGCTGACAACCGCGTTTGTTGTTGCTCCTCATCCCTCCGGATCTTCCCAACCTGAAGTACCGATATCTCCACCTATTGCAACAAGTCCAGAAAAGCAAGCCAAGAAATGCTACAAGAAGACGCAACTGTGACCTTTTTTGTTTGCTTTGCAAGAACTTGCTGCATGGAGCTTTCTTTCTTTTGTTTCCAGAAATTTGTCTTCATTTGTTTTGGATTTAAGACTTCATGTTTGATTTGTTATTTTGTTGCTTTGGCCCTCTTTTGACAAAAAGGGAGAGATCATGAGAATTTTTTGGATATTTGTTTTGAGATCATGACATTTTAATCATGTGATATTATTTTCAGGGGGAGCTTTCTATGATTTATATCACATTCTTAGTACTGTGATTTTTAGGGGGAGCAAGTCATTTTTGATGAAGAAATTTATCCATCTGTTTTGCAGGTTTTTTTACTTGAGTTCTTTGTGTTCTTTCTCATATTGATTTTGCCAAAAAAGATGCCAAAGGAGGAGATTGTTAGGTCCAAAAGTTTGGCATTCTAAATGGCAAAGTTTTGAGAACTCAAGTTGATAAAAAAGAAGAAGTTGTTACAACAAGTCTGTTGTTATTGCAACAAATCTGAAATTATTGTAACAAATCTGAAACTCTTCACAAAACAAAACTTGCATTTTTCTTTATATAGAAACCTTCTAAAATATACCTAAACGTGTTTTGTTTCCATATTTGATGATTCTGGTAATAATATAGGTGAAATATAAATAGAATTTCGTGCATAGCTGGTTAGGATATTTTCCTATCAATTTTCAATCAATTCCTTTTATATTTACTATATATATTATTGATTATTTCCTCATTCTTTTGTCCTTGATTGATATCTGATTGCCTCTTATTAATCAATGAATTTGGACAGGTTTCTGAAGTGAGTTCAAAAGGATTTTCGTCCTTAATTATTGCTGGAAATATCTCATCAATTAATTAAGTTTCTATTAGTTAATTGATTTGGTTTGCTGAGTTGTTGTGATCAGATTTCCTGATCTGTTGCAACAACTTCAGATATTTAAGGAAAGATTTGTTAATTTTCTTAAATCTTGGCTTTTGATTGATATTGATTGAGATATGATTTTCTAGGATAATTATCAATCTTTGGCAGGTTAAATGAAGATTTCCAGCTGTCCAAAACGTGTCCAAACCGAATCAAAAGAGCAATCATGAATCTGGACATTTTCCTAGTAATTGTTCAGAAAGTTGGCTGATTACAACATTTATGGAAGGATTTTGATTTTGTTATTAATTCTTTCCTTTCTTACTTTCAGCCTATTCACACCAAGGGAGCACGAAATTGGGGTTGAAAATTCATCTATAAAAGCTCACCAAATCCAAGAAATTTGTATGCACTTCAGATAGAAAAATATACTATAATAGAGCTTTTATTTTGTGCCCAAACTATGAGAAAAAGAGAGCGTTTGTAAAAGAGTTTTGGGAGTTTGTTTTTTGTGTGAGCTTTGAATGTTCTTAGAGTGATTAGCTCTAGGAAAATCACTTGAGATTATAAAAGTCCTTCGGGAGAAGGGCTGGATGTTCTTCGGGAGAAGATAGGTTCTAGTGCATAGGAGGGAGTCCTAGTGTGTAGAACTGAAAGCACGCCATAGCAGAGAAGATTGATCCAGCTATTGAAGGGAGTTCAAGAGCTTGGAGTTAAGTAAGATGAGTAGAGCTCGCTGAACATATTGAGTGAAGAGTCAAACACGGTGCATCAAGATATGAGGGAGTCTTTCTTGTTTAAGTCATTGGTGTTTGTACTTTAAA
>JXTC01000038.1:0-119986 GCA_002914845.1 Trema orientale | reverse complement strand
AATTGCGAGATGTGGCTTGTGTGTGAAAAGGATTAATAAAGCAAAGTAAATAAGGAGACACAAATTTTATAGTGGTTCAGCCCCAAAAAAGATGATCCTACGTCCACTGTTCTTCACTATTTTTCTGGAGAATTATAAGGATTTCTGTCTCAAGGTGAGAGCAGAGAATTACAGGATGTAATGAAGTGTTTTTTGTGAAGAATGTGTGTCCCCCCTTACAATGAGCTTAAGCCACCTTTATATAGATGAGGATGGCTTAAGGTTACCTAATTACATAAACGAGTAAGTGTATAATCAGAATAATATAATTAGGGTAACGCACAATCGGGTAATATCCCTTGAATTAAATACAAGAGTTACTCGATCTCTATTAAGAAGCTTATTTCCTTATCTCTGTCCACACTTGAGCTGATTTCCTTTTTATGCCGATCGCCCTTTGTCATCCAGAAGTGGTCGCATAATCAAAGGAAGACATATGCGACCTTGTAAAAAACCGTTGACTTTCCTTTTTCGCTGTTTGACTAATGCGGATTTAAGATCGCATAACATACACCATTCGAAGTTATTTTTAACTTTTGGATTCTCTTCCAATTTTTCTTGGACCATCTTTTCTGATTTTCTTTCTTTCAGGAAGAGAGATTTTTTTTTATTGATTGCAACTTTACAACTTTCTCTAACCTCCAGGAAAGACATGAAAAAAAGGCTCGAATAGTACGATTTCTTTATCATCCCAGAATAAAAGGAGCGATCTCGCAGTTCTTAGTCTGTGAAGATACATTATTAGGTGCTCCATTTTACTTTCCTATTGAGGCCAAACCTAATCATGTGCAGCTGTGCTTAAGAGATAGTTGTCCGTATACTGAAAGAATTTTAGACTTGATGAAATAAATCCTTCCTTTCCTTCGCATGGTCTTTTCATATCTAATTGGTTCAAGAGTCCTTTTACAAAATTAATTTTTTTAGATTGAGTTAACAATAATTGTTTAAGCAAATATATATATATATGCTTATCTTAACTAATATGTAATTTAAATTTTCTATGTCAGAACAAATATAAATTTAACATGTCCCAAAAAACTAATTTAGAATTTGGCATCTCACTAATATAATTTGTCGTTTATATTATCTCTAATTAATAATTGCGTGAGAACTGAAAAGTGGCTCACAGAAATATCATATTAAAATTTTTATTTGGTATCCCATATAGACCATGTGGCAAAAATCGAATTCCAATTGCCATATACTTGTTAAAATTAGTATTTCTTCAATAGAAATTTGTTAATTACACAAGAGATTATTATTAGTGATAATATAATAGTATGCATTTTTACTTAACTTTGTATAATTCCTCTCCATTATGGAGTAGAGTTTGAGCATTACCCTCAAAGATAGCAGATTAGTGAAATCTATTACTAATTAGTATACAATCATTCAATTTTATATCTAATTTGATTATGAGAAGATAAGTATTAGTATTATTATTAGTACTAAACGCACATAGAGATGTAAAGTAGACTAGATTGAGTCTAACCGGTCCATATTTGATAATCCCACATGAGTTTTCTACCGCGGGCCAACGCCCGACCCTATTCCTACTAAAGAACCCGATACGGCCCACATGCTCAACCCACATCTTATGTAGGCCTAAGTGGGTCGTACCTATGCGAGCCTAATATGGGCTTATATGGGCCAATTTAAAATTGCTTAAATTTTAAGCAACTTTTTCACTTCTCTGGTTTCTCTTACGTAATTTTTTCAGATATATAAGTTTATGCTATATTATTTTTAATTTTTTAAATTAATTATGTTCATATCTTATTTTTGAATTTTATTGAGCACTACTATTTAATATAGATTATATTATCTCTTTATTTTTTGTTAGATTAAAATAGACTAAAAACCTCTTCATATTCTTTTAAATTTTTAATTAAGAAAAATATTTAAAATTATATATAAAATGACTAAATACATGGATTTGCAGAAATATGGACCGGGTCGGGCCGATGGGCCTATTGCTAAAGCCCAACATGGCCTGTACTATATGTACCAGGGTAGTCCATACCCGTATTAATATGGGCCAAGCCGGCCGGTACTGTACTTTTTCTTCAGAATGTGAGTAGATCTACAAACTCACCTACTTTGCCATATAATGATTAATGATATCAGATTAATTTGAGTTTTTACTTAATTACTTTAAAAAAACTCCCGCATTTTTCAAATAATTTTAAATAGGACAATATGAGAGTGTTGTATTATATACTCTAGTGACTTACTTTGTCACCTTATACTCAATGATTTGAATTAATAATATTTCTCATATTTGGTATCCAATTTGATCAAGGGTCAATATGTAATATTATTATTTATGCAATATTAGTGAGATTATGACTGATAATAATATATTAGTATGAATTTTCACTCAATTTACTAAAATTATTGCACTCTCTATTACATTTAAGCATTGTACTCAAAAAAATTAAATTAATTTTATTTCTCACTAATTAGTATAAATTTATTCAATTTAAATTTAATTTGACCATGATGGAATATTTATAGTGTTAAGCTAAGTGTTATAATCATACTTTATCATATAATTATTAGTTATTTGTCAAATTATACTCAAATATATTAAATTGGCCAAATTTCTTGATATTTAGTACAAAGTCATACAATTTAATTCTAATTTGAGATAACATGTAAATACTGTTATACAAAGCGTAGTAATTACTTACTTTGTCACATTATAATAAAAAGGATTAAATTAATTACATTTCTAGCTAATTAGTTCAAATTCATTAAATTGAAATCTAATTTGACCATGAAATAATTTGTAGTAGTATTGAGCTAAATATTATATCCACCTACTTTGTGATATAATTACTAGTCATATTAGATATATTGTGAAATTTCACTATATTTTGCTAAATTCATAGATTTTGTATCTAATTTTAGCATTAGACAATATGTAATTGTGTTATTATAAGTATTATACTCACTTAATTCAAAATAAAGTGAGGTACATGAGAATTTGCCTTTAATCAAATTAAAAAGAATCATATATAGAGAAGAAGGAATAGTACAAATCAAGCTAGTACAATTAGTACAAATAAATCTACCCACATATAATGTATAGTCACACTATCTCTAATCTAGGAAAGAATCATACGATTTTTTCTTTTTTGTTTTTGTTTTTTCCTTTCAAAAAGGAGAGTCATATGGATTATTTCAAAGATTGCTTATATTTAACTCAATATCTCAACACTCTCCCTCAAGTTAGTGCATAGATATCACATATGCCCAATTGCCTAGAGGCTTTGAGAACACTTGATTGAAGGTGGCTTTAGTTGCAGATGTTAGCTAACCAATCCTCTGTTCGAATTTTAGATAACTTAATAAATTTTTCACCCAACTTCTCTTTCATGAAGAATTAATTGTCTACCTTAGCATGTATTATGATTATGTTGAATTAGATTATAGGCAATATCATAGGCTGCTTTATTATCATAATACAATTAAATTGATTGCCTGGGTGGAAAGCCCAAATCTATTAAGAGAATTCTTAGCTATAACGCTTTACAAACTCCAAATGTTATTCTTTCAAATTTTTCTTCTGCATTTGAACAAGTAACGATATTTTATTTCTTACTTCTCAATGTAACAAGATTACTACCTATAAATATAAAATAACTTGAAGTAGATCACCTATCATCTGCAGCTTTAGCCCATTCAATGTCAGTGTTTGCATCCATGCTGTCATAATTTATATTTTTTGTGAATAAAATCCTATTTATAGGAGTATATTTCAGATACCTAAAAATGCTCATAACTGCATTCATATATTGTTCTCCAAGATTATACATTAATTGGCTAATAATACTTAATGCATAGGCAAGATTTAGTCCTATATGTGCTAAGTACATAAATCTTCTTACAAGCCTCTAGTATCCCCTTTATCAAATTGTATCCAATTAGACTCAGCATATATAAATAGGGCACCAATCCAGTAGATATATTTTTTTTAACCTATATATAGGTATTATTTTGGTCAATTAAAATTTATCATGTATATTTTTTTATAGTAAAAAGTGAGAGAGAAAAATAGCATTAATGATGCATGACAATTCATGCACATCATTGTAGCCGTTGGATCACCGTTAAATGATGATCCAACGGCTAAAAAAAATACCTATACATAGGTAAAAAAAAAAAAAATACCTACTGAATTACCAACCACATAAATATATATATATGTGGTTGCTAATCCGGTATATATATATTTTTTTTACCTATGTCTAGGTATTTTTTTTCTAGCCGTTAGATCATCATCTAACAATGATCTAACGGCTAAAATGAGATGCATGAAAAGACGTGCATCATTAATGCTTTTTCTCTCTCCTACTTTTTAATATAAAAAAATGTACAAATTTTTTTTTCATTGGCCCAATTGATACCTATGCATAGGTAAAAAAAAAAAAATACGTACTGGATTGGTGCCCTATATATATATATATGTATATGGGCACTAATCCATTAGATATTTTTTTTTACCTATGCATAGATATCATTTTGACCAATTAAAATTTATCATACACGTCTTTTTATAGTAAAAAGTAAGAGAGAAAAATAGCATTAATAATGCACGTCTTTTCATGCACATCATTATAGTCGTTGGATCATCGTCAAATGATGATCCAACGTCTAAAAAAAATACCTATATATAGGTAAAAAATAATACCTACTGGATTGGTAACCTATATATATATATATATTTACTTAAAATTAGACTCAGCACATAACTTCAAGCTTTTTTTCACAAATGTATGAGCCAATTTACATACTAATATACTAGTTTATTGTATCAAGTCTAAGGCATATTTTTTTTAAGACAGAAATATCCTTTTACCAGATTGAGACACCTCAATCCCAAGGAAACATTTCAAAGGCTCTAGGTTTTTCATTTCAAATTCTCTGATCTAAGTAATTATATAGAGCCTTTGTTGATACCGGAAATCGGTGTAAGAATGAGGTGATAAATACTAATTAAAACAATAATAAATTGATTAAACGATGAGGATTTAGAGCCATTTAGCCTAAATAAATATGACCTACATCCATTATAGTCATTAGTATTTTACCATATATTCTGGTACAAGAAGTCAGATCCTTTTTTTTTGAACTATCTCTCACTATTTAAAGGTTGAGAGGGTCAGATTTAAATATGATAACAAATATTCGAATTTGAATTACATTAATGACACAAAATTAGGGAAATATCGAGACTTATAGAGATTCAGAATTAGTGCTTGACTCTAGCACGATTATCTTAGAAATTAATTAGGATAGCTGTCACAATCAGCTCACAGGTCGAAAGCTCCTTGCTTTCTTATGCTCAGTTAGAGCTCATTATCTTGAGGAGATTGGATATGATCGAGTAGTCAGCTCCAAAAGAGCTGGATACTCTAAGCGAGCAGGTAAAAATTTGTGTACAACACTACTTAGTTACTATTAAAAGATGGAATAATACTAGTTGCAAAAGTAAAGGCGAAAGTGAAATGTGATCTCTACTTGAATGGTACTTTCAATCCTTATTTGGAGATCTTGTTTGTAGTTAAGAATTTTATTGTTGGCGTAATATTCTAATTCCTTCTTGCTCATTCTCTTACATTCTTGTGATCTTAATACACTAGGTTTTGGGTGCACAAAATTGCAAAATGGACCCTCTGTAATGTCTCTTAAATTATACTAGGTTGGGTGTCCTATTTCTTTCCATTATCATTGATGTTTGTTTATTTCATTTTAATTATACTAAGGTAACTTTCTTTGTGTTTGGTTAAGCTTTGTTGTTTGATGGAGGCTTGATTGAATAAAGAAAGGAAAGAAAAGGAAAAGAAAAGCCATCTCTAAAAAATGGAATTAGAAAGATAACTTTGTCCCTACTCGTTCTACCTATTTATATTTTTACTACATTTTTGCTCAGTATTTATAAATGAGTATTCAGTTATAAAAAAGTGCTAGCGTTAGATGTATCCTTCAATTTTGTCCAACTACAATATGAGGTAGAGATCTGATCAAAACACGCCTCTTAACTAAGAGTGAGCTTCGGTCGGGTTGGGCGGATCGTACGACTCGCTCAACCCGACCAAAGGAATTCTGGGTTGCATTTTTTCAACCTAAAACCCGTCCAATGAATTAAAATCCTATTCATAACCCACCTAAAAATTTAGGTCGAGTTAGTCCGGTTAATCCGAATTAGTTTTTTTCTTTATTTTTTTGAAGAAAAATAAAATAAAAAGAGTAAAAAAGAAATAATTGTGGAGTTTGGGGTTTCAAAATTGTCTATTTAGTTTTAAATTAAACAATAAGACAAAGTCATTTAGATTTTGAGTTAAAACTTATCTTAAACTTTTTATTTTATCTTAAAAATATAATTATACATATAGAATAATAAATTAAATACTAAGTATTATCTTTTTTGGTCGGATTATGTTATATTGGACGAGTTAAAATCGACACTTAATTCATCCAAACATTGAATGGTTAGGTTGGAATTGATATTTAGTCCGACCAAATATTGAATGATTGAGTTATTTGATTTGTTAATTTGTCGAATTAGTTGGGTTGGTCCGATTGTCGAATTTTTTGCTCACCCCTGTGCTTAACTATGTGATTTGGACTGCCAACTGGGGCTAGCTCAGCTGGTCCAAGGTTTGAGGGTTGTGTGTGTGTGTTTGGGGGGTCAGGGGTTCAAACCTTAGTAGTGTGTGTGTGTCATTTTCTTTTAATTTGTAGTAAGTGGTGGTCATTAGTTAAGTCCTACTTTTTTTTTTTAAAAAAAAAAACTATGTGATTTGGAATAGAATATTCCTTAGTGGTAATTATGTAATTCGCATTTTACGTAAAATTCAAGCAACCTAGTCTTCTAGTTGTACCAATCCAACCTGTTCTGACACCATCAGGACCGCTAATTTTACATCTTGACGGCCCACTAAATCTGTTGGCAACCACCAAACAATTCTGAAGTTTAAGATCAACGGCTCTGATGAGAAATTTTTTGATCATACGGTTGTCGAGGGCTCAGCTGTTTACAGTGTAACACAGTGATATAGAATAATGGTCTTCGAAAAACCGAGGTGAGGAACCGAGAGAGAGAGAGACCGTACCTTCTTGCCATCAATAACTTAATTCGTGATAAACCCAGTTGATTTCGAGAAATTCCCATATAGTTCCGACCTCTGAGAAGCTCATTCTAGATTCAGATCAATCTGGGTCTCTCTGAAAATGGAGAAAGAAGAAAAGAAGGGTCCAGAGGATCAAGAAAAAGTAGAAGAAGAGGACGCAGAAGCTTTGGAGCTTGTTCTCTTTCAAGTCTCTGAATGCTATGTCTATTTGGTAAGATAAGATTTATTGGATTTTTCCTTAATGGGTTTTGGGAGATTTGACCCTAATTGATAATTTGATGAGATTTCTTGATGGGCTTTTTTTTTTTTTTATCAGTAATATAGTTGAAAAAACTATCATTGCATGTGCATTTTGGTTATTGTTGATAAGGGGATTAAGATTCAAGCTTTTTATTTGATTGTGGTGTTGGTACAAAGTAGTCTTTTTAAGTACTTGCATTTGAAGAATTTGTTCTTAAGATTGATGCAAGATGTGAGCATTGATGATTGTGCTTGATCTACTGATATGTCACCTCTACTTGATATTTATCATACATAAGAATGAAATCTTGAGGGTGAAGTCATTTGGAATGACATTTACTTGCTGCTTTCAAATACTCGGCCTTCCCAATTTAGTCTTGGTGCTTCGTATGATTGGATATGGAAGTTATTTTATTGTATTAAGCTAAGTTTTTATGTTCTTTCTGCAGATACCGCCGAGGAAAAGTGCAGCTTCCTACAGGTTTTTGTAATACTTGTTAAAATCGACGATACCCATATGCATTAGACATAGTCTGTATGAAATGATGAAACAATGATCTTGTGGACTGGGTTAAACGTATATAACGTTATGCAAAAGATAGAAGTTCGTAAATGGTGATTTTGTAAATGTATATAACCAAATTCAGAACTAAGCTGCATAGTTGATTTTGTAAATGGTGACGTTTTCTTTTCGAATTTAAATCGTGAAGTTCGTTAAGTAGATGTTATTTTTTATCTGTTATTTACTGGCTTAATTCTTTGATTTGAGCTCAACTTTCAAGAAGTCAAAAAGACAAGTAGATTTATAACTGTAGAACAGTAGAAATGCTTCTGAAAATTACCTGCTATTCAAGCTTTGTTTTTCTAGTTCTTTTAATTTTCAGTAATCATATGCAGCATTGTGTCATATGTAGAATTTTTGTTTTCATTTTTGGCTTTCTTTTATAAGGCTCTGAAAATCCTAGATGATAATTAACTCATCCATCGGACAGAATAAGAAAATTTATGGCAAGAAAAATCTGCATTGGAGCCTGTTGAAATCCACTTGTATAGAGACGGTTTTTATGTCCACAAAGTTAATTTCAGGGCTGATGAGTGGGATGTGAACAAATGGGCATGGGAGGGAGTGTTGAAAGTAATTAGCAAAGGAGAGGAGTGCATTATCAGACTTGAAGATAAGAATACAGGTGAGGATGTTTTCTAGTTGCTATGAGATGGAACCTATATTTTATGTTTACCTCTATTATATTAAATATGAAGTTTCTACTGTGGCTTAATCTTTTACATGGCAGGTGAATTATATGCGCGGGCATTTTTGAGAAGTGGAGAGCCGCATCCAGTGGAATCAGTAATTGATAGTAGCAGGTTGGTCCTTTTAATAGATCCTCATGTCAATACGTGTAGTATAGTTTTTCTTCAGCTTAAGATACTTTTCTTAATTTTTATTAAGATTTAGTCTAAATTTCAGTTATTTCTTATGCAGATATTTTGTTCTTCGTGTAGAGGAGAACATTGGTGAGCAGCTGTCCTTGATTCTTGTTTCAAAATTTATTTTTTCTTTTGTTAAAATGTTGACTTCCTCCTTTCTTCTTGAGCCATTAGATTAACTAAGTATTATTTCATAAATTATTCATTTGCTCCAATACAAAATATATGAGATCCTTTCCTTTGTTCGATGAAAGAGCAAATGTCGTGAAACAAAACAAGAGTGATTTGATACTATAGTATACTCAAAATTGTTGATTAACAACATCAATATTTAGTCATGATACATAATCATTTCTATTCTGAAAGCAACTATTGTGTGTGTATATATATACATATTTATATATGTCTGTTTGTGTATACGTATATTTTTTTTTCGGTAATAACTACGGTATACCTTGGTGATGCTAAACATGCTAGACCATGTTAGCTCGTTCTATTTTCTGCCAGAGTTGCTTTTCTGAATCTTCTGAATTCCATTCTGTACGTAGTAACTGAGGTATCTTGATGAGATCTCTTTTTGATACTAATTTTGCTTATGCTTTTCTATATCCACTTGATTTCAGGGGTAATCCTCATTTATTTGAAATTTATGCAGGTGGGCGTCTTCGGCATGCTTTCATTGGCATAGGTTTCAGAGAAAGAACAGAAGCCTATGACTTCCAAGCAGCTCTGCATGACCATATAAAGTATCATCCATCTACTACTACCAAGTCTTACCATTTTGGTGTAATCTTTAAAATTATTAACTATGTGTAGGCAATGAATTTCATGATTCCATCACTCGACTTTCATACCCTTTCATTTGTTTTGAAGATATTTGGACAAGAAGAAGACTGCAGAGGAAATGGAGCAGCAATTCCAAAAAACATCATCCGTCAATTACAGTTTGAAAGATGGAGAGACTCTTGTTCTGCAGTTAAAGAACAACGTAAACTGCATTTGCCATTCCTTGTCAGTGTCTTTGTATGGCCATTAGTACACATTCGGGTATACTAATTGATTCACTGGTTTTGGTGTCAACAGAAAAGTGGTCAAAGTGTGAAGTCCAAGTTTTTTGAGCAGGGTTTGAACAATTCATCGCCCGAGAACAAGGGTAATAACCAGAAAGAGCTCAAGATTTCTATCAAACCGCCGCCACCTCCCCCGGCTCCACTTTCACCTTCTGCTACTGTTCAGAGGTCTCCGTCAAACTCGCCGTCAAGTTTCAATCTTGAGTCGGGTACTAAACATGGGGCCTTTGAATCAACAAAGGAGGAATCTAAAAACACAGATTCATCTGAAAATCAAACCACACAAGAAGATGTACCGGATGATGATTTTGGGGATTTTCAAACAGCTGTTTAATGTTAAACCTTTTAGATGGGAACATAATGATACTCGACTTACCCGAGTTTTTCTGTGGTTTTGCGATAGGTCTGGTGTTTGTGATGGTTTAGGTTTCACAAGCACAACTTCAAAGATTGCGTTGATCTGTTGTATATCTGGCTAAATATTACGTAATAACTAATGTGAAGTTACTTTGAGACAATCAAGTTCGCCCACCCGAGTGACATTAAATTTGCTCATAATTACACAACACTTATATTTGCCCATTTGGCGGAAAAGAATATTGATGCAAAGTAAAACAGGACAAAAGTAGGCCTCATGTTAAGGTAATATATCTCTTTTCTTTTTTTTTTTTTTGTTTATTTACTTTTCCTGGGGAGAGGAATTTGAACTCTACATCTCAAACACCGAAGATTGCAAGCATGTTTGATTAGCAATTACGCTGTGCATATATGACTATGATCGCCGTCAGGTTTTTGTGCATGTGTATATATATTTTAGGACTGAAACTTGATTAATGTGATCACCATGGTCAATTGATAGTACGTATCCATTCTAAAGTTCGTAAACCAAACAGCAAGGTGACGTAACTCGTTTTAATAATACCACGCATAGAGATGGTGCGTTTTCCTTTCTTTTTTGGGTGAAGCAAATATAAGGATCGTGATTTGATTTGTGAATGTCATTCACTCGTTATCTTGCTAGTCTGTGTTTGGACACTGGGCCATAAGTTGGACTTGATGTGGTAGATATTAGGCCCAATCTTTCCAAATGCCCAAATGGAAGGAAAGCCTCCATACCATAATCTTCAACTTGCAGGAACGCGTGGGACCCACTGACTTTAAAAGAAGAAAAAGATTGATGCCGTTGCTGTACCACTGCACCAGGTCACTATGAAAAAAGAAAAAAAAGAAAAAAGAAAAGGGTAGTTTTCATTTTTCATTTTCCTTATATTAATTTCCACCATTTTTATTTTTATTTTTTTTGAGGAAACACCATTTTTATTGTTTTCACTACTGAATTATTTTTTTCTTAACACGTGTCAGATATAAGGTTGAAGAAGCCAAGCCAAGCCAACACTCCTGTGGATTTTTGTTTCTTTAATGGAAAGACTATTGTCTGTACCTCTACCTCTGTAAGTTGCTTGTATCTCTCTCCCCGTCACATATACATATATATATATATATATTATATTTGCTCTTTCTTGGCGTGATCGTATTTAGGAGCTTTACAAGCAAAGCTAAATTGGGTACCAGGCAAAATCTATGAACTCAAAAGCTTTTGGCTTCTGGTTCTTCACCATATTTCCTAACATTAACGTGTAAGTTCTGCACCTTCAATTATATGAGTGATGATCATCAAAGTTTCATTCTGCAAGAGGAAAATTCAAAAGGGTTTATTTATTTATTTTTTTCACTGAAGCTTCCCCCCCCCCCGCGTTTTCTTCTTTCTGATAATTTATTTATTTTTGTTTGATTAAGTAATTTTTGACGAGTATATTATATATAATCCTCTTTATTTGTACTTGTACATGTTTTTTTGGTCTATATGTACATATTTGTAAATTATCTTTCTCTCTGTAATCTGGTATGATGTAATATTTTGTGTTTTATTTCTTGTGTGGTTCTAATCGTTCTTATCTTTGTAGTCCATATGTTGAAGCTCTTTCTCTGGGAAATAGCTGTGGTAATACTAATTAGAACTTTCTCTTTTTGTGGGTATATGGGGTTATCAATAGAGTAATTGTATAATTGATTTAGGGGTTTGCTCGCATGGAGCAAGGTCCAATTTTTTATTTTGAAGCTGGGGATTATGAGGAGGGAAAACCCTGTTTGCTTTACTTGACTGTTCTACTAAGGTTGGTTGAAGTTTGTGAAAAACTTCTTTTTTGTTCAACTTATTATCTAATGACTCCACGGTTTTCTTTTCTGTTTCTTGGTTGTTGTAATACCATTTTACTTGGCGCCTGATCATTAACCTTGTAGCCATTGTTATGCAAAGTGATCATTGCATTTATTTTATGATGCACTAAACCAGTAAAGGGCTAGTTGGTATTGTCTTTCTTTTTCTTATGATGAGATTTTCTTTTGCAAGGCTATGAAACTTCACGGAACAGGTTTAGAAAATTCTTTTGCTGATCTTTATGTAATTTTATGCAGATAGAATAGCAGTATCCCGGTTACTTTATTTACTGAAAGACCGATAATGGATGTAAAAGGAATCACTTGGGTTGGGAATGTATACGAGAAGTTTGAAGCAATGTGCTTGGAGGTGGAAGAAATCATGTACCAGGTATGCCCTTTATTACTATACAGCCTTCAGCTGTTTCGTACTCTTTAGGCTCTAAAGTGGTTGCTAGTAAATTATTCCTTAAACACCCAAATAGGATGGTAGCCAGATGTTCTCACCTGCAAGGTCATTGCTAAATGATCTCCCTGATAACTGTCCCTCCTACTTTATCTCTGTTGTCGACATATTCTCATGTGATTGTTTCTTAAAAGTTATGCATATTGGAAGATAGCTTTGTGAGAACCCGTGTCTCTGCTGTTATCAATATATCTCAGTTCTTATGTCATATAGTGTGTTCAACACGAGCAAATGGGACACATAAATTTGTTCCTGACTTGAGCGTGTGGTTTCCTCTTGTTAACATTATTGGTGTCCATGTTATTCCTTTGGACAGGATACAGTCAAATATGTTGAGAATCAGGTGCAGACTGTCGGGGCAAGTGTGAAAAGGTTCTATTCAGATGTAATGCAAGATTTGCTTCCACCAACTTCGGTGGATTCAGAGAAAGTTTCACCATGTCGTTTTACTGTAGAACAAGATTCTGGTGAAGGAATTTATAGAAAGCCAAATGTGAGGAAGAAAGAAGAGCCTGCAAAGGCTGATGATCAGTCAACTAGGGCTGTAAAGGTAACTCCTGATAATGGTAAAGATGTTGGCCTTGCACCACTGATCAATGTACGCAGTGATCAAGACAATTTGTGTGGACCTTCTAGGGAGTGTTTCAAAGAAGCATGCTCTAACTTGCTTTTAAGACAACATCAGGATGAGAGTACATATAATAGTTCAAACGTGGGTGTCAATGCAACTCAAAGTCAAGCAAAGTTGATGCCAACTGAGGAATCATGTGTAATCAGCCCTGAAAAATGTTTGAGTAGAGGATCAACATCATGCTGTGAATTTGTAAATGAAATTCATGAAGCTTCAGGGGATGAGAAGGCTTCAATGACAACCCCATCTATGAATGAAGATACAAGGTCTGACTCCAACAGAGAAGACTCTGATGAAATCGAAAATGCAAGCGAATATATTGCTGCTTTATCAAATGACTGCCAGTCATCAAATGAGATTATCTTGCTGAACTCTGTTCAAAACAATGTAGATGAGATGGGAGTTCCATTTTGTGGTGGCATATCAGCAAAATCAAATGGTGAGTATTCCCAGGGCCCTGTATAAGTTTATCCTTCTTTTTCTTTTTTTCTCTCTCTTTGCTTGCTCTGTTTTGATTTCCAGTTTGGCAGCTGCAGATAACAATTGTGCTGATGAGGATGTCTACGTTTCTCATCAAGGTATTTTGCTCTCCCACTCACAAGTTATACATGATGCAGTTTTTTTTCCCTCTAATAATTAATACCAATTTGTATGCTCAACTCCTTTGCCTGATGACAACTTTTAACAGCTTATGAAAATTTATGGTGTTTTTCTTTAAAAGGTTTTTTAGGTTCTGACTTCTGACTACAACTTTTATTTCCATATTATGTCTTCTCTTGCTAAACTATTTTGCTTATGGTTATATGGTACTTTTGATATTTTTCATATCTTTCATTTGTGATTATAACTGATTGCAGTGAATTTTTTCAGGCAAATTGTTTGGCTGGAATTTTGATGCAACTGAGAGTAAGACTGCTACTGAACATGGAACAGTTACCATTCCACAAAGTGATAAGATGAAGCTTGAGGAAACTTGTGTGCTGGTTAATGAAAATGAAATTCATTTTCTTCCTCAACCTGAAGGCAAATGGAGGCCTTACAAGGTTCTCTCTCTCTCTCTCTCTCTCTCTCCAAAACTCACACCATTTTTAGTTATCTAAAATTCAATTCTCTTTTTTCAGAAGAAAATTAGGGAAGCACTTTATTCTAGAATGAGGTCATCAAGGAAGCAGGAGTATGAGCAGCTCGCATTGCAGTATGGGGATGATAAAAATTTGAATCAAGAATATAGGGAGTCTTTGACAACCACACTTGTTGTGGATGAGACAAAGAAACTTCCGCACCATGGTTCTTGTGAATCTGAATGGGAACTTCTCTAGATGCCAGTTTCACCTCGTGTAGATGATCTTTCTACCTTGCTCCTCTGCCCTTCATCTTGGAGATTAAGGTTCTGGTGCTGGACACTAATATTGACTGCCAGATTTCGGCATCCTGCAGACTTTGTACTAAACTGGGTCATGTTCCCAAAAATCTGCGTTCTGGGACAAGATAATAAGTAAATTATAGCTACAAAGACTCCCACAAGTTAAGGCAGGCTCCATTTACTTTGGAAACGTGATGCAATCCATTTATATAATCTTAAACTCTCTCAGCTTTGTCCACGAAGCCTTACTTTGTTATTAAATAAGTACGTTCATTAGCTGAGTCCAATTTATCTATGTTCTGTGCTATTAAACTCAGGGTTAGAGAAGGCTGGGCTACTGAAGTCTCTTGAGATTCTGTTGCTCATTATTATCTACTTGTCCCATGAGTGAGATTTTTTTTTTTCATTGGAAAAGAATGTGTGTATTTAAAAGCCGTCTGTGCTAATTGAATTCTTTCTTGTTCTTGTTTTCAATTGCTTATTTTATCCCCAAAAAGGTGCCTGGTATGAGAAAGGCAGCTTTGAGGAAATGCCTATAAAGGCATCGATGTTCATTGTCGTCACACTATGGTTAGCGGTCAGGTTTGCTGGATGCTTTACGTTGAATTATATTAAAAATGTGATTATTAGATAAGGCTAGGAAGTAGTGAGGCGTGGAGAGATCCGATTGCTCATTTCGTTATACATTTATGTCTTATAATTGAGTACTTTTTCTTTGGGAAAGTGATGTGTAATTTAGAGCAAAAACCGTGATCTAGCTGCAAAACTAGCGCAGTTGTTTCGTTGTTGATTCTAGCAAGAACTAGATTGACGTTTAACTAGTAATATTTAGTTAGCACTATTTTTCAGTATCATGAATGGTCAAGATTACTAATGCATTTAAATATGTATGTGCCACCTTCTGGTTGCTGCTTGCTCAATAAATTATATGGGAACAACTAGATACTAAGAAATAGAGAGTTCTTTGGAGGTTTTCAAGAATAATGCCAACAACAGCCTGTTCCACGTATCTGGCAGTCCAGGCAAACACCAGTGGCTACAATCTGCGAAAGACTCGGGCTGTTTCTGCTTCATTGCTATCAAAGTCTTCCCCTGCTTTGTTCTGTAAATGCTTGAATGTGCATCCCTTCGGTACCGAGACAAGTTGGTGATGTTCAAGTAAGTCACTGGGGTCTTCATCCCCTGAATTGTTCTCTCCACAATCCGTATCATTTTATCTGGAAATGTTGCGACATAAGAATCATCGATGATGGGCTGTGTTTTATTGTAGCACCATTGTTTTCCTTTGTGTTCGGGTGATATGCTTCGGAAGAAGACGCTTGTTTTGTTTGAATCCACGTTTCTATCGATCCAACTAGACCAAGTCTCCATAGCCATTCCCAATGCTTTTTCAGTCTCCATCTTCTCCACCAATTTCCCCTTGTTCTGAAACAAGTCCCACCTGCGAAATTTTCTAGTCTTCTTTATATGACAGTTTCCTTGACACGAAATCACATAATATTTTCCTAATTTCAGGAACAAGTAGAAAACCAAAGAAAGTTCAAGAGCCTTGGCGCTAATATCTTTTAAATATCAAAGTTCAAGAGCCTCGGCGCTAATATCTTTTAAATATCAAAGTCTAATATCTTTTAAATATCAAAGACAGTTAACCAGAGTAACCGAGTATAATGAAAGAAAAAGAAAACTTACGCTTGGAGTTTCCCTCGATGAACCCACCAGTGACCAGTGTTGAACACCATGATATCTGCTCCTTGCCACTTCTTAGCCGAGTCAGATAGTTTGTCAAGTCTTAGAATCCGATCTCCACTTGCTTTGTTCACTTCAAGTTGAACTAGAAATGGGCTCCAGTAAAACTCCACAGAACAGTTGTACTCCTATTATATAGCAAGAAACAAAACATGATGTCACACTTTAAAAGTGTTCAGTTCAAACCACAATTAGGCATATAGTGGCAATGAAATCTATTCAACTTTATTACCTTTGCTCTAAAGACCTTATAGGTGCCACTATGCACGTCAACATAGGCTTGAGAAGGAAGTACAGCACTGTAAAGAAGACAAGCCAGAGATTCCCACTGGTTTCTGTTTAGAGAGTCCCCAACTATGATCACTCTCTTTCCTCTTAGATTCTCCAAGATTTCTTTGCCATTAAACCTTCCAAACAAACCTTGTCAATGCTTTTGATTGCACTTAAACAAGTTATTCCAAAAAGGGGGAAAAAAAAATGGAAAAAAAAAAACTTCTAGCTTACTTTACCTTGGGATCTTACACCCTTTAGCTTCCCAACTCCATTTTTCATAGTCGAAATCCGGGCGCCCATTCTTTCGGCAGCTAACTTGCTCGCCGAGGAATGGACACTGTGATCCATTGTACAAAGGACTTCCCTCCGGATTGTAAATCCATTTTCCCTCAAACATGTTACACTTTTCTTCTTCATGATCAGTACTTGGTTGCTTCTTATTTCCAAGGGCGCTTGATGTCTCGGAAACTTGCAAGTTAGTGGCTGATACATTGGTTGAGGTTCGCGATACGCCCCAGTTTTGCTGAGTCAAAAGGTTTGAACTCTGGTGGTTATGGTTGAGAATGAAAAACAGGGTGATGCAGCCTAAGAAGCAAGCATATTTGCACAACTTCCATCTGTCATTAATGGAGAAAATGGTTTCCATGGCTAAGTTTGGTCATGAAGAGAGATTTTCAGTTAAAGTTGGTTGAAAATAATCAAATGGGGGTAGTTTATAAAGTCACACAAGTCTATGGGGGAGCAAGTGCAATGGCACAAATATCCTTTGCTGTAGTCGTGGTTTTGGTTCCTGAGTTGGGTTTTGATTAGGAACTATGGCTAAATATCAAGTGCCCTGAAAATACGTATAACAGAAATCTAGTGAATGAATATATAAATGATTCGGTCACAAAACTTGCACAATATATATATATATCTCTTATAATGCAGAAAATGAAGCAGGTGAATGATCTTTTAGGTAAAGTCAATTTATACCCTCTTGACTTTTGTATTTGGTGGGTTGCAAGGTTAACTAGAGAAGAGAAAGGAGGAGGAAGAAACAGGAGAGAGCAATTAGAGAGTTATGATTACACATGAAATTTGATAACGAGTCTAATTATAATTGCATAGCTGGCTTTGTATATGGATAGACATATAAACAATCCTAATTCAACTAGAAAATTAATTCTAAGAATTTAAACCTAAATAAATTCTAAATAGATGAAACTCTATCACCAGTTAATAATTATCACAAGTTATAAGATAATTATTAAAATACTATTAATTATCTGCTATTTTGTTCTACATTATTAACTCATTGGCTTCAGGAGAATATGTATGTAATTTTATTAATTTCGATGGTATTAAAAAATAGTCTTAACTAGTTCGTGATCGTGACATATGAGTAATTTGGCATATTATCTATTTTGTTAATTGTTAATTAAGGAGATTAAGATAATCGTTAACACTTCCTAGCTAATTAATTTTCTTTTTTGACGTTTCAAAAATATTTAAAAAAACAAAAATAATTTAATATTTTCGTAAAGCACAGATATCTCATTTATAAGTAGTCTCTCTCTCTCTCTCTCTCTCATACGATTAATTAACCGAAACCACTAGGGATGTTTTGTAGAAGTCGTCGAAATGTGAATAATAAAGAATATAAATTTCTGAACCCAAATGATGATTGGTTGACGTACAACTACCAACGTATTATAAATGCATATATATTAACACTACGTAGACGATTTTGTAAGTCTCTCTTGACTTCTATATGTGTTTTGGTAAATGGTAGATATAACAAATCGAACTTTAATATGATATGTTTAGAAAAGGACGGTTCATAAATAATTTACTCTAGTTTTTGACGAAAAGATTGGAAAATTTAATTAATAGGGGCAATATCTGCCAAAATTACATACAAAATACAACTTGGATAGATATCCAACCAAATCTGATCGTCCGAGGATATTAAGAGAAAACTTGGAAAAGGAATAAGTAACTAAGTTCCCAAGCCTAGAGTAATAATAACACTTACGACTTCTAAAAAAGCTAAGAAGATTCTTAATATCTAAAATAATAGACTCTTCAAAACCAACAGCATAATTAGAAGTAATTACTTCAATAACATTTAAAGTATCACATTCAGCTATTCCAATCTAGAAGCCATTTGTAAGAGCAAACCTTAGACCTTCTCGAAAAGCTAGAAGTTTAGCAACAAAGGGGGGAGCAAACTTTGGCTAGTTTGATAGAAGCACATCGAAGGACCCGCCCTCGATAGTCATGAACAACAATCCCAACCCCTATTGTATTTAGTTCCTCAACCAAAGTAACATCAACAATCCTGCCAGATGGAGGGGGAATCTGAATGTTATGATACTCTTGAAACTCAAACAGAAATCTCCCAGCCTCTTCCAGGATCATTGAGTCATACTTGAAACAATTTTTAAAGACTAATTTGTTTCTAGCCGACTAAATGTTCCAAATCACCATACAGAAAAGAGCAACATCATTTTTGCTAATATATTTGTGACGGCAAAAAGTAAGAAACTAGGCAGAAGAGAGCCTACGAACCTTAAAAGCATAGGCCAAAAGCATAAAACAGACCAAATTCTAGCCACCCTTTCACAGCCCCAAAAGGCATGGAAGCCATCCTCATTTTCTACTTTACACTAGGGGCATACAGTATCAATGTCAACATGATGATCTCTGAGAGTATCACGGGTAGGAAGAATGATACGAAAGAGTCTCCAAATAAGTTTTTTTTTTTTTTCTTTTCATTTTTGATGGAATTTTGAGATGCCAAAGACACTTCCACTAGGACATATCAGTTGAAGGAGTAGAAGGACCTGTTTCTACCATTAAGGTCATAGCCAACTTGTATCCAGATTTACAGAGTAGATTCCATTAGAATTATAGTATCAAAGGAGCTTATCTTCCAAAACAGAGTCACTTAAAGGGAATACTCTCAATGCAATATCTGTCAATAAGAAAGAACGTTAACATATGATTTATGAGATCCAAATTCCATTTTCCATTGAAGATTATATCCGCCACAACACAATGATCAGAAAAACCACTCATGAGAGATGTTAGTCTGAAAGTATAGGGTCTCGGCAACCAAGGATCACGAAATAAACTCATTTTTGACCCATCTCCAATATGCCAACGAACACCCTTTTTGAGGAGGTCAACTCTCCAAATAATACTTTGTCAATCATAGGAAGCACCGGTCCCAACTTTTGCAGAGAGAAAGTCTGCGTTTAGGAAATATTTACATTTAAAAACTCGTGCTAACAAGGAAGTCGAATCATGAATTAGGCTCCATCTCTGTTTCACCACCAGCGCCTTATTGAAAACCCTGAAGTCCCTAAATCCCAAACTTCCTTCAAACTTTGGTTTATAAAGTTTCTCCCATCTCATCCAATGTATCTTTTTTTTTCCTTTTTCCTGGCCGACCCCACCAAAACTTAGTGATAAGAGATTTCAACTCATCACACAAAGTAGTGGGGACTTTGCAAATGCTCACGGTGTATGTTGGAATGGATTGGGACTGGGCCACAGCCTCGATGAAAACCTCTTTGCTACCCACAAAAAAGATTTTGCTTCTCCAGAGTGGAAGCTTATTCTATACCCGTTTCTTTATCCAGTTGAAAGTAGACTTTTTGTTACGACCCACCAGAGTTGGTAAACCCAAGTATTTATCATGATGATTGCTCACTTCTAACCCCAAGCACAATTTGATTTCTCTTCCAAGACAACCCCAATATTTGTACTGTATGTTATTACAGATTTCGAAAAATTAACCGTTTGGCTGGACGTTTTCTCATACTCAAAGCATAATAGTCTTAACTATCTCACAGTCTTGTCTTTTAGCTCTGCAAAGAACAGATGACTAGGACAACTTATTATAAGATCCATATGTAGGTGACCGAACACTAATCTCCATACCAATGTTATAAACAATTTAACTTATATAGCAAAAAAAAAAAAAAAACGTTCGTATCTCGGAAGGCAAATATTAATGATTAACCAAGTCTGATTCCGCAAGCAAAATAATAACGAGAATAAATTGCACATAGGACGGGTAATTTGTACGTTTCCTTTGGTACAATAATAACAATAATTCATTATCATTAACTATAATCGTTTTATGATTTTATCCATTGGAAAGGAGGATTTATCTGGCCTCAAAGAAAAGAACTTATCCCATTCGTACACAAGCTACTAATTCATACATGTACAGGCTAAAACTATTTCAGAAAAACGAAATTTTCAAAATGACACCAGTAAATGTAGTACTTGATAGCTTGACTAGGAGTTTAGGAGAGTTACGCACAGCCTGGCTGTCTATTATATATATATATATATATATATATATAGCTCAGGGTTTTTTTTAAAAAAAAAAAAAAAAAAAAAGAATATAGCTCAGTTTGTTTTATCACAAAGTTAGCTTTGAACCAATTTCCTCTTCCAGAGGAGCACTGGCTTACACGCATTTATTATTTGATATGATATGTTGCCTTTTTGATAGCACTAAAAAGAATTTGGATAACATTGATCGGCTGCTTTGATTTTATGTGGAGATATTTGGACAGAATTAATCCGGCCAAGTCAATTATGAGTTGGTCCATTGTGGGCCATAATGGGCCAGCCCATTGTAGGCCCATTCTGGTCTAAATTTGGGCAGGTTATAGACCAGACTGGACCTAGCACTTAGTTACTTAGTTTTCGTGACCCGGCCTATTTGACACCTCTAATTCAGATTTATGTTTTCTTTTCCAGCTTTTAACCCAAATGGCTGAATTTTAAATCACTGTTTCAATAATGGGTATTTTTCAAACATTATTAAATAATAGCCAAATTTTGAAACTTATTTAAAAAATGACATTTTTATATTTAATAGCTCAAAATATATTGATTAATTTTGTATAAATTTGATTTATTTTTTAAAAATTGATTTATTTTGCATAAAATAAATCAATTTTAAAAAAAATTGAGATCAACTAAAGGACGGTCATTTATCAAAATAAAATTAAAAAAAGTCATTTATTAAATAGGTGTAAAAAATAGTCATTTTTAAATTGATCTAGAAAAAGGGACATATTTCTTATAAATACTCTTTTTTTTTTTTTTAATTTACATGAATAACAATGGATTTCTGGTGGATGGTTTGGTTTGGGGGAGAAGGCGTACATGTACAGTGTGTTCAATATATGTCCTTCACATCACAGGAAAAAAAAGTACAGTGTTCAGAATGTTCAATGTTTTGCTTTTCTTTTTAATTTATTTTCCTTCCAAAAGCTTAAAAAGGGAGAATTCAGAATTCAGCGAAGGATATTCTACTTATTTTTGGTAGAACTTTGTTTTATTGACCGTTCGATTAGATCTAGACGCCTCCTAAGTTCGTTCGAATAAAGGAAATATTCAAGGAAACGACTTAACGAAAATAAACTAACAACTCCTTGTTAAATTGACTAAGTCCCAATATACTACCTCTTCTCTACATATTATTATTTTTTAAACAAAAAATTATAAAAGAGAACAAAATTAATTGATTCTCGGAAGACAATAACCTCCTTGACTGGCCAAGTCTTAGGCACCTAACTAGGTCGTAAAGTGAAATCTTAGTACACTTGATCTGTATTTTTCACTTGAAAAAAAATAAAATAATTAACTTCTTCCTCCTTTTTTGGAGTTTCTTAAGTAAAAATGAAAAATAGAAAAGTCCCTATATATAGTCCATGTCAGTAGCTAATAGTCATAGCACACAGAATTACATTCTCTAAACTATACTCATCTAAATTCTTTCAAACAGAAAAAGTATACTTACCTAAATAGCCAACAATATCCAGCTAGCTAGCCATGGCTTCAACTTTGTTATTCCTCATAATTGTTGTATTAGCAGGTTCATGTGCTTCTCAAGTGTCATGCCGAGAACTCCAAGTCCATCATGAAGTGGAGGCAATCAGATCCTTATCTAAGAGACATGAACAATGGATGGTGACAAATGGGAAGGTGTACAAGGATGCCCTAGAGAAGGAGAGGCGTTTCAACATCTTTAAGGACAATGTGGAGTTCATTGAGTCCTTCAACGCTGATGAGAAAAGGGCTTTTAAGATACGTATGAATGAGTTCGGGGACCTTACCAACGAAGAGTTTAGGGCTACCCGGAATGGATACAGGAGGATCAAGCCTACTGGGCTGTGGTTACATAATAAAGAATCAACATCAGCATCCTCTTTGTTCAAGTATGAAAATGTTACTGAGGTTCCTTCTAGCTTTGACTGGAGGAAGAAAGGAGCTGTTACTCCGATCAAGAACCAGCAACAATGTGGTAAGAATAGTTAACGTTGTTCTTATTTTTTATTTTTAGAAAATTCCCCCTCCCCTTTCTTTCGCTGCAGGTAGGTAATTGTTACTCGACATTTTGGATATTTTAAAATCATGCTATTCTAACGTTCATCTCAATATTTACTATTTTTATTTTTAGTGATATAATATATAAGATAGTTAACAACATGTATATATATATATATATGTATGTACATGATAATATACAATTATTATGATGACTCATTTATCACCAAATGGCCTAAAAAGCCACGTACGTCTTCAAGAACACATCTTTCCTTTTACTATATGTCAGTTCATTTTATTATAGGGTAACGTAATAACGATACTTTTCATTTTCTTGAATCGTCACTTTTTTTTAACCTGTTTGACCGAAGCATCACATATTTAGTTTTTGTTTTGTTTTTGTTTTGTTTTGTTTTTGTTTTGTTTTGTTTTTTTTTTGTTTTGTTTTTCTTGAGGTAATCACATCTAATTAATTGCTTACAAGTATACTTAAAAAAATTTTTGCTTACAATTAGTACATAACGCTAGCTACTCTTTCAGAATATACATACTCATGAATATCTATAATTCAATAAATACAAATATGTATATATATTTGCTTGAATAATAATAAGTATACGTATATAATTAAACTTACTTAATATTCGGTCTAATTTACGTGTTCCAAGCTAATACATTCATAAATATTAATCTAAAATTCAAAATTAATATATATATATATATATATAAAAGTTATCATTTATTCATAATGTCACCCTTTCATGTGTGTCACATGCATTCACTTCTTGCTAATCTTTTTATCCTTTATCTATCAATTTTTTTCCTAAAACATGCACTGGCATGCATGCAACACTACTATATATATATATATATGTATATACAGGTAGTTGCTGGGCCTTCTCAGCCGTGGCCGCAACCGAGGGAATCACCAAAATAGCAAGAGGCAAACTAGTCTCCCTATCAGAGCAACAACTAGTGGATTGTGACACTAAATCCTACGACAAAGGATGCCAAGGCGGCTACATGGAGAACGCCTTCAACTTCATAGTCAAGAATAGAGGCATCACCTCCGAGGCTATCTACCCTTACAAAGCAAAAGACGGTGCCTGTAACTTCAGAAAGAGTGTGTTCCACGTGGCCAAGATCAAAGGCTACCAAACCGTCCCCCAAAACAACGAGGCCGCGCTGCTCAAGGCCGTGGCGCACCAGCCGGTATCGGTAGCCATCGATGCCGGAGGATCAGCCTTCCAATTCTACTCGAGTGGGGTTTACAAGGGAAGTTGCGGTACCTCACTTAACCATGGGGTTACCGCAGTCGGTTATGGTACGGACGATGACGGGACCAAGTATTGGATTGTTAAGAATTCGTGGGGTACCAACTGGGGGGAAGAGGGTTACGTAAGGATTGAGAGAGATGTGGATGACAAAGAAGGTCGTTGTGGCATTGCCATGGATGCATCTTACCCAATTGCCTAATTACTGGTCTCAATTTTTGTATATATATGTTCTTGGATTTGCATTTGCATGTTTCAAGATTGCAGCGAGCTAGGTTTCAAACTTGAACTGTTTTTTTTTAAAGAAGTGTTCAGTGTTGGAAATAAAAGTTGGTGTTATTATTGGTCCACCTTCGATTCGAAGTTTGTTTGGGAGATTTGGTCTAGAATAACTTAGTAATATAGGTTAGATGTGTCTTGAGATTGAAGTACGTACGTACGACTTATTTGTTGTCATTTGAGCTCCAACTTTGTAAATACGTTCAATGTTTTGATTCTTAGAATTTGAATTTGCAATCTATGAAGATTGCTTCAATTTGACCTCTTTTAAAGAAATGTTCAATGATATTGGAAAATAAAAATTATTGTTTGCCCACTTTCTCTTTTTTTTTTTTTTTTCGCTCTGAAAAAAACCGAGATAAAATAAGAACCGGTTAAAAGAGTTTGGTGGCTACATGGGGCACCTCCGAAGATGCAAAAATACCGGAATGATGAGATGAGAGCGCCCATTTTGCAACAGAATGCGCAAGTAATTCCTCATCCTTGGGATCCAATTCAGGTTACAATTACAAGACTTGAAAAAGGAAATAACGCTAACACCAATATGTGATAGATGCCAAGACGGGGATCTATGAGCTCGTAACACGGAGACCATCTCCTTAGAATCAGAGAAGAAGTCAGCAATTTGCCAGTTCCTTTCTAAACAATGAGATAAGCCCAGTTTGAGAGCTCGGAGTTCTGCTTTAAGAGGGGAACTTGCCTCGAACAGAGACGATGCTAGAAGGAGAATTCAGTCATCTTCTCCCTTAGCCACGACACCTGCTGCTCCCTCCCCATTTTTAAAGGCCCCGTTAATAAAAATTCTGATCCTCCCAGGAGAAACGGTCAAACAACTAGTCAGAGCATCACACCTTATGTTATTGTGGTCCATGCCAAAGGTAGATGAAGTTTGGATCTATCGGTGCTCCTTCACAGCCGCATTTACTAGATTAATTAAGAATATAGATTGGGTTTATCTGGGAGCCTTCATGGAACTTAGTATTCTTTGCATCCCAAATTTTTTTGCAAGCCCCTGCTGCAAAGGTCGTGAATTCATCTTTAACTTATTTTTCACAATTGCCCAGGTGGTGAGGGTTGAAAATCTATTTCACCATTTCTAACCCACTCAACAGTGTTCTTTGATCCATGCGCAAGTTCCATTTACTTCCAAACCAAATGTACTTTGCAATTGGGCAACGAATGAATAAATGGACAGTTGCATCCTCAGAGTTTGAGCACTGAACACAATTATTATTGGGTACCTATAGAATGCTTCCAAGTCTCTCGCAAGTAGGGAGGGCATTTTTACCAATTCTCCAAAGCAAAAGTTTCAGTCATTCATGGAGGTGGCTAGACTAGATAATCTTTCATATTGGTTATAGATTAGTGAATCTTCGTCGATTCAATCTCTAGGCATTTTTAATTGTGAACTCTCTATTCTTTGTATCTTTCCATATCGAAAGGTTTGTTTGATTATTTGGAAGCAGGAGGATCTTCATATAGCTATCCATATTTGGTGGGGTGAACTAAGTTTCTGACTTGTTTCTATCCCAGTGGTCACATCCAATTGTTAGAAGTTCCTGAATCTTAACATTATTCACTTCCTGAAGGGGGTTGAAAGTGCTTCTGGTTTCATTAAAATCTGCATATGGGACCCAAGGTGCATTCCAAATGTCTGCAGAATCTCCCTTACCAATGAGTAAGCAGCTCCCATTTTGGACAAACTCTTAGGTGGCCCAAATACCTTTGGCCACAATTGAAGCATTTTTAGGTAGTCCAGAATTCCAAAAGCTCCCATGTTTATAATATTTTGTTCTAAGAACTGTTGCCCAAAGTGAAGCTGAGCCAGATGCCATCATCCACCCCAGTTTGGGCATAAGGGTGAAATTGATGTCAAAAAAATGCTTGAGACTGATTCCTCCACACGCTTTAGGCCGATAAATTGACTCCCATGAGGTCAGTGCAAGGAAGTGTTGTTTTTCCACTCTCCTAGTCTACCAGAAGCGCCTCACCAACTTGTCAAGGTCCTCGTAAAAGGATTTAGGTAGTAGGAAAAATAAATATTGAGTACACCAGAATACTTTTCACCATACGTTTAATGAGAGTTATCCTGCTTCTCGTGAGAGGGGCTTGCTATGCCAACCTTCCAATCTAGCATAAACCCTGTCTTTCAAGAAATTGAAATCCTTGGTTCGGTTATTTGTTAAAAATAACGGATTACCAATGAAGGTTTCTACTCCTGTCATCACTTTAAAGCCCTACTGGTTGATGATCTCTTCTCTTATCCTTTTATGAGTATTCTTTGAAAAGTAAATTGAGGATTTCTGTGCATTGAGCCTCTGTCCTGACCAGGCAGAATATTGGTTTAGGCACCACACCATTCTATGCACCTCAATGGTACTGGCACTATAAAATAGGAAAATGTCATTAGCATACATAAGGTGCGAGATTGAAGGGTAGTTTCTGGCAACACGAGCTCCCGAAATCTGACCCTCTATTTCCTCCTTAGGAATAAGTTTTGACAGCACCTTACTACACATGATAAACAGATATAGTGAAAGTGGATCACCTTGCCAAAGGCCATGCCCTGGTGAAAAGCTAGGAAAGGGGCTACCATTTAACAATACCGAGAAGGATACTGAATAAACACATGTCATCACCAACTTCTTGAAATGGTCATCGAAACCATAAGCATGTAAGACTCGCTCTAATAAGGACCATTCGATCCTATCATAGGCTTTTGACATATCTAGCTTTAATCCCACAACACCTGTAGTGCCCGATTTAGTTTTTATGGAATGAATAACTTCTTGGACAAGGACTGAGTTCTCAGCAATCCATTTTCCCAGTACAAAGGCCGATTGGAAAGGTGAAATCAGTTTGTCCAGAACCCCACGAATCCGATTGGCTAAGATCTTAGAGATCACTTTATAGGTTATATTGCACAAGCTGATAGGTCTATAATCATCAAAACACTTAGCATCTGTCTGTTTAGGTATGAGGATGATAAAAGTCTGGTTTATACTCGAAGTAAACTTGCCTTTAACAAAAAATTCTTGAACAAAATGAGTTAGGTCCATGCCAACAATATCCCAATAATCCTTGTAGAATTTAATTGGCAATCTATCAAGGCCTGGCATCTTAGGAGGGTGTATGTTTCTCACAATCTCCCTTATTTCTTCCATCGTAGGTATGCGACATAGGTCATTGTTTATTTCAATGGGGATTTTATGCTCAAAGAGTTTATCAAGATCTGGACTAATCATCATATTAAAGGAGGTAAACACTTATTTGAAGTTTCGGATGAAATACTATCAATATTTTGTCTGCCTTCAATCCAATTTTTACCATCGTCCGAAACTGCCCAAATCTGGTTTCTTTTCCGTCGAATAACTGTCGAGGCGTAGAAGAAATGAGTAATCCTATCTCCCTGTGTCAGCCATAGTTCTCTAGATTTCTGCCACCATATAAGTTCCTGTTTGTTTCGAATATCTTCAATATCTAGTTGGATAGATACTTCCAATTCAAGGTTTGTCTGGGAAGGGATTCTATTTTGGACTTCCGTTAACAGATAGTTAAGGATCTTCAGATTATCTTGCCAAAAACCAAATACCTTTTTATTCCACTTCTTCAGTACATGGGTCGTATTGTTGATCTTCACCATTAGTTGGAAGCTTTTGAAACCAGACATCCTGATTTTCCAAGTCTCAGCTATAACCGCCTTACAAGAAGGGTCCTTACTACACGCATCTAAGAATCAGAAAGAGGTTGTCCCTTTATCATTCTCCATATCTGTGTCAACTAAAATTAGGCGATGGTCTGAGTCTAAGATGGTCAGGTTCTGTACCCCAACTTTTGAGAAATTGATTAACCATTGAGAGTTACAAATAACTCTATTTAACCTTTCTTTCACATGGTTGCTAATGTCTCTACCATTTGTCCATATAAATTGGGCTCCTACACAACCCAGATCAATTGTTCTCGTGTTGAATAAAAAATCTGATAGCCATATTTTCTCTCTCTCTCTCTCTCTCTCTCTTTCTCTCTCTCTCTCTCTCTCGTGGGTTGAGTTAGAGTATTTAAGCTTCTGCAGCTTTAGAATATCTTCATTTGTTGTAGGCAGTTGCTTCCTATCTTCATTCGCTGGCCTTGCTAAAAGGTCAATTGCTAGTTCCTTTTTACCACCCTGAACAACCTCTTCTTTATTGTCCTTGCAGCTGCTATGGTCGATGATTAAAGCTTCACTGAGTGTCCTGGGTTGTTGGGGAGTCTTTTCCTGCATTCCTTTTTCCTTTTCTTATTGTTGGCCTGGTCCTCGGGCCTAGAGCCCGAGGGGTTTACATTGAGGGCATTTGAGACCCTTTTTCTTTCCAAGGTTCTTTTGGGTTTAGTCAGGTTAAGCCTAGACTTAGAAATCGGGTCAAGGCACCCCCGAAATACTACTGCCAACTCACTAACTATTGAAGTTGATGGTCTATGTTTCAAATTATCCAAATTCCTCTACTAACTTCAGAGAACAGCTCTATACCTCGTGCCGCAGTCTATACAGAATTCGAAATATTCTGTCCCGCAATATTACATGAGTGCCTTTTCATGCTCATTCCATATGGTCCCTCTGGAATAGACTCCAAGATATTCTTTCCTCTACTAGTGAAATTCGTGGGTCCCACATTTTGTTGTGCTTATGGGTCATCTCTTGGCAGCTGCGGATTCGTAGGTGGCTCCGGCGCGTCCATGGGACTCAGTTGTCTTGGTTGACTCAGCTACAGCTATGCCGCCTAGTAAAGCCGGTTCAAAATCCTCAATTGCCTTCTTAATCATTCGCCTCCTCTCCGTTTCAGCCACCCAATCTTACCCTGAACTTCTTGTTAACTGGGGTGAAATATAGTACGGTATCGGGGAGCCCAACCGGAGCCAAGGGCCAAACAAAGTAACTGCCCTTCCGTCACTGGCTTTGATCATTTTTCTTGGCAAGGAGCAATCGTCATATTTATGACCAATCAACCCATACCTGAAGCATATCAACGGGAGGCATTCGTACTTCAGGTAGATCCATGCCGTTGGTCTACTCGAGCGCAGTATCGAGAAACTCGCTTGCAACGGCTTATCGATCCGTATCTCCACTTTGAAACTCATAAAATCATTCGTTAGAACACCTTAATTTCTTATGTGGTGGAACCATCTCCAGAACTTTATCCAGTTTCTCGGCTAAACGTTCTGTATTTGTGTTTGTGATGAACTCAAATGGTGCACCTAGTGCCTGCACCCATATCAACAAAGTAAGTAGGTCCACTAACTGCCACTGTCCGTTAGCAGGCATTTCTTTTAGTAGCAGAAAACCATTCATAGGCGACCTGGGGCAGTTACTTAGGATGAACTCCACCTCACTTCTTTTGGTGAATCTGAAGACAAAAGTGTTCTGCGAGACCTCCTGCATTCTCCATCCCTTACTGGGTTTCTAGACATTCCCTATCACCATACGTAGTAGTCCATTGGATGTCGGCCGCTTGGCGGCGACTTACTAATAGTATCTCGAGCCCCATCAATATCTAGTTTAAGGGAGATAGAGAGGTCATGAAATGAAATGTTTTCTACTTCGTTCGTTATTTCTTTGATCTCGTCAACCTGCATTGAAATTTCCATTTCTTGTTCCATTCTTCCGGCAGACAAAGAATTAATGGAGAGCAAGGGCTTTAACCCAGACCTCTGGCTTTGGGGCCTTTTAACGTTTTTGATTCATTGTGTTGTGTTAGTCGAATTCCCAAAAGAAAAATGTGACCAATGCCCTATTGCCCACTTCTCAATCATCGGCTTATATATTACTTTGTTACGTCTCTGTTTGTTGTCACATGTAATTTTGCACTTATTGGCTTGAACTATTTTTCGTTTTGGTTTCTCTCTATTTGAACATTTGACCCCAGCCCTCCTATATTTAAAATATGGTGTAGGGGCCGAATACTTAGTTTTAGAGAAAATTGGTAAACAAACGTTCATACATGTACTCATCTGCATTGTATTAATTTCTATTTGTGTGTTCACTAAATTCACATATTCTAACACAAGTCTATGTTCTGATGAATGCCTTAATTTACCATCTCTCAAAATTTTATGTTGATGATATCATTTTATTATACATTTACCTCACTTCTTTTGGTGAATCTGAAGACAAAAGTGTTCCGCGAGACCTCCTGCATTCTCCATCCCTTACTGGGTTTCTAGACATTCCCCATCACCGTACGTAGTAGTCCATTGGATGTCGGCCGCTTGGCGGCGACTTACTAATAGTATCTCGAGCCCCATCAATATCTAGTTTAAGGGAGATAGAGAGGTCATGAAATGAAATGTTTTCTACTTCGTTCGTTATTTCTTTGATCTCGTCAACCTGCATTGAAATTTCTATTTCTTGTTCCATTCTTCCGGCAGACAAAGAATTAATGGAGAGCAAGGGCTTTAACCCAGACCTCTGGCTTTGGGGCCTTTCAACGTTTTTGATTCATTGTGTTGTGTTAGTCGAATTCCCAAAAGAAAAATGTAACCAATGCCCTATTGCCCACTTCTCAATCATCGGCTTATATATTACTTTGTTACGTCTCTGTTTGTTGTCACATGTAATTTTGCACTTATTGGCTTGAACTATTTTTCGTTTTGGTTTCTCTCTATTTGAACATTTGACCCCAGCCCTCCTATATTTAAAATATGGTGTAGGGGCCGAATACTTAGTTTTAGAGAAAATTGGTAAACAAACGTTCATACATGTACTCATCTGCATTGTATTAATTTCTATTTGTGTGTTCACTAAATTCACATATTCTAACACAAGTCTATGTTCTGATGAATGCCTTAATTTACTATCTCTCAAAATTTTATGTTGATGATATCATTTTATTATACATTTGCTTCTTTAAATATATTGTTGCTTTTAAGTTTTTGTTGTAATTTTCTTGATAATGTCGCTTTTTAAGGTTGTTGTCCTCTTTTACATTTTTAATATCCTTTAAAAAAAAATAAAGCTAGCATTTTTATGTGCCAACTTAATCATGCGATATCTGATGCTTCTCCTTTTGAATCATTTTTTTTCGTTTTAAAAATATGTATTTGTTGTGTGATTTTTTGACCATCACAAATAGTTGACCTGCCTAATCCCAAAAAAAGCAACTAGCTAATTGAAGAGAAGATAATTACCCATTATTGTGTAGTCACCCAATCTCAATATTATATTATATTTTATTATGTAGTTTCCTATTCACAAATTGGGAAACCTGAAGCCATCCTCACCTATATAAAAGGGGCTCAAGTCTCGTAATTTAGACACACAATATCTCACAGTCATCTGACAATTACTTCACTATACACTTTCTCTGTAATTCTCTCTCTCTAATTCTCTCTTTGCTCTCACCTTGAGATTTAGAGAAACTCTTGTAATTCTCCAGAAAATAGTGAAGAACAGTGGATGTAGGCTCATCTTTTTTGGAGTTGAACCACTATAAAATTCTTGTCTCCTTATTTACTTTGCTTTATCAACCCTTTTCACACACAAGCCACATCTCACAATTTCTTATATTCATTGTTGACAAAACCTCTGTCAATAATTGGCGCTAGAAGGAGGGCTATTCCAGCGAAGAGTTTGTCAATTTTGCTTCTTCAACAATGGCAAACACCAAGAATACTACCAGAAACGCTGGAGTTAGCCAAAACCAATCCCAAAGCACTGCTGCTGCACAGGTCGATCTCGCTCAGGATCAACCTGTCACGACTGCATCAGAGAACATTATCCAAAGACAAGATCGCATGGAGGATGCACTGGCAAACCTTCAGCAAATCACCAATCAGATTAATGATTCTCTATGGCGACTTGCTGAAGGACAGATGGTGACTCCACCGCAGCACAAACGTCCCATAAATTGTCCTACTCGATGACCTGAGAGAGGAATTCAGATCCTAGAGACAGGGAACCGCGATCAGCCTAGAACCCAACAGGAGTGTCATACAGATCGCACCTTCAAGGGAAAAGGCAAGGTCGCAGACTTACCACAGGAATCTGGTACCAGGAGTTCAAGCACAGATCATGATCGTGGACAACCATCTCGGAGAGCAAAATCGTCAATCGAGGAGTGTCTTCGAAAAAATTAGCAGGGAGCCAAGGCAAAATCCTGCAGACCTAAGACAAAATCTAGAATAGCGACGCAGTCATGAGTGATCCGTATCGCATCATAATGACCAAAGTCGATCTTGTCGCACTATTTCAGTGGAATCTTTACAAAGGTCGCAGCAGACCCTGCCTGATCAACCCGCCTTACGTCGTGATAATAACGACCAAAGGCCACCCTTGCCACCAGTAAGAGATAATGCTCTTCCTCCAAACATCGATGTTCATAATTTGAGGATCGCATTAGATGCACTTGCTGGCTAGGATGATGAGCTTGCAGATGGATATCATCAAGCGCCATTCAGCGAGGAAGTTTGAGCTGCTGCATTACCTGCTGGATTCAAACTTCCCACCATAAAATCTTTTGATGGGAAAATCGATCCGCAGGATCATATGGAACACTTCAACGACCTGATGGAGCTCTATCATGTCGATGATCTCGCACGATGCAGATGTTTTGCTGTAACTCTTACAGGAGCAGCGAAAAAGTGGTTTCAAGGGCTCCAGCCTGGTTCAATCTCGTCTTGGCAGTAACTTTAAACCGCATTCTTGAGACAATTTCAGGCTGCAAAGAACTTTACTGTTCCATTAATCAGTCTGTCTGCTATTTGACAAGGTCTAGAGGAGACTCTGTAATCTTACTTTAGTCATTTTAGTTCAGAGCTGGCAAAAGTTAATCCCACCTGAAGAAGGAGTCCTGACTTTGATGATGGCCGGAGTGCGACCAGAGACTAAACTGTGGGAGGAGTTGTTAGAACGAGAATGCAGGAGTCTTGAAGACTTCTATAGGTGAGTTGGTCGACATCTAAAGGTAGAATCTTCACGCGAGAATCTCCATAAGACGAAGAAGGAAGGAGCAAAAGATGCAGCCAGAGATGCGACCACGACCAACAGTTATAAAAATAAGAAGTCGAAAAAGAGGAAGGACAAGCAGCTAATTGAGAAGTAACCCGAGCCAAAAAAGGAGATTCCAAAAGCTCCTTTGCGATTTAACAATTATACCAAGCTGAATGCACCCATCGATCGCATCTATGTGGTCACTGACCAGTATGAGCGATTTCGGAGGCCGGAGAAAATAAAGTGAGACAACTAGTATGATGTGCGATCTTATTATAACAATTCTCTGAAGCTCGCTACACGAGAAAAATACCTTGTTGGTCCAGCAGTAAAGGGAAACGTCAGGCGAAACGTCAATCGAAGATCTCGACCTACGAGAGATCGATGGAGAGGTCAAGACTGGAACCATCGAAGACTTGGAGGAATTGTTAATCAATGAGTCTTCGAAGGTGTTTAAAATCAGAGTGAAGCTTCAAGAACCCATATGAGCTGAACTAATCGCATTCCTAAAGGCAAATTTGGATGTCTTCGTATGGCAACATTCGAACATGGTGTAGATTGATCCGAATGTTATTGGCCACTGCCTCAATATCACCGTCTCAATATCGAAGAAGCTCGTATGGCAGAACGAAGAGCGATGGATCCAGAACGCTACGTCACATTGAAGGGGGAGGTTGAGAAGCTACTCGAAATTAGATTCATCAGTGAATTTTTTTACCCGAACTGGCTTGCAAATCCGGTTTTGGTGAAGAAACCCAATGGAAAGTGGAGAACCTGTATCGATTTCATTGATCTTAACTAAGCATGTCTGAAGGACAGTTTTCCACTTCCAAGAATCGACCAGCTCGTAGACGTGACGTCCGGACATGAATTGCTGAGTTTTATGGACGTGTATTCTGGATATAATTAAATTCTTATGTATGAGCTAGATGAGGAACACACCCCATTCATCACCGATCGAGGATTATATTGTTACAAGTTGATGAAGTCAAAGAAAGCTGAAGATCACATCAACGACCTTGATGAGATGTTTAAAATTCTTTGAAAGTATCGGATGAAGTGGAATCCCTAGAAGTGTGTGTTTGGTGTAGGATCTGGGAAGTTTTTGGGATTCATGGTCAATCAGCGAGGTATTGAAACTAATCCTCAAAAGATCCAAGCATTGATTGACATACAGTCACCTTATAAACCGAAAGATGTGCAGAACTTGGCGGGAAGAGTGGCTGCACTGAGTCAATTGGTATCAAGATCAACCGAAAAGTACCAACCATTATTCGAGGTTCTGAAGGGATCGAAGAAGTTTGAGTGGACTGAGAAGTGCGAGCAGGCGTTCCAAGATTTGAAGAAACAGTTGGGATCTCCTCTACTCTTGTCGAAGCCAAAGCCGGGGAAAAAGTTGTGCTTGTACCTCGCCGTTTCCAAGTATGCGACAAGCGCTGCATTAATTCAAGAAGAAGAAAATATACAGTGACCTGTATATTGTGTACGCAAAAGATTACTCGATGCTGAAATGAGATATCCGGAGATGGAGAAATTGGCACTAACGCTTGTCATCACATCTAGGAAGCTTCGACCATATTTTCATACACACTTCATTGAGATTTTCATAAACTTTCCATTGAAACAGGTTTTGCAAAAGCCTGAAGTGTCAAGATAATTTCTCAAGTAGGCGTTTGAGCTGAGTCAATTCGACATCAATTTTTGACCTCACACTGTGATTAAAGGTCAAGCTCTTGCAGATTAAAGATTGAATGAATGCAACTATGTGACTTCGACGAGATCTTCTCAAAGTCTCCATTCAGTCATTGAGCTTTCCATTATACGAGCTCTCAATTATGTTCGAGCATCTTCATGTTGGAGCTCCTTATTATCTTCGATCTCGACGAGATCTTCTCAAGGTCTCTATTTGGTCACTGAGCTCTCCATTATACGAGCTCTCAATTATGTTCGAGGATCATCATGTTCGAGCTTCTCATTATCTTCAACCTCGACGAGGTCTTCTCAAGATCTCCATTCGGTCCTTGAGCTCTCCATATTCGAGCTCCCTATTATACTCAAGCTTATCATTATTTTCGACCCCAATGAGATCTTCACTCGATTCTTCAACCTTCAATATCTCCACTGGGTCATTGAGCTCTCGATTACATGAGCTCTCCACCATGTTCGAGTTCCTTATTATTTTCAATCTCAACAAGATCGTCACTCGGTTCTCGACAAGATCTCTACTTGATCATTGAGCTCTCCATATTCGAGCTCCATTATATTTGAGCTCCATCATATTCGAGCTCCCTAAGTACGAGCTCTTCAGTAATTCTTCTCAAGTCTCTTTATCTTGTATCGACTATTATGCAACTACTAGCTCGTGGAGTATCTTCATATATTTCGATGACTCCATCAATAAAAGTTTATGCATTTTTTTTTATACAAATTTTCATTCTTATGCGTCGTCTACTTATAGTTTTGTGGCAGTTATTGCAACACCATAAAACTGGGAGGATTATTCGTCATTCGAAGTGATCAATAAAGGTATTATTCCTTTAATTTATCATCTTGATATGTCTTATTCTATTGGTTCGTCTTTTATAGTTTTATGGTAGTCTTCGAACACCATAAAACTCGGGGGGCAGTGGGATCAGATCGTCATCTCCTACTCGCTTCCTAAGGAACTATGCAAAACGTTCATTTAGAGGGGTCGGAATTTTAGATCACCGAATGTCTAAATTTTTTTTAAAATCTTAGGATTTTCTCCTCGCTTCATGCCATAGCATGTCGTATTACGCAATTTCCCTCTTCGAACAGTAAAGTAACTAAGCAAAATGTTCATTGTTCGATGTGATATATTGCTATAAATCCTATTTTGACATGGAACTTTTGAAAAACAAATATTGAGTTTGCATCACTCACGTGTGTTGTTTTTCATAAGTGACCTAACCCATCCTACTACTTAAACCTCGGTTTAAGTTATTGGATTCGAATTGCAATAGCGTACAGATCAGTCACTTAGTGATTGACTACTTGGTTAAATTATATATTTGTATTAATATACGAGGTGGTCTAATGATTCCTATTTCCTATTATTCAATTGAATAACAAGCTATGGATCTATCCTATAGAACAGCTCGATTCTTATTTTATGGAGCAAAGTATCTTAAAGAAAGTGCGAGCTCAGCTGAAAAGCACGCGACCCAAGGGTCAGGTATTATTTACATCTTTGTTTACTGTCAATATTTTTTGAATTTTCTAACCTTTTGCATGAAAATTCGAAATATGACACCTTTTAAAACTGCTAAGAAGCATAAAAGGAGTTCATCTCATTCATTAATTCAACTACTACGAGCTGCTCTTCAACGACGTAGGTGTCATCAACTACGTCTTCAGGGTAGCACACCTTATTTTGTTTCTTAGCGATTTCATTAACCGCCTTCAGAATTTCAACATAAAAGCATCATGTCTAGATCGAGGCTTTCAGATTAAGAAGCGTACTTCTTCAATGCGAGTACTATCTCAAATTTATAGTTGAGAAAAGTTCTTTAAAAGGCTTTGCAGTCTCTTCAGTGCTCTACTAGTAAGCAGTTATATCGACAACGACATAGTTCTTAAGTATTTTCCTACTTCTCCATAAGTTTCTATGGAAGATCAATGAGATCGCTTTTCAGTCGCATACTTCACTTTTGCTCTTGTTATTGGAAAAGCGATATTTTTCAGAGTACTAAGAGTTTGATCCTTATTAAACTCACAAAAGGTTAATTCATCTATATATGAGAGAGAGATTCAACAAGGGTATGGTTGCACTATTTGATCGCTGCTTTACACCAACCAAGTCAATCATCGACATCAATAAAGAAAAATTGAGGGAACTTATAACAAGTTCAGTTAAAGACTTGAGCAGGAACTACTGATCATAATGGCATGCGGTCAACTATTTTATCGAAGAAAGCTTTCAACACGTCAAGGACGCATTAAAAGCTGGGGGGCTATTGTTGTGTGGTTTTTTGACCACCACAAATAGTTGACCTGCCTAATCCCAAAAAAGACAACTCGCCAATTGAAGAGAAGATAATTACCCATTATTGTGTAGTCACCCAATTTCAATATTATATTATATTTTATTATGTAGTTTCCTATTCACAAAATCGGGAAACCTGAAGCCACCCTCACCTATATAAAGGGGGCTCAAGTCTCATAATTTAGACACACAATATCTCACAGTCATCTGACAATTACTTCACTATACACTTTCTCTGTAATTCTCTCTCTCTAATTCTCTCTTTGCTCTCACCTTGAGGCTTAGAGAAACTCTTGTAATTCTCTAGAAAATAGTGAAGAACAGTGGACGTAGGCTCATCTTTTTTGGAGCTGAACCACTATAAAATTCTTGTCTCCTTATTTACTTTGCTTTATCAACCCTTTTCACACACAAGCCACATCTCACAATTTCCTATATTCATTGTTGACAAAACCTCCGTCAACAGTATTGATGTTGTTCATATATATATATTGTTGTCGTGTTTTAGGGTGATGTTGTTTGGTGATATTTTTGTAGTTAATAAATATCATCATCTTCAATGTTGTCGTTTTTTAGGTTGTCACAATCAACCAAAAGATCATATATGTTAAGCGGGCGATCTTTCAGAGATATTCCATACTTCTTATACAACGGCTAGATACATGTTTACGATGAAGGGAATTCATGTCGTTTCATTTAACTCAGATTATTACAAAATATTTTAGCGTGTCACAATTCATTTGAAGATCTTTTGGGACAATTTATGTGGAATTTAGTTATAGAATCGTTCAAAGCTGCCGGGAGCTAACGAACCCTATATATGAGCTAAAGTATAATTGTAGCAAACTGGTTGACCAAATTAACTAACAAATAATGGAAGACGCAGTCGAATTTATAATGCGAAAAACAATGCAGTACTATAGTTCATGATTAATTCGAACATGAATTAAGCTATATATATATATATATATGGGTGATGTTTCAATGGAGATTTTTGTTTTTGCTTCATGGATGGGTAAAATTATCAAGTTGAATATGACCTACAATAGCAAGTAATTTCATCTATTTTTGATCAATTAATATTTTATTCAATTATTTTTCTTTTTTATTTATTTCTTTTCTTTTTTTGATTTTAACTTATAAGTTTAATTTTTTAAATTTTATTTAATTGGAACATATTATGCTACTAATATGAATAAGTAATTTTTTTGAGAATATAAATAATGTTAATTTTGTTTTTATATGAGATGTAACGTTAGTTTTTTTTTTTTTATAAAGAAAGGGAATATTAGTTTTGAAATTATAAAAAAGAAAGAATGTTTTTATAAAAAAAATTTTTGATAAAAAATTAGTATTTAATAGTTTTATATTAACGGTTAGTTGTTTTTTTTAAGAATATATTCATAACATTAGTTTTTTTTTTAGGGGATATATAATGTTAGTTTTGAAATTATAAAAAAGGACTCATTTTTTAATGAAAAATTTAATATATATACAATTAGTTCTTTAGAAAAAAAAAATATCTAGATATATATACGGTTAATTGTTTTCCTATTTATTTTTTAATAAAAATAAACAATAGAATGAAAAAAAGAAAAAACAATGAAAAAGGGATTGGAAAAAAAAAAAAATTCCAACTCATAGGTCACATATAGGTTACTAATTTTTTAAGTCATAAATATTTAGTTAGATTTTTATTTTTTGATAAAATTACTAATATCATTATAACCATCAGATTAAAATCCAATGGTCCAAATAAAAGTACCCATCAACGGAGCAAAAACAAAAATCTCCATTGAAACATGACCCATATATATATAGACATATTCAATAGAATTTTTTTTGAAGTTGATCGTGTTCTGAATTCACAATATTGTATCATTGCAGATAAAAGACAAAAAATAACAAAAGTTGATCAGGTAGCAAAATATATTGATCACCTCTACTGGTGATCATATTACATATCCATTAAGTTGTCAATTAAATAGTAGAACTTTTGATGGGTCTTCTCTATAGTCTTAGGAGTTCGTGCGTGAATATTTGTGATGTTTAACAAAAAATGATTTGTGATATACATATATATTATTGCTGTTCAAGTAAAGGCGCTGCCCGCTTAATTTGATCATGATCAAACTCCGAAGCTCATATATAAACACACATATATTTATATATTTATGGTGTGTCGACATGGCCCAAATAATTTACATTAAAATGAATCAGCAGTTCAGCCGATTAACGTCAGCAAAACCCATATAATTATACCCTTTCTCATTAAAAAACATCCCCCAACAAAGAGTATTTTGTAAAATAACTCATTTAGAAGTGTCACAATATTAGTTTTAAGCAGTCACAATATCAATGATTGGGTTATAGGAAAGTCATACATTTATGGTCATAAAACATAAAGCTAGAAAGGACCCAACTAGTACCAATTTGCCTCCAACTGAACTTTTTATGTTTTTTTGTGTGCATGTGTTTGCGTGTGTGTGAGTTTTTCCCCCTTTTTTATAGTGACATTACTAAGAGTAGTATAAAACTTGTGATATTTCTTTTTTGATTAATCCAAAAAATGTCATTAAAAAAAGTCATAAAAAGTCATTTTGGCAAAAATTACTCCTAATCACGTCCATTTTCCTTAAAATATAGCGACTATATATACTAATATTGTGAATTTGTGACAACCCCAAAAAGATCATTTTATAAAACAGTGCTAGAAAATCATTTCAGCCCAAAATTACTCCTTAATTCCATTTCCTTTAACATGTATAATCAGGAAAAAATTACACCAGTACCATTTAATTATCAGACCTAGGTCAGTTGGATTAGTTCTCCAAGAAAATATAAACTAGAGAAAATTAGGTCATCTATGACCATTTTAGAAAATAATTGCAAATTTACGATTGGCCCAATTTTTTTAGCTCTTATATAACATTTTTTAGAAAAATATCACTTTTAAACAGTTTTTAGAAAATATCATTTTTAAATAGTAACTAGTCTTTGATAGATAGTTTTCGAGTACTAGTAACTAGTAAGTAATAAATGAAGATATTTATAAGTGGTATATAATTGATTATAGATAACCGGCAACCAGTTTTCAAATACTGGTAATTATATACTAATCATTTTTAAAAATAGTATGTTTCTAAAACCTTTTTTAAAAGTGGCATTGTTCTAAAAAAATTGCTACTGGAATTGGAAAATATACAGATCCACCATATTTATATAGTTTTTTTTTTTTTTTTTAAAAGTAAAAGTGTTAGAAACCCAGTATATATATTTCTTGTTGGGCTTCTTGCAGTCCATAACTTGGGCTCATACCTAGCATGTTATAGGAAACACTCATTGCTTTACCAAGAATTCAGAGTATACCCAAGTATAAGAGTTGCTCACCATGATTCTTTTCACTAATGATGGTAATATCATAATAATAACATTAACAACCAAAAATCAAACCAACAATCAGGTGTTAAGCTCCATATTAATTAATGAGCTTCAGCCTTAGTACAGAATATTAGTTAAAATTTGTGTTCACTATAGAATATTAGCGTGCAAGATGAGTGATGAACTAATTCCATAATTTTAGCTGCCAAAAGCCACTAAACTTAAATAAAATCACAACAAAAGTTAGCTAAGTGCAGCCAATGCAAATTGCAAGATGATGTAGCCATTATTGAGTCTTTGAAATCGGACAGTTCTTTTTTCCTATATCAAATATATATGCTCCGGAAAGCTTGCTATATATATATACACATACACATTTAATACTTACTTTTTTTTTTTTTTTTTGCTGGAGACATTTAATACTTAATTGTTTAGTGAGAAACTTAGATATTCTAGGTCATGACCAAAAGGGATAATATAAAATAAAAAAAATATACAGTACTAGTACTAGTAAGAAGTAACCAATATGTATAATTTATACACATTTAGGTGGATTATGAATGGATATACATCGGCTTTTGCTGGAACTGGCCCACATAGCCCAACTTGAAGTAGCATATCTTGAATTCAAAGATTCCGTGACGCTTTCCTTTAGCCAATTGATTTTCATGAGTGAACTGTTATGCACCGAACATAATTAACTGCATTTGGATCAGCATATGTAATTATAGAATTGAAAATAAACATTAAGAAAAGTGGCTTTCCATTGTTTACCCAAAATAAAATTACAAAGAAGAAGCCCAATAGTTTGGTAGAATGTAGTCAAAGCCGGCAAATTCAACCTTTACACGCTACGAATCAAAAAGTAACGAAAAAAAAAAAAAATCATGTGAATCATTTCAAAGACAAGTTGAGTTTCATATTGTTATATATAAAAGATATACATGTATATAAACCTTTGCAGTTCGAGAGGGTTAATAGTGATAATATCAGAGTAGTACGTGTATTTTGAGAAGATGATGATTGTGAATCATTCATCTTTGTAATTAAATGATTTAGATGAGAGCTATATTTGTTTAAGTTGTTTGATCGAATAACAGACCAGAATTAATGTTCAAGCGGAAATTATCCGATTAATTGTATAATCACTTTGAATATATCGTTGAAAGAAGACGTTTACCTATTAAATTAAATCATGATACATGTATATTATGTGAAAAACAGTTCATGTTATATTATTTATGATTTTCTATCTGATGGAACAAAATTGGGTTTCCATCTATGTAACATGTTTTAGGAACAAATAAATTAGAGGGAATATTTGATGAAGAATAAAGAGAAGACAGCTAGCTATAATGCAATTTGAAACAAGTACAATTTGAAGGAATTAGGGACACGTTTATTAATCCGTATTAGAGAGAAAAAAAAAATTTATGTTTTACATGTTTACGTACTAATTGAAAATACATGAAAGAGAATTCTAATTTTGCCACTCATTATTTCTTGTTCTCTCTTTTTTCTTTACACTCATTCCCTTAATTTATGATATATAGATTATGAATTAATAAATATGACCTAAAAAAGAAAGTGATTGAATTTGTTTCTCTTTGCATCCGCGTTAGCTTTTTCCACCAATTAATTATCTACAAGAGAAATAAAAAGAGCGACAAAAAATATTATATATTGACATATATTGTTAATAACAACGTTAAAAACGAGTGCCGTGGTTAATATTTTTTGAGTCATATATTATAACATGGGAGATTATCATAACTCTTTTTTTTTTTTATTAGAGAATTTTGTGTCCGTCTTTTTTTACATTGGAAGTAGAGAAACTGAACTCTAGATCTCAACATTGGTGAGTTCTGTATCTTTTAAAATGTCAAATTAAACCTTAAGATTTTTTTCATCAAACATTTGCTTGAATTTTTAATACCTATTATATCTATCCTTCCTAAATCAGCTATTATATAAATTGGTGAAAAAAGGGAAGGAACTACCCTTAGATAACAACAAAGCTAGAAATTACCATTAGTCTAAATAAAAGATCAAATTAAATATAATGATTTTTCAAAAAAGAAAACAAATAATATTTAGTTTTATTTTATTTTATTCTGATTAAGAAAAGTTTTGAGGTTTCATCGTTCTTAAGAAGGGCATTTCTGTTATTTCATTCGGTTTTTCCATTTTATAAAAATTGGGGAGACATGGATCTGATAAATGTTAGAAAAGATAAAATAATGTTATCTCTGAAAGTTTAATTTGACATTTTCAAAAACACAAGAAATTCCGTCGGAAGAATATCATATACAAGTTCATTTTCTGGAATTTTCTATAACTTATAACGGAAATATACACAAGTGAAGGATTTTTGTTGTGATACTATGGTAAATATTAATCTTAATCATTAAGAATTAAAAAAAAAAAAAAAAGAGGAAAGGACCATTACTCCCATGTCTCTTCTTCCTTAAGAAATTCTATATAGTACCAATTACATACGAAAAATGTATAGTGTCGAAACTGAAGCTCAAGCCAGAAAAAGGAAGTCGGGTCAACCCGAATCCAAACAAAACGTACGTGGCCCATTGTGCCGGCTCCACAAAATGATCATTTAATACATTCTGGCTTTATCCTCATTGAATTAACTTCATAAACACACCAAGCATTTAATTCATAATTTTGGTCCCCACACCCCATTGAAAATGTCTCTACACAAAGATAACGTTTTCCTTTATGCGGTTATATGCACTCAATTGTTTGATTGAAAGAGAAGTCATCGCACTTTTAAACGAACTTTTCACAACAAAAAATTATTAAGTAATTCCATATATTTATGCCTCCTAAGTGCACCATAAATGAACTTTCCCGCCTTTAAAAACAAGCCAGACTAGTTCCAAATAAATAACTAAAAATGGGACCAAAGAGAAGATTAGAAGGCGGCTGATATTTATTTTGGGACTACAAGTTGATAAGGTTTTTTTGTCCGTTTTTTCTTTTTTTCTTTAATATGTATGGAAAAACAAGAAGTTGGGTTTTTGTGAATTGAACAATCATATATGAGTTGAGGGGAAAAACAAAACAATCAACTCAATTGAGAGTGATTCATTGTGGGTTTGTGGCAGTGTGGGGGAGCTATGCGCCTACTCCTAGCGATAGGTGTTATGTATTCATAAGTCACACTTTGTGTGGAGATGGTTTATAGAATAAGTCTTTTTGATTCCAAGGAAAATAAAGCCAAATGATCAGAAAACAAAGCCAAAATTTGTTTTAATTATTGCTCTTTGTGTGGCTTCTTTCTATACATATGATAAAGGCCCTACACACCCGACACTGGCAGGCCCGGCGTCAGACACATGTACCTTAATTATATGTATTTTGATAAAACGTATTTGACGCTCATTTTTGGATTAATAATTAAGTATAGTCTCAGATCAGACACTGGTTTGTTTCTAAGCGGGATAAATATCTATATATATATATATATATAGATTAATTAAGAAAGTGACATTTTCCTTTCTTTCTTGATTTATCAAATGTTTGATTAATTAAGAAAGGCATGTTTTTACAATATCAATGTCTAGGATGACATTTTTCCCACGTCCTGTGTCTTTTACCATTTCAACGCAAGAAAATAGATCACAAAAAGATACATTAATGTGCTCGCTAGCTAGAGCTAGAGCAACAATTTAAAACGACGGAAGTGATATATATTCTTTGCTATGAATTAGAAAAGTTGGAAAGAATTAATCAAGGAGACGTACTTGTCGACCACTAGTTTTTCTCAGTGAATGTTGAACGTGACATTCCGAAAAAATTGCTAGTCCAAACAGTATGTATATGTTTGGTTATAAATGGATCCAACTAGCGCTTAGCTAGAAGCAACTTAATATATATATATATATATACAGGAAAGGACAAGAACATGAAGACTAACTTAATATATATATATAATTCACAACGTATTTTTTCCCACAAAATTTATAATCAGACCCATGATGTAGTGATTAGTAAATTGGACTAAAAGAGAGTGATTAGTAATATGGTGATGAAGCTGAGAGCACATGCATATAGATTCCCCATTATTGGCATAGTAACATCAACCACATCCACATGTTATCGGCCATCCGAGAAAAAAATAACTATAGTACTTGCACTTAAATTAGAGATATATATGTTCGAATTAAATAACTAACGTTCTTCTTTTCTTTTTAATAAAAATTCAACTAATTAATTAAGTTCGAAACCGGACAACAAACATTACCCTAGAGGAAATTAAAAAAAAAAAAAAAAAATCGTATGCGCTCTGAGAATATTAATCAATCTCTGGATGTTTTCCAAGATATATCCGATACATGTTTTAATTAAGTGATTAATTAATATCTATATAGACATTTGAGTCAGTACTATGTATATATATGTGTGTAAGAACTAATTAGTAGGATATTATAAACTAATACTACGATCGAGATGATTCATAAAACCACATGCATGGACGCTCAAACCGTGTTAGGTCCTAGATTTGTCTCGATTTATTAATTATATTACATGTTATAAATCGATAGATATGGAGTTTTCGTCTCCGGCTCCGTAAATTTAAATACATAAAAGATTGACTTAGATAATCAATAATTTTCAATCAACATACGTCAAGTTCCCTAAGACAAAAAATCTAAGGCACGTAGATAGAGCTGAACAGGACCTACCCTCAACCAAGCTGTGTCGTCCATTTGTTAATGTTGTCAAATATGCAATTAATGTGTTACGTACAAACCAGGAACTCTATTTTGACTTATCAAAAAGGGGTTTTTTTTTTTTTTTTCGCTGTCTTAAAATATTATTGCACCACTTTATTTGAAAAACAAAAAAGCAAAAAAAGAAAAAATTAACAAAATTAGACGTCAGCAGTGCATGACAACGCGGTACTCCCTCTTTTGACTTATCAAACTTCAAAATTGGTGGGAAATAAAACTATAAAAGGACTACTGGTGTGTAGTAGTATATTTAGAACTCTTGGATCGTTCTAAGAAAATCAAACACGATAGTACAGCACTCTGGTCCCTCACCTTGTTTTTACCTCCGTCATGAAATAGTATATCCATTCCCTGGTCTAGGATAAACCATTGAATTATCTTCACTTTTGTGTGTGAAAGGGCAGAACCCAATCCAAAAATAAGTAAATAAATAAAATAAAATCTTGATGATCTTTACTATTTCCTTTCATTTTTTTTTTTGACAAAGAAAAAAGGTTCAAAAATACTTTAAGATGTTTATCGGCATGATATGTTACATTTTCTGCGCTGTAAAATGTATAATATCCGGTTTCAGTTCAGTTCTGTAAAAGAAACCATGCATTATGTTCTATACTTCGAATTGCGGTACGTGCTACACACATATATTTATATATATAAAATAACCGTAGATATCTCAGCATGTTTTTCTCGACTTAATTGTTTAAAAGAATAATTATTTGAAGGGCAAGAACGATGTTATAATATGTTCTTCTTTCTGTACGTATAAGTAAAGTGAATGACACAGTCATGATTTACATTTTTTATATATTTTTTATATATCATATATATGTGCACAAAAAAGTCTCAGTCGACAATTGAAATGATTATCTCTAAAATCAAAAGTAACATCATACGCATTTACTTTTTCTCATTGCAAAAGGCGCAAATAAGAAAGCATCACCGAAGGAACTAGGAAAAAAATGTTGACGCAGAACATTAGAAATTGTCATTTGCATTAAAGAATAGCAATGAGATAAGTTTTTATGGACGGATTTATATGATAAGAGCGAAAAATTACGTGCATATTCATATATTACATAATTCATACACACATATATAATAACTATACTACATGGTCACTTATAATTAGCTTAGCTAGAGGGTATAATAATGAGTCATACTTCTCAAGAGATTATGGCTTCTTTGTTGTGTTATACAAAACAATAACAAGAAAATCTGATTCTACTTCCCTGTGAAAACTATTCTTATCTGTCTAAGAATGATTCATCATTCATGCGCTCAACTAAAAAATATCATGATGTTTTATTATTTTCAAATTTTCCACAGTACTGACTTTCTTTATTGTTTTTATATGCATGATTGGCGATGACTCTCACTTCAATTTCGATATAATAATTTAGTAGGCGCACATAATTTTCAGCAAAAAGGAGCTGCCATCCTGTCCCAGCTTCTTTTTTTTTTTTTTTTTCGTTCTTTCTTTTTTGTTTTTTAAAGAAAATAATTAAAATAAGGAATCCGGAGTATATCATATATGAATTGTATTTAGTATACTGTATTCTACTTTTGTTTTTTTAAAAAATTAAGTTAAGTGTGGTACAAAAACTGTTGAGCTTTTGAGTTTTGAAAGTAAATACATACGTGCTACTTTTTTATTGGCAGGTGTTAATATTAAAACGTATGTACTATAGACTTGAATTTAGGCCGAACTGTTTGGTGTTGAATAATGAAAGAAATTTAAGTTTTAGATTGGAGGGTTGTAATATTGAATACCACCTATCAAAATGAAGTCTTTCCTTTGTATTGGCATACATAGGAAAGAAATAAAATTAATAAAGCTGCAAAAGTTGATTTAGGAAAAAAGAAAAAGAAAACTACCGATCAATGCATGATGATGACTTAACTTAGTACAGAACTGAGACGGTGAGAAATTACTCTAGTGGTAAACAAACTTTGTATACTTACAAAGTTACTTAGGATTGTTCTGTGTACACTCAACAAAAGTAATATATAAAGGGTCAAATTAATACGACAATTCGGCGCATTACTGTAGTAAAAACCACACACACCCAAAAAAAAAAAAAAAAGAAGAAGAGAATTTTACATTTAAAAAGTCATTTCTCATTTTTTTTTTCTTTATTGGGTAGAAAAAAGTTTATATGATAAAAGAGTTTTGCCATTATCTTTAGAATCCACGTCGTCATGATTCCAAAAATTTTCAAACTAACATATTCCATACTCAAACTCACCCAAATTGGTTTGAATTCTTCCTTTTTTTTTTTCTTTTTTATTTGTTTTCTAAAAAAAAGAAAAAAGTAACTCTTTTCTCACATGGAATGTGAGAAATAAATAAAGCCTCCCCAAGCTCCATGCACTTAGTTCTCTATCTTTCCTTCTCTCTCATGCATTATTTAAGAATTGTTAGAGACCAACTTTTTCTCTTCACTCCTCTCAGTGTGTTTGTCTTTGTCTTTGGGTCGAAACCCAAGAGAATGGGTTCCCCATTCAGAGCTCTATTTCTGTTTCTGACTCTGTTTTTGTTTTCCCTCCAAACAAAAGCACAGGATTATTTCAATACTACAACTACAACTACTACTACTAGTAGTAGTAGTAACTCAGTAGCCAGAATACTAGCAGGGAAATGCAACTGGTACCGTGGTACCTGGGTATACGACAAGTCGTATCCTCTCTACGACGCCTCAACCTGTCCCTTCATAGATCCAGAGTTCAACTGCCAAAAGTACGGTCGACCCGATACATCTTACCTCAAATACAGATGGCAACCTTTCTCCTGCGCCTTACCCAGGTCCTTATTTGGCTTCTTTTGCTTCTTTGTAGGGTTAAAAATGGCAAAACTTACCAAATTGGCAAATGGGTACTCATCCTTTTTCTGCTTGGTTTTGGCTTTTGACAGGTTTAATGGGCTGTATTTTTTGGAGAAATGGAGAGGGAAGAAGATTATGTTTGTGGGTGATTCACTGAGTTTGAACCAGTGGGAATCATTAACCTGTATGATTCATGCATGGGTTCCAAAATCCAAGACCACTGTACTCAGAACCGAAGGCCTCTCTTCGGTCACATTTGAGGTACTCACTCTTAAATTTCTCTCTCTCTCTCTCTCTCTCTCTCTCTCTCTCTTTTTTTTTTTTAAATAATAAAAAAATGTTATAGACTTAGAGTCTGACGTACCCTGTAGCTAATGGACTCACTTAAGTGGATTAATAGATTCTTTTCGAAGTAAATTGTCCATAAACTTCTAAGCACCCGGCGGTGACGACTCGAGCCGAAAATCTCTTAATAGAGGGAGCGAGAATCTTGCCACCCAGCTTATTTTAAATTTCTTTGTTTTTTTCTCCTTTCTGACTGAAATTGTCTGCAATCATTACTGGTTATAGTGTGTGAATAGTAAAGCTCTACTTTTTCTGTCTCTAGCTTTTTAACAAGGTAAAGTTTTTTTCTTTGAATTTTGGGAGTATGGAAATGCCGAAAATGGAAATATTTTGAATTTATTTAAAATTGGTCCTGTTTTCATGCTAATATAGAGTATTAATGTTGAGCTGGTGAGCTCCAACAGATTGCTTTAATTTTTGTGGGAGAGTGCATGAGAGTGAGCATTAAGTGGAGCCGTGATTAGTGGTATGGTAGGCTTGCTCATGATCTTTTTCACTTTGCCGTGGCCTCAGCTACCATGTAACTTTTTTCCTTTCTGGTAATTGAATTTTCTTGCTGGACCTTTCCATAGTAATAAATGTTTGCAGGTTTAATAAAGACAAACTACACTTCTTTTCTCCATCTTTTTTTCTTTCCTTATTGTTGAAATTTTTTTAACAATGCTATAAACAGACGCATGCCTCACACTAATAGTACAGAATCCATATTTTAATAGTACATGATACTTAGCACTTAGTAATAACACCCTAATTGCAATTTGCACAGTTTTTCATTTTTCAATGAATCAATATAGACATTCAATATATATTATATATATTTCTTAAGAGGGTTGGTTTGCAAAATAGACTATTTGAAAAATGACTTTTAATAAATGACTTATTTTTAAATTTTTTGGTAAATAAGTTATAACTCGATCTCTCGCTAGACCTTTTAAAAGTCTATTTTAGAAGGAATTTTAAAAACTAAATTATTTGTTGAAAGTCATTATCAAATGATCCGATTTCCTAATTTCTCAGTTCATGATTCGGCAAAAGTTCAAGTTGTTGTGGGGGAGATTTAGGCATTTAGCTGTAGTGAAAGCAAAGTTTGCTTTTTTCACTATGTGTTTTCCGAATTTTTGAAGGACAGAGAAGTCTAGATAAGATTATATTGCAAATTTGCAAGGACTAGACACTTCTAGCAAAATGGTCTATTAGATACTGGATAGTCATTATCTTTTTTACTTTTTTTCCCCTTTTTTGCCAGGAAGAATAGAAAGTCTTTATCATAATTAGCTAGCTGTTGCTTGGCTCTCACTTAAGACATTTGGTTTTCATATTAGAAGTCTATGTACTAGATGATCTCCATCAATGATATGTGTATGTCAAACAACAAACAACATGGAATGGGCCTCATAGTAACGTGTCTTAAAATCCATAACTAAACCTAGATGTATTTTTGTGAGAGATCTTCCAAACTTCATTCAAATTATTGACAGATACTGAAACCGCCACCTATTTGTTTTATGGTTACATACTATAACCGTATATATATATATGTACAATTACCAAAAAATATATATACACATACATGTACATTCTTTTCTGTTATATGTAAAAGGAGTCTATACATCTATGGACCACTTTTGCAAGTTGTAACACCAATGAAACTTTTAGTACAGACGACTTTTCACCTTATTGGACCACATCGCAAATTCTAAGTGGGCAATATGTTCCAAAATACAAGTAAATCACATACATACTATACCAGGTAATCAAAATGATCCTTTAGATAGTAAAAATTACCTTCTAATGTGAACTTTCAGACTCGAGAAGGAGCCAAAAAAATTGTACCCTCTCTAAGTCTCTCGTTTATGAGAATAATTTGCTTTGATCGAGTAGTAAAATTTTTAGTTAATAGAATCAAGATTTACCCTTTATTTGCAGGACTATGGAGTCAAGATACTGCTGTTTCGCACGCCATACCTTGTAGATCTTGTGAATGAGAAAGTGGGACGAGTCTTGAAGCTTGACTCGATCAACAATGGCAATGGATGGAGAGGTATGGACCTACTGATCTTTAACACGTGGCACTGGTGGACCCACACAGGAAGATCCCAACCGTAAGAACTATTGAGTTAATGTTCCCGTATCCATTTAATCCATTAATGGAAGTTAGTTGTTTTGACTTGTTAATTAATTAATGCAGATGGGATTATATACAAGAAGGGAACAAATTGTACAAAGACATGAACCGTTTGATAGCGTTTTATAAAGGACTAACTACTTGGGCTAGGTGGGTCAACCGCAATGTTGATCCTACAAAAACCAAAGTCTTCTTCCAAGGAATTTCTCCCACCCATTATGAGTAAGTAGTTTAATCTAATGTGTTATCCATGTCACAGTAACTATTCCTAGCCTCCACATTCTATCTTAGGTTAGAGCCTTGACACTAAGCTTTAAATTTAATGTAACATCTTTAAATTCAACGCACCAGGTATTTTAGTCTTGGCATATAACACATTTAACAATTTTGATCTTTACACTGAAAAAATGGTTGGATTGTGAAATCAGGGGCAGGGATTGGAACCAACCATCAAAATCATGCTCCGGAGAGAAACTTCCTTACTTTGGATTAAGGTACCCTGCAGGGACACCCTTAGCTTGGGTGGTGGTAAACAAAGTGCTAAGTAGGATAAACAAACCTGTCTACTTACTAGATGTTACAACTCTATCCCAGTACCGTAAAGATGGGCACCCGTCGGGCTATAGCGGCGAGCACAGCGGCCAAGACTGCAGCCACTGGTGCCTTCCGGGATTGCCAGACACTTGGAATGAGCTCCTGTATGCATCTCTTTTCAGTTGAAGATCACTTGAAAAGAAGAGCTAGTAGCCCTTTTTCCTTTTAATTATTCACATTCTTGGGAGACAAATTGGTTATTGTTTCCCACATTAGGACTATTGTATTTGTATTTGCATTTACTTGTTTATTGTTTGGGGGTCAATAAAAGGGGTTGGTGTAGTAAATTGTAATTTTGTAAATTTTTATTTTTACATTGTATTGGCAAACTATTGTAGCAAGTGCCCTTTGAAAAGAATATAAAGCTCATAAGAGCTCACCATGTTGGAAATATCAAGTATTGGCTTTGAAGACCCTAATTCTCTCAAATCATAGCGAATTCTGCTTTGATTTCATGATGTGGGATTGTAAGAAGGCCTTGCCCTCATATAGGAAATTAAGTTTAGATTTCTTATAAATTTTGTTTTTTTTTTTAAAGGATGAAACGACAGGCAGATAATTCATTTTGAATCGACAAATCATAAATGTTATCATCAGGGCATAATAATAGATGAAAAAATTTAGCTTGATTAGTAATACCTCTGGCGCTAGATTAAAATTGCTAAGGTTCGAATATCTCGACCTCGAATCTCTTAAAATAAAAACATGAGATGAGGTGTATTGGTATTGTTATTCATTTTCAAGAAGGGCCTTAGGCCTTTACATGTAACGTACTGTTAGGCTTTCTGAAACTTGGGCTGGGCATGAGGCTGCATATAATCCCATGACATATGTCTCCAATTCTCCGAAGGTGGGCCATGAAAGCCTTAGCCGACTATAAACGTTACGTTAGCATGAGAACAGCAAAATGTAACTACCGACCTTGAGGTTTAAATCATTAAATCAATCAACTCCAACTGGTTTAAGACAACAAAATCATAGCTATACTTCAACCTTAAATTTCTTGCCAAAACTATAGGGTTGCAGCCGTTGAGGTGAGCGAGTCATGAGTGTGAGACGGAGAGGTACAAAGACGAAGGATTTTGCTGTTAAATGGATATGTTTCGGATTGCGTTTGGTTTGAATTTGAGGAGAGTCTGTGGCAACAATATCTTGGGAAACGACTGTAAATTATAAAAACGGCAATAGTTCCCAGAAACGACAATAATTGACCAAAAAACGGCAATCGACAAATGACCTAGAACAAAAATATCCTTAAAGACGAAAATAGATTTGGACGACTGAAAATTACTAAACGAACAGACGGCAACAACTTGAAAACGATATCATAATACTATGAAAAGCGTTGAGATGTGAAAACGACATTGTCCTATTAAAACGACGTCATTAATCCCAAACGACAAACAAATAGACAAATATTAACAATAATTTATCAGAACGACTGTAACATACAGTTTTATTTAGCAGAAAACATACAATACAAAATTCAACTAGTACCCATAAATGACATTATCCAAAAAGCATGGAAAACAACAATAGATATTTGAAAAATGAGATTTTCTTGTAAAACCACAACATATAGGAGAAAAGATAATAGTCACTGGAAATTGCAACATTTGTAAATAGATGGCTTGTTTGGATTCACTTTCGTTTTCTGTTTTTTGTTTTTTTAAACAAAAAAAATAGAAATTTTTTATAAAAATTCGCTTGACAACCTTTTTTTTTTTTTTTTTAAAAATTGTTACTAAAAATTTCAAAAAAAGTGGTAACAAAATATTTCTAATACCTTTATTTTTTTAAACAAATTTTAAAAACAAAAGAACATACAAATATTTATACATAAGTGCGTATATGCATATATGTATATATATACACAAATATAAGTTTATATGACTTTCTCTATCATTATTTACACTTTATTATAAAATTTGCCAAACATATTTCTTGTTTATAAAAATTGAAAATCAAAACAAAATTTTTACTTCTGTTTTCAATTTATTTAAACAAAAAATTGGAAGTAAATCTAAACAAGCCCATAAGATTTGCAAACATTGAGATCATAAAAGGCATTGAAAGTTTGTCGTTATTATACCCTGAATACCTCTTTTACATGTTTGGTACGAATATTATCATCGAGATTAATAGATAGCCCGATTTATTCTGATAGATGCGGATTCGACAGCATTTTCAAAAGACTCGATACGAAATGTTTATAACTAGCTTAAGAGCATTTATTATATTAAGTTCGTATCATTAAGAACAAGGTGAGACTTTCCTCTTTTTTTTTTTTTTGTCTATAGTAAGTTGTAATCTTCCTTCACCTCGAGGAAACATGCCAACTGTCTTGCAGGAGAAACCTCTACACGTGGCACACAAGGGAACCGCATACGTGTCTTGATAATAGAAGCGATCTCTCCTCTCAACCTGATCCAAACCAAGTCACACGTGTGACACTCAGGACAAGCGAGCCTGCTGATTCAGGCTCTACGTTTCACACACCCCACCATTTACATATCCACATGTCATCGCCATGCATACACGTCTACACTAACCGTCATTTCTTCTGCTTTTAAAAAAGACCAAACCAAATTCAATCTCTCTCCATTAACCGAAAAAAAAAAACAGCTCAATACTATTGAACATTCCATCCAACAATTCATAGTCCAATTATGGCTTCTGATCAGAGTAGTCGAAGAGAGAACACCATGGACGAGAGGGAAATCCACGTAGAGAAGGACCGAGTACCGAAGATGACAGTCCACTACGAGACTCTGGCTGAGCAAGTTAAAGGGTCAGACACTACCGGAGACGTCGGTGGAGCCGGGAAGAGGAGGGAGAGCCATGAGTTTGTGTCTCTTTCTGATAAGGACAAGCAGAGAGATTCGAACGTTGAGAAGGCGAGGAATGCGAACATGGTGGCTGATAAAGAGGCCGAAGCTAAACAACAAGGAATGGAGAAGTCAGGGCCTAAAACAGTGGCCAAGTTTGAAGTGAAGGGTGGAGAAGAAAAGGTTCCTTCTGATAAGGCTAGAACAGGAGAAGGTGAGGCTGGAGATAGAGAAAGAGGGACGAGTACTACTGAAATGGGGAAAGAACAGAGTCAGGAGCAGAGAGAAAAGAGTTCGGAGAGCAGAGAAAGTCAACAAGAACAAGGTACGGATCAAGGGAACAAAGGGGAGTATACGTTAGAAGAGATTTCGAAGCTTAGAGCTGAAGCCCAGCAAAAGTCGAATGAGGCCATAAGGGCAGCAGAAGAGAGGTATAGCAACGCATTACAATCGGTGAAACAGGGGATTGGCGAAAAGGGTACCCAAACCAAGGACACTTGTCTTCAAGGGGCACAGTACCTTAAAGAGAAGGGCCAAGCTGCGAAGGACACTGTCCTTGAGAAGGGACAAGCCGCTAAAGAAACTGTCCTTGAGAAGGGACAGGCGGCGAAGGACACTGTCATTGAGAAAGCGGCGGAGGCGAAAGAGGCGGCTGTGTCCACCGGGGAGAAAGCTAAGGAGTATACCGTCCAGAAAGCGGCGCAGGCGAAGGATGTCACTGTGGAGACCGGTAAGGAGGCCGCCGAGTACACTGCCAAGACGGCGGCTAGCGTGAAGGACAAGGCGGCTGTCGCGGGCTGGACTGTGGCCCATTACTCGACGGAGAAGGCGGTAGAGGGGACAAAGGCCGCGGCTAGAGTAGTTAAAGGCGCGGCGGAGTACGCTGGTCATAAGGCGGTGGAGATTGCGGCCAAGCCGTTGTCTGCTGCTAAGGATATGGCTCTCTCGGCGGGCGAGAGTGCTAAGGAGTACACTGCTCGGAAGAAAGAAGAAGCGCAGAAAGAGTTGGAAGTTAAGCAGAGGTCTACTGAAGGCCAGGTATACATACAGTTCATATGTATCTATAGCCATTGAACATGATATGCATGTTTATATATATATATACATATATATACGCTTCGTCCTCATTAATCATTTGCACCTTTTCGTTTGAAGGAAACGGTCCAGAGTCAAGGAGAGAAGACAGAGGAGTCAACAGAGCCTCATGAGATGGAAATGCCAGAAGAAAGGGAGAGCAGAAAACCCGATCAGGACACGACAAAGGAAGCAGCAGCAGCCTCCCATGGATTCCAAGAACACGGTCATAAAGAGGGAGCAATGAAGGGATCGAGTCATGGGGTTCTAGGAGCCATTGGCGAGACTATAGTGGAGATAGCTCAGACCACCAAGGACCTCGTCATTGGGGAAGACGTCACCCAACAACAAAAGCGAGACCAAAGTAATGAGTCATCATAGCGAGTTGTAAGCGAGTAGCTCATGGTGACTCGGCAGCCACCGGATCGAGCCAACAAAATAACAAATCTACGTGTTGCTTATGATGAGTTTCGGAAGTTTTTTCAGGGTGTTTCTGTTGTTTTGGTTTGAATAAAATGGAGTCTCGTTGACTCAGGGCAAGCCCGTGCTTTTTCCTCCATGCTATATATAGTTTGTATTTTCTCTTTCCATGCCTACTTACTATATATAATTCGTCTCTGTCTAGTTTTTTTGTACGTGATTTTGAGAACTTTCAGTAAATAATTTCCCGTACGGAACCATGTTCTAGTTGTAGGTTACTTTGCTTGGTAAATTCTCTCTTTGGACGTACCTTGTTATGGTTTTGAGTTTGATAATGTTGTGTCTGATATTTGTTCAAAGTGATCGAGATTCGATTCCCTCATTCATTAGGTTGTTTGAAGTTGCATCCTCAAGGGTCGAGGATGGCACATTTCGATAGCCACTCAATAATGGGGAGATAACATGGTCTTTCGTTTAAATTAGGTCTCTATTAATTAGCAGCTACACATCTCTTTTCCCTCGATGTGTAGTTGGACACGTTTTTTTTTCCATCTTTCTTTCTTAGAAGAAAGACTGATGTGTAATATATGAGTTCTCAAAAGAGACATTGTAATTTAAACCCAGGTAAGACTGATGTGTAATATATCGGCTCGTTTGGTAGGTGGGATTGCATTAGATTGAACTGGATTATTAGTTTGGATTGGATTGGATTGGAATAGATTGGACTATTTAGTAATGTAATGTGTTAGGTACAATCTAGAACTAAAAGTCTATTTACATAACAAAATAAAATTTATAAAATTTTTAATTTATGGGTGTAATCTAATTTTTCAATGAGATAAATAAATAAGTTTTTACATAATATAACAAGTAAAAATAAGATTTTTATCTAAATAAAAGATTCTACTTAATTTTTTTTAATAAAATTGGGAGTATAATATTGTTAAATTCAAAATAAATTTTTTTATTTTTAAGAAAAAAGTAAAAAAAAAATGGAAAGCAAAAAAGAAAAGAAAAAAAAAAGAAAGGAGAGAAAAAAAAGAAAGAAAGGAAAAAAAAAAAAAAACTTGGGCTTATTTAAACTCAAGTTCACAAAAGGACAATTTTGTCTCCTCCGCGTGGGATTAAATAAAAGGACAATTTTGTCTCCTCTGCGTGGGATTAAATTGAAAGGCTTGACTCTTTTGTCTAGTCTTTCCACAAACTCAGATATGGGACTAGACAAAAAATTTCAGTCCTTTCCTATAGTCCAGTCCACTAAATGGGATCTATGTGTTCTCAAAAGAGACATTATAATTTAAATCCAGGTAGTTTTCTGCAGGGTAATAGAATCGAAGCAATTTTTTTCCCCCCTTAAGTCATTATTATTCATTCTTTGATAGAACCCAAGTTAGCCACCATATGTTTCAAACTAATATGAATGATACGACTTTCAGAGCCCTTTTTACTGCATATCGCAGGCGCATATATCTCAAGTCTTTTAGGAATCAAAATTTGTAACTAAAAAAGTTTTAGTTTTGAGTTATCATCACGCTAATAGGCGGTGTGGTAAGGCACACTCTTAACAAATGGTCGAATTTTTTGGATTCGAGTTATCACCCTGCAGTGATTAGAGGTCATAGATAAAAATCCACCGTAAGAGTGAATAATTTATCCATCTTAATTTATTCATTTTAAGAGTGAATAACATATGGATAATCTACCTTGAGAGTAATTCATAAATCGACACCACACCGAAGATAATAGTGGGTCTTATGTTCATTAATCGACATAAGTGACATGGATGGTAATAATGATAGGTCCACCGTTCGGATTATATGGTACGCCATCCTCTAATTCATCCTATAATTTTTATTTTTTAGCCCAAAAAAAAAAAGAAAAAAATTAGAAATTACAATTTGAAGTTGGTTACAAACCATAGTAAAGGTTTTCTCGGCTTCTTAATGCTCGATCACGTCTTGGAACTTGGCATGTGGCAGGCAGGCCTCTAGGCTTTGAGGGAGACACACAAAAGATGGAGTGACCATTATCCTAATCCCTTGGCGGCGTTCTCGTTTCCACCACGTTATCAAAAGGCAGAAGAAACAAGCATGTCATCGAAACCTTGGTGAGATCCACACTCGTACATTTCTTGTCAACTGTCACGCTCATATAATGCCGAAGCACTAGCTTGAAGGGCCATCATCCCACTTTGGAATTTCTCGCAACTTTTTTATGGAGTGGACTAAATTGAGAGTATAATTCGAACCAATAAAGCTGATGATAGCCTGATACTGTTAAACCCCCGACTTGGGGAAAACCGACTCCATTTTTCAACATTGGTGGAACATGTTTACCAGACTTTAACCACAGATGGGGTCAAAAGAGTGGTCATAGGCCCAAAGATCCTCTCGAGTGAAACAAGAAAAACCGTTGGGAAGTTCAAAACATTCAATGCTAGAGTTTAAAATTCTACGGTTTTTTTTTTCCCTGATTTTTTTACCTCTCCTTTTTGCAAGAAGAACCAAGGGTTTCGATGTCATTAACCACTTGCTTTTCTGCATTAAAGCAGAGTATTCTCTCACTTTATTCCTTTAACCTTTTTGCCAATTAACAATGACTCTCAGAGACTTCCAATGACCACCCGATTTGTGCATCCAAAATCCCCTCATCTCAATATCTCTCTCTCTCTCTCTCTCTCTCTCTCTCTCTCTCGTATGGTAATCAATCATATGAAAAAACAAGCACAAAACGGTAACACATTTAACAGAAAACAAAACCAAAAAAAGTTCACACTAATCTCATGTAAGCAACTCCAAAAAAATTAAATATCACTACCCAAAAACCACACCAATATTCCATTTCAAGGGTTAACTATAGTTACATAACGATGACAACACCAGTCAATGAAAGCCAGCATAACCAAGACAAAGGCACGACATAAATAAACACTAGCCAGCATAACCAAGACAAAGGCACGACATAAATAAGCACTAGGAGATTCAAATCAGACAGAGAGATTATTAACAGGGGATTTGAGAAGTGAACCACTCCATGACATGAATTGGGGCCTTGACCAGCTCCAAAGCCAGCTCCACTACCACCGTCACGCAAAAACAACAGGGGCATATACACGATAACAACAATCTGCCCAGAAAAATTCCCATCAATCTATAATTCTTTTTTTTTTTAAAAAGAAAAACATAATCAAATTCACCACAAAAATCTATTAATCTCAGATACCCAGATGCTTAAATTGGATAATACCCTCATTCCAGCACCAAAAAAGGAACCTTTCCTTTTTGTGGGTCGATTAAAAATTTAAAAAGCAAGAAACTTTAGACACCCAAAAGCAGAAAAGGAGGTAAACAGAACAGTAAGTACAATACCCGACGATCCAGACGATGATGCCGACGATGGAGAAGAGGAGGGAGAGTAACGCAAAGGGAAGGCCCAATAGAAAGCCCAAAGGCCTGCAATCACCATCTTCGCTGCACATTTTTATTTTCTCTCCTCTCTTCTTTCTGCTTCTGGAATTCGCTACTTCTTCTTTTTCTTCTACTAATAATAATAATAATAATACCAGAATGTGAGAGAGAGAGAGAGAGATGTAGAAGCAACAGCCTGTAAGTTGATGTTTATGATTTTTTTTTTTTTTGTTTTTTTGGGGGGGTTTTTCTCTAAAGCTATGTATGGTATTTAAGAGTGATGATACCCAATGGTGTATGGTATGGAAATGTAATATGGAGTTCGGAGAGAGAAGTAAAAGAAATATGGGTGATTATTATCAGTAATTTAGCGACTCGTAAAGACGAAACGAATATGATTCAAGGGAAAGCGTACAGGGACACGTGGTTTTGGGTTTTGCTTAAAGTCAACTTAGGATTAAAGATATGAAAGAAAAAAAAGGGAGAAAAAAAAAAATATTAATTAAGTTAGTAAAGTTTCTTTCTTTACTGGCTATCTGTCCTTTATCTTATTTAGAAACTAGACGTTATACTGCGCTTTGCGCGATATGGTATTAATATTGCATATATTAGGCTTAATTTATAGTTAAGTTCAATGTATTACAATATTAAAGAATGTATTTGTCTCTATATTTATTTTGATGATTTTAATGAGATGAATATTACATAACTTTTTGTTCAATGAACTAAATTTAATATAAGATATAATTAATATTAAATTAAATATAATATTATATAAAACATTAAACAATGTATTTATTTTTATATTTATTTTGATGCAACGAATGTATCACAGGTATTAGTTAAACAATATATTTATTTTTACATTTATTTTGATACAACGAATATGTCACAGTTATTTGTTTGATGAACTAAATTTAATATAAAGTATCATTAATATTAAACTAAATATAATATTATATAATACAAATATATATTTCAACCAATTATAGCAAAGAAAAATAATAATAGGACCAATCATATTATGAAAAAATGATGATTTTTCTAAAAATTTTAAAAATTGAATGATGATCAAAAAAGCTATCAGAGTTTTTACACACTCTCTGCTCCAGGCTTAATATATATATATAGATAGATTAGAAGAGAAAGGATTCTTGTGTAATCTTCTTTTCTAAAATTTGTGTATGGGGCTTGGAAATCGGAATTAATGCGACGTGCTCAATGTTTGGAAAAACAAAAACAAAAAAGATAAACTATTTGAGCTTGTTTGAATCCACTTCTGTTTGCATTTTTTGTTTTATTAAAAAGAAATTTTGATTTTTTTTTAAATTTTCCTTTTGGTTTTTAAAACTTTTACCAATATTAAAGAGAAAAAAGTAACAAGAACCTTCTAATACTTCTATTTTTCGAAACTAATTTCTTTGGCTTTTTTTTTTTTTTGATTTTATGAAAGACAATCAGTAGGTTTTTAAAGTTTTAAAATACCAAGATATAAATATAAAATGATACAACAGAGGTAAATAAAAACAAGTGTTAATATATAAACAGGTAAATTATAAAAAATCCTGAGATTTGGGTGTAATTAAACCTTCAAGTTTTGACTATGCAAAATAATACCATGAGATTAAGAATTTCTGAAAAGTAACACACAAAATTGACTTTTTGAATTACTAGTAAAAGATAATAATATCTTCAAAATTAAGGAGAATAATAAGAATTATTTCGTTACTAAAATTGGTCAAGCAATCAGTATAAGGCATTAGTTTTCAGTAATTCTTAATATTAGGGTACAATTTTACAGGATCTAAACTTCAGAGTTTAAATTACATATTGATCAAACTTCATGATATTTTTTACAGTTCATCTTATATAAACCTTTTGAATAGGAAAGAAACATTTGTAGCCAATATAAACCATTTTTATTAATAAAAGTAAAAGAATAAAAAAATACAAGCAAGTAGGATCGGCAAAGGAATTGCCCACTTCCCAATGCTCGTGTATGCTTTGTGTAATTCTATAGATATATAAGCACAAGTCTACATGATTTCTCTCTTAATATTTTTATCTTTTTATTTTAGAAAATAAATAATAAAATATAATTTGTCAAACATATTTCTTATCGTTAAAAATTAAAAACTAATACAGAACTTTCATTTCTATTTTCAATTTATTCAAACAAAAAACTAGAAATAAATTCAATCCAGCCCCAATGTTTTTGTTACTCTGTTCATGTTAATGGTTTTTGCATTTTATTTTAGCCACTCATTGTGTGGTGGGTGGATGTGGCTTAAAAATCTAGATGACGACAGTCTTGAATTTTCAGTAATTGACTTCAGGAATGACAAAAAGATAAAATAATAAAAGCAGCAGCAACAAAGTCAATTTGGTACCCATAAAATAAAAATATAAGAAACCTTGCCTTGTACGAAATTCACAAATGACTTGCGGTTTAATCTTCAAACGCAGATGAAGGCAATGAGGTGCTTCTGATCTCAAGCTGATAATAATAATAATAACAAAAAAATAATAGTACCCAGAAAAAAAAAAAGACAAAAAGTGCTTCTTATATCATGTTTTACAGAGAGAGAGGCAAATTGCCACTAAAGATTAAGGAAAAAGCCATCACTTTATTAGCTACTGCCTCGTTCACTTTTAGGACCAATGTTGTTGTCTTTCACCATCTATCCTAATACTTGAGTGGAGGCCATAGTTGATACTTATCATGATGATAACCACGAAATATAAGAGTATGCACCTCCAGCATTCTTCCTTGGTTAAACATTCCTTTTGGTTTCTGTAAAATAGATTAAGAGTCTCTAACCAAATTCAGCCTATCGAGGGGGCTATAATTATTTCAGCTGATTTGCTTTGATAATTCATTACAAAATCTAAAGCAAAGGGAAAAGAACTGAATTTATATCAATAAACACAAAGGTGTAAAAGAGAGAATTTACAATGACTTGCTGTAGAAGTGACACTAGAGAAGAACAGAAGCTCCCATGTAGGGTATACTGGTTCTTAGTGAAAGCATTTTCTGTTGCTTGTCATGGCTAACCAAAAGGGACTCTGACCTAAAGCAATCCTTTAAGGTAAAACCAGCATCTTGTCAAATTCTATTGTCATGACAACTTCGAACAATAGAAGTGTAGAGAGATGTGTTCCATAATACTTGGCAAGGGTGGGAACTATCTTGGCTGTGCCTGAAATGTTTCTTGTCTCAAGAGAATTTATCATTCAGAAGAAGTATTCAAACTTGAATTCTCACTCTCCATGGATATGATTGAAGCAAGCCTCTCATAAACCTGCGTAATAGTAAAAATTAACACAATGCAACTTCAAAACCAAAAAGTGAAAGAAGCTTAGATGCCTCTTAGCACTAAGTTTAGAATCACATACTGCAGAAAGCTGCTCATTTTTATCATGTTTGGTTGTAGAAGATACATCGTACCTATATAGATGTTGAAGAAAGCAAGAAAGTTGAATCATAATGCATCTGGTTTCCAAGGAAATTGAATGAAACAAGAAAATTTGATTTCAACAAGAAGATTGAGAAATTTGCACCAAGTTATTCATTGAACAAAACCACATGAAACTACCAGCTATCTCACCAATCACGTGGAATGCCAGCTATATCTCGAGCTGAATAATTGAATGGGCCCTTTAACTCCACATTATATTCTTTTAACAAGTCTGTTTACAGGGAAAAATGAAAACAATGGTCTTGCATGCGTTAGTAATAATGAAGACAAGTGAGTATATTTACGGAAACTAAAATTTCACTAATGCTAAACCTTTAAAAGTGAAGCATGGAACGCGACCCAATTTCTGACAGACATCAACAAACCAGTCAACACCAACAGCTACATGTGCAACTTCTTCGTCAGCAATTCTAGCGACAATACTTGATGTTCTGAGGTCTCCAAAACCAACCAATCTTTGCACAAGTCTAGGTCCGGCATCAAGTCCTCTAGCCTCCTAGACCACAAGGGAGAAGTACGAACTTCCCCAAGTCAAATATAAACGAAAATGAACAGAAATTTTATGCACCATAGAAATTAAAGAAACGTTTTGTAAGTATTAAATTAAAAAGCACTATGAGGACATCGAAGAAACATTTTTTAGTTGCTTGTATTAGAAAACTAATATTCTTCCTATTCTGTCAAGGACGCAGCAATATATATACATATAAATATCAGGCTTTAAACATACAAACACCCCAAAATACAGGTTCACCAAAAAACCACAAAACCAGGTACAGGCCTTGCATATGCACATCACATCCAGCAGAACCACAAAAATTTCTCTCCACTTGTGTATTTGTGGAAAGGAAGGTTTAGTAAGGGGCAATGGAAAACAACATCGCTAGCGGAGTAAACACATGCATTCATTAATCACTCCAGAATCTTTCAACTGAAATAGTCAATTCACAATGACTAAATAAATATATACATTCACTAATCACTCAGAAATCCTCCAAATGAAATAGTCAATTCACAGTGACTAAGGACAGTAAGGACTGATCCTGCCATTTCTCCAAGGAGCCACACTCGATCAGGCAAATCCAAGGACCAAAATAGCTTTCAGATCCCTCGTGAGGTCAATGAATCCCACCACCCTATATCAATTTTTCATCGATGGGAAAACAGAAAAACTCCACACTTTGATATGCTCTAAACTAGTCAAGAAACAACAACTTTAATGCATCTTAAATTAAACACACTGCATTTTGTTTTGGATGCATAACATTTCATACAAGTTCAAAGAAACAATTTTCAGATATATGCCAAAACTCTGCAACATGGTTCTCTCTTCAACCTCAACTTGGAAACAACAGCTGGCAGTACAACTGTCTCTGTATAAAGCTAGAGTTATTACTCTTAATATAGTTAAAAAATGATACATAACTATGTGATTACAAGGAAGGTAAAACTACAAATGCAAGAGGAACAAAAAAAAAAAAAAAGAAAGGAATATGTAACTTTATCCTTCCTGTTCTCGACTCAAATAACAAAAGTTAATGCTGTAAACTCAATAGCTAACTTGAGTTGAAACTTAAGAGCAATGCTTGTCTTTTCATATTTGATAGTGCATCTCTAAACTGGGAGACTCATTCTTTAATAACGTTTTCAATGCTGAAATGAGGAAAGAAATAAATGGGAGAAATGTCTGGTTAGTCAATATAAAAAGGTTATTAATAAAGACAAATGTGTTTTCTGAATTACCTGGACTAGTGGGATCGCTGCCAAACGTGCAGCAACATTGTCGGATGTTTTCTCGCACTCTCTCCAGAGCAAATTATGAGCAGGCAAGTCTCCATATCTTGTTCCAAGAGAAAAGCTGCACGTCAGCTGAAGAAATAGGAAAAAGATTTCTTATCCAATTTAAATACCCTCCTCACTTGAAACCAAGCTCAGCAAGTCTCTGTGAACACCAAGCAAAATGGCGACTCTCATCATCAGCAACATGAGCGAAATCTGCAAAGAACCCTTCCCCAAGAGTCTCACTAAATGGTGAAAACCGAACAACAGTATCCCATGCCAAATCAATTGCATTTAGCTCCACATGAGCAAGATTATGTAGCATATAAGCATTGAGAGGCAGTCCAGAGTTTTTGGGAGCGGGAATTTCCTTTGGGGATACCTGAATTTCAGCACAATAAACCAATATTTAACAGATCAGAAAAGCCAAATTCCAAAATTCATCCCTGGACTACGGATAAGTCGATGAAAATGAGCTATCAATACAACAAACAAAGAAAAGCAAATCAATTTAAACATGTAAAAGCCAAAGAAGGAACAATAACTGATAATTCCGACAGTCGACATTTCATATTCATTGGACCCTTTCTACTCTCCTGCAACGAATTTTGATTGGCTTTCTTGGAAAATTTCAGAACAAGCAATTGCAAATGACAGGAAGAACTAAGAAGGAATGAATCCAATAGAGAGTAAGCGTTTTGTTAATAAATGAGTGATGGTCTTCTCAATCCCAACATTGCTAAAGCACCCTCAAAACAAATAAACAAGAAAAAGCTAAACTTGAAAGCAAGAACTGCTTATAGGGCCTTAGCTGATAGACCAACATGGGGTACTGAGAGACAATCAACCGTAATTCCATTCAGCACCCATTTAAAGCTATTTCAAGATAAGCAAGGAAGCAATCTAACGAACTAAATTTGCATTTCCCATTAGTTATTTTCCTAGTTTTCCAGCAATGAAGAAACCCAATAAAGAATGAAAGATATCAACAATATTGGTCGGAAGGAGTAAACAAAAGGACGAACCAGCTCTGGTTTGGGTGGGCGAGCGGGCCGAGAAGGCGGTTCGGCCACCCCAAGAGGGAGATTCTCAAGGCGCCACCTGGAGTAGGCGAGATGGGAAAGCCTGGATTTTGTGAGAGGGTCACTGGTTGAGAGGACCAGAGCACCAAGCTCTGCAAGAGACGAAGCTGATGACGCCATTTGACAGTCGTACGCATCAGCCGCAGAGAGCTGTGACTGTAGTAGCAAAGGTTCGGGACCATTGGGGCCCCAACTGCGATCTCCATTCACTGGGCCTTCTCTCCATGTCTGGAGTCCAGACCACGCTGTATACTGCAAAGAAGCAGAAGAAGAAGAAGAAGAAGAAGAAGAAGAAAAGCAGCACTTGGATTTTGTTTTGAATCTAAAGCAAGGCCTAGGTGAGCGTAGAGACCGTTGTAGCGATGGGAAAAGCACGAATCTGAATTTGAGACACTGCATTTTTCATGAAACTGACATGAGTTTCAGCTTTCGTTTTGTGAAGGACTCATTCTTACGGCTATACTCTAATATTAGGGGTTTTGATTAATTATCTGTCTCATTACCCCAAAAAAAAAGATTAATTATCTGTGATGAAAGTTCGAAAAAATAAAATAAAGAGAGGGAGAAAGAGATAATCGTGTTTGTTTTGTTTTTATCCATACATATCATAGCTCTTTTCTGAGCCAACTATTCGCAAGATCAGCTTCAACTTTTCTTTTTTGGGGTTTTGATTAATTATCTCACCTGTGATGAAAGTTATAAAAATAAAATAAAAAGAGAGAATAAAAAGAGATAGATACACGGTTGCCAATTCAATAACTATTTTTTTTTACTTGAGTATTTTCCTTTTCAGCCGTTAGGCTATAATGAAATATATAAACGAACTTATATTATTAATATTATTTTTTTTTATTTTCTATAATAAAAAAATATAAGCGCGTCTACAGTAGGGACGCCCCTACGTAAGGTCCTGTTTATTCACCGTTGGATGGAAATCTGTATATAAATAGATTCTCTACAGATTCCTGTTATTCTCCACAGATTTCCATCCAACGATAATTAAGACATGACCCTACGTAGGGACGCCCCTACCGTAGTCATCCCCAAAAAATATATATGATAAATTTTTATTGATAAAAATAATAGTTAAAAGAGAAAAAAAAGACCTACCGGATTAGTAATATATATAGGGGTGCTTGTTTCATTTTTATCCATATGTATATCATAGCTTTTTCCTGGGCCGACTACTCGCATGATTCAGCTTCAACTTTTGGTGTTTGATCATGTACTTATTACTGCTCAATGAGACAAAATCATTTCAGGAACTAAAAATTCTCCATATTCATGGCCACAGACCAACTCGATACCATGATATACATTTGCATTGTCTTGGTCAAGAGCAATTCTCCAAGTACATAGACAATCATGCGTGATAGTTCCGAGCTGGTGTTGATACAACTGCAAATAAACAAATGGCAACCAACCCACACAAACACATGCAAAGATAATTCATATGAAGAAATTATGACTTAATTAACTTGAATTACAGACTAACTCCTAAATAACACCAAAGAATCCTGAATCTGCCAGCATAATACCAAAGACCAAGTGTCGCTTAAAACTTAGATGAGCAGCAGTAGTTAGCAATGTACACGTGCTATGCGAAACAGACCAACTGTATCTAATTATCACCACATTCTACCAATATTATACAAATCTGTGACAAAAGAAATGGAGCCACCAGTAGAAAATAAGGCACTATTTCCCCCTGGCTACGGCAGGAAACAGACACTTTCCAGTGGCACGTAGGTTTATGGCCTTGACGACATTTCCACTGTACACCAAATGCAGATTCAAAACCATAGTCTGTAAGACTTCGGACCACCAAAGAGCAAATCACCATCTATGTCGAATGTCTTAAATCTGCCATTTCAGTAAGAAAATGAGGATTAGCATTTGCTGTTGATAACTAGTAAACAAGCTTTCAGATCCTCATTCTCACGATGGGAAAATAAGGTTAAGTTCTGCAAATTTCCCAAAGCGCTGATGATGAGAAACAAACAGCAGCGATACAATTGTGCATCATAAGATTTGAAAAAAGCACTCTCACGATAAACTTTTCAACTGTAGCAATAATTGTTCACTTGTTTTAATGCAGTCTTAAATTTAGAGAACTTTTTTTTTTTTTTTCAAAGAGAACAAGCACAATGTGAATGGGATACCGTACACAATGCATTACACAAGACGCCTATGCCAAGGAGAAACATGAAAAATCGTTTCAGTACCTAAAGGAGGGGCCTATAAGATACATGTATGGGAATATCCTATTTGTTCTCCCTACTCAGTCATAATGGAGAAAAGTCACTCATATAATTAAAATCTTCGAAATGCTTGTTCACTTGTCACATAACAAATTGAACATGCGCTAAATGATCACCAACATGTCACATCAAGCAGTGTTGGAGTGTCTAGTGTCAAAAACGCAATTGTAGAGAGAGGCAGCACCACCCAGAGAAAATTTATGTAAGCATCAAATAAGCATGAACACAACTGGAGATTTGAAGAGAGAAGGCACAGCTCATAAATCAAAGAGAGAAACTCAACAAAAAAGATTTACCTAATTAGCAAACAAATCAAGTTCTTGGTGACCCTGCATCAGATCCGGATGCGGACGAACTATCACTATCAGAGTCTGCAACAATGCATATACATAAGAAAACTAAAACACAATGACTAGAGTAAGACACGCATTGCTAAAAGCACAACAATGCATGTGAACCAGGATTTCACACAACCAAACAGAGATAGTATCACAATACCACTTGAGGAAGATCCAGAACTGCTAGAGCTGCTAGAACTACTTGACCTACTCCTATTATCCCCATGGTTATCCCCTTGAACTGGTTGCGAAGAGGAAACAATTTTTTCATCTGCTTACATAACAGAGAACATACAAGTTATCAGTTTATTGAAAAAACTTATTGATTAATTGATTCAAATGCCATCAATGATAAAGTTCTAAAAAGTAAAAAACTTTACCTGTCCTGTTTTCTTTGGGTACCTTTGGCACAATTTGAGCCTGGGACTGGGAAAAAAAAAAAAACGTAGCAAATGATAAATGAAACAGACAACGCAACCAGAAAAGAGGCAACACTAGACAGTATAGTCCAAGACTTTACCTTCTCCTGTACATTCTGCAAAGCCTCTGCTCGGGCTTGGATAGCAAGTTCAGCTTTCCGCTTATTTTTGCTCAAACTCTTCTTGTAGTTGGTCACAAACCTATCAAGCTCCCAGAGTGTCTCAGTATCCACGCTATCAATGTCCACTTCAATTTCATCATCATCTTGAAAAAGTGCTGAATTCCTCTTCTTAATAATCTGTACGATAGCATCTAGCTTCTCCGAAGGTAGGCTCTGAAGATTTGTGCTTAGTTTCTGCTTTTCGTCATAAGTCATGTCCCTTTTATGAGGATCTTTCGCCTTGGGCTTCTTTAAAGCTGGTGTCCTAGCAGTTGGAGTGATACTCATAGGCTTTGGCTTAGGATCAACATAGTGTGTCATTGATTCGGACCTATCTAAAATCCTTCTCATATCAAGAGGAGACGGTAGTAGAGGCGGAACCTTCCTTGGAGTGGGTGTTGGAAGGCCCACGCCATAATCAAACCCAAATCTCATCTCACGATTATAATCCGACTCTATTATAAGCCACCTCTCCTCAAAAATCTTTGCCAGCTGATCGGCCATGATATGAACATCCTGGCCAGGTGGATTATACGTCATAGCATTTCGAAATGTAAGTCTCACGTCCTCGGCAAATTCTTTTGGCGACTTGTACCAGTTCTTGCTCAACCTTGATTTAATGGTACCCAAGTCCATGGGTTGCGTTATAATGGTATGGTAGTCGTGCAAACCAAGGCCCACTGCATCAACAGGTTCATTAAACACCCAACCATGCTTGTGCTTCATCAATTTCTCAAGCAATGAGCTACAGCTCTTGAAAAACTTAGTCCCCATCCCTAAATCTCCACCATGCTTCTTCCCATTCAATTTTGATTTTTTATTACTCTCTGCTGGCGGAAATTTATCCTTCGCAAGTAAGAACTCTGAATTACGATAAAACTGGTTCGCCTTGGGTGTCCTCTTCTCTTTTTCCACATTATCGCTCACGCCTTGACTATTCTCCAATACTGATATATTCAACTGGTGCAAAGGCCGAATAGCCTCCCGAGTAACACCAACAGAAGCCACCTCCGAATGAGACCGCTTTGCTCCGCCATTACTGACAGCATCATTTGCCGGCACATGCGAATGAGTAAACCCGCCAATCTGCCCTTGTTTCACTTCTATCCTCTTCACCAGATTCCGCACCGTTTCGAGCTGGCCCTGAAGCTTTCTCCGAAGCTCCCGTGCCTCCAGCTTCGACCTCGACCTCGACCCCAAACTGACTTTAACCCTGTTTTCCAGCCCATCCTTCGCCGGGACATTCCCTTCAGGAGGGTCCCTATTGGTTGGAACCACTGCAGCAACAACCTGTTGTCTGTTCAAGCTCGAAGAATCATCGGAGACAGCATCTAACCTCGAAAGGAGCTGTTGCGACACATTCCCATCTTCCAACGCCAAAGTCTGCGACGGTGGTTGAGTCGAATTCTCGTTGCCGTTGGTGTTGGTGGTGGCGGTGGCGTCGTTATCTTTGTTAACATCGTTGTTGTTGGCAGTAGTGGCGGTAGTACCTGTTTCCGGGGCTACAGCGGTGATATTGGTGGTGTTCGAGGTGCTGGTGGTGGTGTTTGCGGTGTCGGCGTTGGTGTTGGTGTTGGCGCCGGCGGTGTTGTTAATACTAGTGATATTGTTCTTCTTAAGGCCTTTGAATGCTTTCCTTGTATACACCTTGCTCTCCGTATACCTCTGCTTCTCTCTGGCTCCATCACCTCCTTCAACTATAGGCCCCGAAGCCATACATGTACCCTCCGAAACCCTAATTTCTTTTTTTCCCGAGATACTATCAGAGATTCGAACCTGTCCGAATTAGGGTTTTACTCGTTATCCCAAAAAGAAAAAAAGGAAAAGAAGAAAAACCCTAATTTTTCCCTCCTCGAACCCAGAACCGAATTAGGGTGTCCTCGAGAGACCGGATCTGCTAGGGTTTACAAAAACCTCCTTCGATCGAGCTCGAAAATTAACAGAAATACAGTCTATATATATATATATGTATATATCGATTATTACACAGAGGACAAAGATTAGGGCTTACAGGAAGAGAGATTAGGGTTTTGAAGCTGGTTCGACCTTTATTGTTCTTCTCCTCCTCTCTCGATCAGATCTCGCACGCACGGTCCTCCACCATAGGTTTCTCTCTCTAAGAAAAGAAAAGAAACAGCTTTCTCTCTCTAGAACTGGGGCGAACAGTGTCAGTGCGTCTCTCTCCTCTTTCTCTCTCTATCCTTATCTTACAGGTGTACGGCGGCAGAGGCCTTCGTGTGGCTCAAACGGAGTGGACGAAGCGTGTGGGTGCACCAAAAAGAGTCGTGCCCGGGAAGTATCATAGCCCCGCGTTTGGGGCGCTTGACCGACGCGATGTCCTGGCGATTGGACGGCACGCACGAATGAGAGAGGGGTTCATGGCGCTCGTAGGGGGGACGTGCGAGTAGAGTTGGGGGACGACTTTATGGCGCGGAGTTGAGTTTGCGAATGTTTGAAAGGGATTCCCAGGCGCTTGAATCGAGCGTGAGGTTCAGTGTCTGATTCGGTGGCGGTGGGATTGATGGGTCTCCGGTTGGGGGTTTGTGTACGCGCCGCTAAGTCGGTTGGTGCTGAGGTAAGCTAATTGTTGCAGGTTTAAGGAGGGCTTTATTTGGTTTGAAGGCAATTAATGCGGATCCTAAGATCCAGGCCCAAAACCGATATTAGTTTTTGAACTAAACTAAGGCCTTTAGTTTAGTTTAGTTGGACTTGGACACATATACAGGAATATTTAGAAGGGTCTCTTATGTCGAATGCTGCGGCCCTTCTAAGTAAATGTCAAATTTTGAAAATTCTTTGGCAAATTAACCGACTATATAGTTCCCCCAAAAAACATTAGATAATATTTCAGATATATGTACAAAAACTAATATATATTAGTATGTTGTATAAAAACTGATATATTACAATATGATAAATTTAGTGTAGAAGCTGATATAAATGACCATTTAGCTATGTATTAAAAATGACAGATATTTTTTTAAATTGAAGCATACAAAAAGGGCCAATTGTTATAATTACTCTTAGGAGAATGAATTATATTTATGAAAAAAAAATTAGATTATTATCACTTATTAGATCCAACTAAATTGTGAATGACATTTCTTTTTTCTAGTTCATTCCAATTTTTTTTTTTCAAAAAATCTACTTAGTTGTTAGTTGTCGACTTGTCGCATTCAAAACAATTCCAAATGAGAACTTTAGCTGCTGAGAGAGAAAGTCAATAAAATATAGAAACCGATGTTCTCTTTGATTTACGTTTTCTTTTAAAAATGGTACTTGGCAACTTTATACTTTTCGGTTGTTTTTAAGTCATTGAGAATAGAGAGCTTCTTTCGTGGATTACAGTTTTGAAAATAGTATTAGTTATGTAGTAGTTTTAATTAGAAAAAATGCCAAAAATAAAATGAATTTAGTACTATCCTCCAAAACTGCTACTGAGCCATAATGAGAATAATTGAAAAATACTACTACTTCTTTTATAAGAGAGAGATTTGATAATTTGACCCAGTGAAATCACCTCTTTGTAATTTGGCACCCACTGGAATAACCTAATGGTTGACCATTAATATCTCATTAGACTTAGGGACCCACTTGATTAACCCAATAGGTAAGCCTAGTAGTTCATTGCGAGATTCACTTACTAGAATGAAGAATCCAAGACCTATTAAGGAAACCTAATTAGTAGGTGATTGTAATGTCGACACCCACCGGACTAACCTAGTTGGTGACTGTGGGTTTAAAGATTATATGAGTGAGTCAAATCTCAGTGATTCGTTTTCAAGCTTGAGCCGCTCTCCTTTACATATATTTTTTGAACTCTTTCCTAGGTAGCTTTAAGCTATGTAGTTCTATTATCCTTTCAAAAGACTTACTAAGACAACAACACAACAATCAATATTTTAAACTATCAAATTTTCCAACCATAAAAGAAGGCTGATATATTTAATAACAAAACTCGCATTTCCTTTCTCCTCAAACAAAACTTCATTAGATTACCAGATATTTTCCCGTGAACTAAAAAGAAGAGGCACGAAAACTCACAAAAAGAAGACTAAGGAAGAGACAACTTAGCTTCCAAGTTTGAAGTGAAGTTTGATGTTATTGAACGCACACAAACAATATGTGTAAGTTATTGGAGTCTCGGTAGTAGAAAAACGGATCAATATTTTCTATATAGTGACAGAATTTCGGTGATTCTAGACTTGGACTCAATATATAACCCAAAAAAATATATATATATATAAATATTGTAGGAATTATAACATGCAATATATATAGGTTACAAACATTTATAATAAACTTTTCAATAAATAATGTTACCAAAATATTATGCTCCAACCTTGAGCAGAATTTCGGTAGCACTTCTGAAACAAGTATTCCTTTGTTAATAGTCGAGGCCTGTGTACCACACAGTGTCCTTAAAACTGATTCGCCCCCTCCGGTAGAATGCTTGAGGAATTGCAAGCGTCAGTTTCCCAGGATACAACGACTAGAGTAGCAAGTGAAGCACCAACACTTCCACTCTACAAACTGGATTGTTATGAACTCTAACACTCTAAAAGATCTAGCTACGAAATTTCTAAATTCTCTAAGAACTATAGCTAGAAAACTCAAAAACTTCAAGAACACTTGGAACTAGAGAGAATGAAGGAGAGAATCAAAGAGGAAGCTCCTGATTTTCGTTTTGGTGTGTAGAACGAGGAGGAGGAGGCTTGCTTATATAGCTGGTGAAAAGAGAGGTTACCAGCTCTAATGCTCCATAATGCCAATAACTTGGCTGTTACACTTGCTGCCCAAATTTTGAACGTTTTTGCACTAATGCTTGGCTGTTACTCTTGCTGAAAATGGCAGTTTCTGAGCCAAAAATATTCTTCTAGAAGCAGCAAAATAAAAAAAATAGAGAAAAATAAACCTGGCCGCAGCAAAAGGTTGGCTTTACAAGTGTCCAAGATTTCAGGCCGACATTCGTGTCCGCAGGTGCAGACACACACGAGCCCATGCAAATTTCAGGCCCAAGCCCGAAGATTTGCACCCCCCTGCGCGCGCCTGAGAGAGCATCTTGGCTACACATAGTTACAATTATGAAAAGTGCAACTCTATATAAAGCACAAGTTTGAAAGCTTCCCAACCAATGTGGGACAAGCTTTCCAATATTTCTTCCTCTATTTTTCCATTACCAACAAGCATACTTTGAGCATTAATTTCTCATTCACCCAAGCTCCAATTTGGACACATGATATATCAATTTAATCTACTCATAGAGTAGAATAAAATTATGCCAAGACCTTATACTTTTACAAAGTGGGTCCCACTCTAATTTATGCTCCAAATTGGCTAATGAAAATGGAATTACAACTTTAATTTGGGCTTGTTACACATATGAGCTCTCAAGCCCACTTAAACCCAAAATTTCCATGTCAAATAAATGGCCCATTTTCTAACAAATATAATGTAGTTCATGTATCTCAAAAGAACTGAGAAGAAGAAAATTTGTAGTTAATATGCATTAAAAAAATGTTGTTCATGTATCTCAAAAACAATATTTTAGTTTACGCATCTCAAAAAAAAAGTTCATGCATGCATAACTGTTTTGTTAAATCTCAATTATATGCATTGACAAAAAAATTCAAAATAACACGTACTTAGATATATTTAAATATTTTTTTAAAGAGATTTCACGTTATTAAAGAAAAAAATTGAAAACAACTCAATTAAGTATGTAATTTTTCTTTTGATTTATTTCCAAAAACATTATTAAAAACTAGTTTCTCATGTTTTAAACTCAGAAACAAACAGTGAAAAAAATATGACAACTAGACGCATTTTGAGATACAAGTTTTCCGTCCCAATTTTTAGATTGTCAACTTAAAATCATCATATTTAAACACTCATTTCTAAATCATAAATCAAACAGACCCTAAGGTTCTTTAAAAATATCAAATCTCGCATATTCAAATAAAAATACTTCAAATTTTAGATAAGTCTATGGTAGATATATTTACAGTTTAAGATTCATCTAGAGGTTATTGTGGGGTCTATTATTTTCTTTTTATAATTTTTGTCTGAATGATTTCTATGCATAAGAGATTTGATCCAACGTTAAAAAGAAAATGCTTAAACAATACATCCAAAAAAGTGCTCCACCATAGAATTCCCCTAAACTTTTTATTCAAGTACTTTATTTTATAGAAATTTGATTAATTTAATTTATTTGACGGATAATAGAGTCACTCAGTTTACTCTCTGCGATAGCTGTTATATCCAACCGTAAACAAATTCGAGCCATCAAAATTACAATATATATATATATATATATTATGCACTTATCTGTTACTAGAAACTGTACATAGTTTGGTTAAATTGTCTTTCCATAGATATTTTCCATGCCCAAAGAGCACTACGTACATTTCTCTTGCAATGTTTATTCTTTACAACTTGATGCTCAATATTGTACTTCTAATCACCCGGAGCTAAGATTAAGCGCGCGAGTTAGGTCCACTGGGAACATCATGTGAACATTTTAATTGCATCCATCCTTTCCTTTATTTTTCAGCTGAAGGTGGAATTCTCAGGGATTTGAATTGCATATTTGCCCCTACTAAAACACTCCTACGTACTGAGTCCTTCAAGAGTACATATCCTAATAAGTAGTTCATATTAATCGAAATCATTATTTTATGATTCAGAGGGCAATGGGCAGAAAAACAGTGAGAAGCGTATGATAAAGATCATCATAACCTTTTTTATGATCGATCGTATCTTTGTACTAGCTTATAAACCAGCCATGTTAATTTGCATAAATTTATAAGATGGTAAAGAATTAAGTTGAAACATAACAAAAGTACGTGGTTTTTATAAGGGCGAAAGGAGACGGAATCTCTCTCTAGGTGCATCTATGATAGTTGTAACAAATCTCCACGTAAATAGTCCTACTTGTTATATTTATGGGTTAATGGCACTATTAGTCCCCAACCTATGATCATTTTGGCATATTAGTCCTCAACCTTTTTTTTGTGGCATTTAAGTCCTAAATGTTTGTTTTTTTGACACCATTGGTTCTTTTGGCATATTCTTTCTAAAATTCCGTTAAAATTTATTTGAATGAGAGAAATTTTACACCATTGATCTTGAATTTTCAATTGTTTAATAATTCGGTCCATAAATATTTTTTTGGTATTCATATTTCTGATTAATAATAATGCATATGTCAATCTTTCAAAAAATTAAAATTCAAAGACGGATATAAAACAAATAGTTCATTTAAAAACTAAATTCAAAAAAAAAAATATACTAATAAACCTTAATTTATGTCAAACTATAGTAACTTTATGAATAAAAAATAATTATCTTACCATTTTTAAAACTAAAAAATTTTTGTATATAGTCATACATGCTTTTATACTAGTCAAATTTGACTGAAAATTTACTACATCCATTAAATATTCATGTAATTATGAATGGTTATTCTAAAAAATTAATTAACTATTTGCAGCAAATAATTCTGAAAAATTTTATAGTTTTCCATTAAATGTTCATTTCTTTATGTAATTGCATTTGTCAATCTTTCGAAAAATTAATTTTTTAAAAATTTAATTTTATGAAAGATTGGCAGATGCAATATTATTAATCAAAAATATGAATACCAAAAAAAAATTATAGATCAAATTATTAAACAATTAAAAATTCGAGATCAATGGTGTAAAATTTCTCTCATTCAAATAAATTTTAACGGAATCTTGGATGGAATATACCAAAAGGACTAATGGTACCAAAAAAACAAACGTTTAGGACTTAAAATGCCACAAAAAAAAGGTTGAGGACCAATATGCCAAAATGATCATAGGTTGGGGACCAATGGTGCCATTAACCCTATATTTATTTTGTAATTAGTTTGGAGGTTTTCGGACTCATAGCTAGCGTTAGCTTTACGTTACTTATGCAGTTAATGTAAATACTACCTATAAATAATATATCAGAAGCACAGATCATTTTGTATCGTGCCATATACAAATCAAACACTTTCTAGAATTCTCGAAAACTTTCTTGGTATTAGAGCTATTTCCCGAACTTTTTTTCATTTCTTTTCTTTTTCTTGCATTTGCTCGAAGACTTTCTCCTCTGCCAAACAGTGGCTTCGTCTTCTTCCTCCAGTTCGAGTCAACCTCCTCTTTTAGCGCTGATTCCATTTCCTACTCATGCTCAAGCTTTAGTTGTTGAAGATTAATAGTTCACGGTTCTCAGTCAAGCCCTTAATCATGTGCCTCCTGTCAAATTAGATCGCATGAATTTCTTGCTTTGGAAAGCTTAAATGGAGAATGTGGTTCTTGCAAATGGAATTAAGGATTTCATTGATGGATCGAGAGCCTCATACTTAAATCATTGAAGGCACTCATACCTTAACTCCAGAGTTCATTCAATGGCGTCGTAAGGATCGTCTCATTCTTAGCTGGATCTTCTCGTCACTTATTCTTAAGATCATGGCACAGATCGTCGGTCATACTACTTCGGCGACTACTTGGAGCACTCTTGAACGTGTCTTTACTAGAGCTTCAAAGGCGCGAATGATGCAGCTACGTCTTCAGTTATAGACAGTGAAGAAAGGAGCTCAATCCTTGATTGAATACATCCTCAAAGTCGAGGGCTATGTTGATAGTCTTGATGCTGTTTCTGAACAAATTTCAGAACAAGATTATATCCTTTACCTTCTTGGAGGTTTAAGTGCTGAGTACAATTCTTTTATTGTCTCTATTACTTCTAATGCCAATAACACTACTCTTAAGGATGTTATAGGGCTGTCAATTTGTAATACGATATATTAGCGAGTTTGGGTTTACTTTAAATGGGTTCAGTTCTAAATTGGGATGAACCCGCGAACCTATTTATTAAACGGGTTAGGTTCGAATTGACCTACTAACCCGAAACTGACTCGTAATGACCCATTTATTAAACGGGTTAATTTCGGGTCAACCTATTTATGATCCATATATTACTTATTCGAAAATATTAATGTATTTTTTAGATTTTATTATGTGTATATATTGAGATTTTATGCAGTTTCAATTTATTTTTGGTAAATATTAGTGTCTTAAGGTCATAAAATATGTATGCATTTATATTAAATATGTTAAAAAAGTATATTTCAGCAAATTTAGATTAAATGAGTTAACGGGTCATGTGAGTTAACTTGACCTAAATATGACCCATTTGAATAAACGGGTTATATGGATTGTGTTGGGTCAACCCGTTTATAGACTAGTTGGGTTCGGGGTTAGAATTTATAATACACAGTTATTAAGCTGGTCGGGTTCAAGTTGAGGTATATACTATTATATATAGATATTGACATGACACGAATACGAACTGCTGACATTAATTACCACCTCTAGGATGTTATTAATCTTCTTCTTGCTCATAAGAGTCATCTGGAGCAACAACAAATTGCAGATGAAAGTATTGTTGTGGTTGCTAACATTGCTACTCAGTCTCACAATAACGGTCCCTTTTGTGGTCCTAATTACCAATCTCAGATGAATTTTGGCTCTGAGAGACGTGGTCGTGATTATAATTCCTCCGGGTGGATACAGTGGTGGTTATAATGGTGGTCGTGGTACCTCTGATGACTTTCCTGACGGTGGTCACTCTTAAGGGGGACAATCTGGTCCTAGTAATCTTCCTCAATGTCAATTACGCGGCAAATTGGGTCATGTGGCTATGAATTATTACAGGCATTTTGATGCTACTTTGCAAGCATCCTCGTTTACTATTTCAACGATGGTTGCTACTTCTACTATTAATTATGAAGCCTGGCTGCTTGACTCAGGAGCTTTACACCATTTGACTCCTAACTTTGCCAATTTAGATTCTGTTGTTCCTCCTTGGTGATGACAAAGTGAATGTGGGTAATGGTGTCACGACCCAAACTCCGGACCAGTGGCAGAAGAGGAATTTCACAAGTGGAAATTCATAATTTGTTTTAGAAAATTTTAGAAACTTCAATTTTTCATAAAAAACGACAGCTAGTTGAAAAACGACAGCTTCTGTAAAAGTTTATAACAATAGTTCAAATTGTAAATTCCCACAGTTTGTGATCACCACTAGATATAGACTATTAATAATAGTAATAAAACATACATGTGCATCACCATAGTCATCACAAGTAGGCATAATAAATAATACAGGCTAAATCCAAAGTATGAGGCTTAAATATTATTACAAATCCAAAGTGAGTTACTAAGTGGTTACCAACTACTAAACTAGTGATATTTTTCCAGTCCAAGTCACTCTGCTCCGAAGTTGCCTAAGTCACACTGTACACCACCTGAGAGGGGAAAGATAAGGGGGTGACCATTTACATGCTCAGCAGGAATTCAATTACCTTTTTAGTATGAATGCCAATTTTGAAACCTGCATGGTTAGTACCTTTCCAAAATCCAGTTATAAGACAAGTTTGCAAATGATCAAGAGTAATCACATATTCAAAATCAAAATCAAAACCAAAGTCACTATGTTGTACATATCATAAATCAACCAAGTACAATGAGCTCCCATCTTCTCATCACGGTCCTGTAATACCTCTTGAACAGAGGTACCGAGCATCCTGACACTACCCGGAGATGTAATCAACCAAATCCTGCGCAGGAGCCTAGGTCTCTCACCTAGCGCTGCAGCAACTCGCCAGCAATCTAAAATACCATGATGCTAAAATGGAACTCAAATGTGTGATCCTATTGTAGGTACAATATTTCATAGAGTATGTAATAACCATGCATCAAGTATATCAAGAAATCATGCTTTAAAACTCATTTGGTATTATTCTGGGATTTAAAGAAAATTGAGCAGCATAACGGCTGTATTTTTCCAAAACCAAAATTTTTGAACCTGTATAAAAACCATACAAACCAATCCCAGAATAATCCAATATATTCAGCAGTTCACAAAATATCAAATCAAATCATTTAATCTATGAAATTCGACAATTTCAAGAAATAGGTCACAATGCACATTTTAAATTAAAGTAAGTTCAAAACTTACTAATTGAACCCTTACCTCACCGGAATAGCGATACCACGCTATTGAGTCCTCAAGGTGTCATTGACGATCGCCCAGAGGGTCAGGAACCAATTCCGAACCCTCAATCGTCCTCTTGTGAAAAGTCAACTTCTCACCAGAGCTTCAATTATGTAAACAGACCTCTTCACTGAATTCCTAGTACCCAAAATAGCTAGGTTAGACATATAACTTGTCCAATTCGGGAGCGGGTCCACACCGGACCGGTGGCATGCAAAACGAGACAAAATCTCGACCGTCCAATTACGATTTTCGTGCGGATCACCAAACAATACATTATATATATCAAACTTCTCCATTTTCCAAGTACATTCCAAAAATGGGGTCAAAAACACAATCCAACGGCCGGATTAAAAAGATTAAGCTTAAACTTAAAATACCCAAAAATAGCAAATTTTGATCCGGACAGTATGAAGTTGAGATATATATACCTTGACGATCCTTGCAACGATACGAATCCAACGGGACCGGTTTAGAGTCGAATGGACGCCTGAATCTTCGTCAGCGGCCAAAAATCCGAAAAAGCTTTAAAACGGCAACAATGGAGTTTTCCGGCGATTTGGTGGTCGGCGGCAGCTGCTGATGACCGGCGGAGGTGCGCGGCGGCACGGCGAGTCGACGCCGGTGGGTTGGGGCGGCGGACTATGGCCCGAGGCGGTTGCTGCGGCAGTTTTTCTTCTTCGGCCGAGAGAGATCCGAGAGAGAGAGAGAGTGAGTGAGCCACGGGAGGGAGAGAGAAGGGATGAGAGAGAGTGTGTGTATATATATTCAAACTTTTTTTTTAAAATCTGGTCAAAGACCATTTTGTCCCTTAAGAAAACCGGTTTTTACATTCTCCCCTCCTTATAGGAATTTCGTCCCGAAATTCAAGGTACAAGGCAAAATTCAAAGTACAACCTCAAGCTGGAAGTTAAACAAATGAGGATACTTTTCATACATCTCAGTCTCGAGTTCCCAAGTAGCTTCTTCTTCTTTATGATGTTCCCAAAGAACCTTAACAAGCAGAATCTCTCTGTTACGTAGCACTTTGAGCTCTCTTCCCAGTATTCGAACTGGTTATTCCTCATAAGTCACATTCTCTTGGATAGGCACTTCCATGTATTGGATAACATGAGCTGGGTCAGGTGTGTACTTCCTGAGCATTGAGACATGAAATACGTTGTGTACTCAGCCCAATTGTGGTGGTAGATCTAGACGATAAGCAACAAGCCTAATTCTATCGGTAATCTCGAATGGTCCAATGTACCTTGGAGCTAGCTTCCCTTTAACTCCAAATCTCGTGACTCCACGCATTGGTGAGACTTTCAAGAATACCCTGTTACCAACGTCAAACTCTACCTCACACCTTGTGGGGTCTGCGTAGCTTTTCTGGTGACTCTAAATAATCTTGAGTCTCTCTCTGATCTTGTTAACCTTCTTAGTAGTCTCTTGTACTAGCTCTGGCCCAAGAGTAATATGCTCCTATGCATCAGCCCAACACAAGGGTAATCTGTATGATCTCCCATATAGTACCTCATATGGAGCCATGCCAAGACTGGTTTGGTAGTTGTTGTTATAAGTAAACTCCACCAATGATAGGTTATCATCCCAGCTTCTACTAAAATCCAGTATACATGAGCGAAGCATGTCCTCTAGAATCTATATAGTCCTTTCAGATTAGCCATTTGTCTGAGGATGATGAGCTGTACTGAGATTCAGTTCTGTTCCCAAAGCCCTTTGCAAGAACTTTGATATAAACCTTGGATCTCTGTTAGATACTATGCTTGACGGTACCCCGTGTAAGCGAACAATGTTGCCCACATAAAGACGACTCAGTTGTGTGAGTGAAAAGTCAATCCTGATCGGTATAAAGTGAGCGGTCTTTGTCATCCGATCAACTATCACCCAAACAGCGTCATTCTTTCTTCGAGTTCTTGGTAGACCTGTTACAAAATCCATGATAATTTTATCCCATTTCCACTCCGGAATAGGTAAAGGCTGAAGTAGTCCAGCTGGCCTCTGGTGTTCTGCCTTGACTTGCTGACATGTCAAACACTTAGCCACAAAAGTAGCTACATCTCGTTTCATGCCTTTCCACCAGTACTGCCTCTTCAGATCATGGTACATCTTAGTGCTACCAAGATGTACTGCAAATTTGGACTTACGAGCCTCAGTTACAATAGTCTTTCTAAGATGAGGGTCATTGGCTACAGCTAATCTTCTATTAAAAAGCACAAACCCTTCTCTATTGGTACTCCAACTATCTAACTGCTCATCATTCTAAAGTTGATTCCAGATTGCTCTCAGTTTTTGATCTTGCTACTGACTTTGTTGTGCTATCTGGAGGAGTGATGGCATAGCCACAATATTACTGATACAAGCGGTTTTCCCATTTTCGCTATACTCCAAGTTGTAGTCACCATTGGTAATTGAATTCTTCCAATCTTCTAGTATCAAGGAAGCAAGCATATTATGACACTTTCTGCTCAAGGCATCAGCTACAACGTTGGCCTTTCCAAGATGGTACTGAAGTTCGAAGTCATAGTCTTCTATATACTCAACCCATCTTCTTTGTCTCAAGTTCAAGTCTCGTTGAGTAAACAGATCCTTCAGACTCTTATGATCAGAATAAATCTCAAACTTCACACCATATAGATAGCATCTCCAAATCTTAAGAGCAAAGATCACCGCTGCTAACTCCAAGTCATGAGTGAGATAGTTTTTCTCATGTGGCTTTAACTGACGGGAAGCATATGCTACTACCTTGCCATTTTGCATTAAAACACATCCCAATCCTGAACCAGAAGCATCGGTGGTAAGGTTCATTACTGTTAGGAACAGTAAGAATAGGTATAGTTGTCAATCTCCTCTTCAATTCTATAAAAGCTGCTTCGCAATCATCATTCCAAACAAACTTGACATTCTTTCTCGTCAACTTTGTCAAAGGCATTGTGATTTTCAAGAAATTCTGAACAAAACGGCGGTAATAACCCACTAGACCAAGAAAACTTCTTATCTCGGTTACACTTTTCGGTCTCTCCCATTCTAGAATAGATTCTATCTTGGAAGGGTCAACCGAAATTCCTTCATAGGATATAACATGCCCTAAGAATTTCACTTCCGTCATCCAGAAGTCACACTTGGATCTTTTGGCATAAAGTTAGTGATCTCTTAAGGTCTGAAGCATAATTCTCAAGTGTTTAGTATGTTCTTCTCGAGTTTTAGAATAGATCATGATATCATCGATGAAGACAACCACAAACCGATCTAAATAAAGCCTGAATATTCAGTTCATAAGGTCCATGAACGCTGCTGGAGCATTAGTCAGACCAAACGGCATAACTAGGAACTCAAAGTGTCCATAACGAGTCTTGAATGTAGTTTTCGGTATGTCCTCCTCTCGGATCTTTAATTGATGATAACCAGCTCTAAGATCAATCTTAGAAAAGAATCTAGATCCACCAAATTGATCAAACAATGCATCGATCCTTGGTAAAGGATACTTATTCTTTACCGTTAGCTGATTCAGTCTTTTGTAATCCACACAGAGCCGAAACGTTCTATCAGCTTTCTTGGCAAATAAGACAGGAGCACCCCATGGAGAGGTACTACTACTAATGAATCTTTTTGATAAAAGATCATCCAGCTGACTTCTCAACTCAGTCATTTCTGCTGGAGCTATGCGATAGGCTGGAATAGAAACTGGCTGAGCCCTAGGAATCAAATCAATGCAGACCTCGATCTCCCTATCAGGTGGTAGCCCTGATAAATCCTCGGGAAAAATATTTGGAAATTCGCTAACCACTGATATCCAAGGGTACTGATCGCAGTTCCAATCTCACCATCGATGGCAAGTAAATTCCCATAATACTCTAGTTTCTTCCTTCCACCTAAGCATGCTTTCAGAATAGGACTCGGTTTTAAACGATTCAAATGAGCTTGGTAGACAATAGGATACCCATCCTTTGGAAAAAGAGTCGCTCTTTTGTTAAAATAATCAATAGTTGCTCGATATTTGGATAGCCAATCCATGCTGAGAATCACATCAAATTGTTGCAAAGGCAACACAACCAAATCTGCTAGTAGCTTCCTACCATCAGTCACAACAAGACAACCACGACAGACAGTAGAAACATCAGTAACTCCACCCATGGGTGTTCCCAACGTTAACTCATGATCCAACACAAAACATTCTAATCCCAGCATTTGTGCAAACAACATGGAGATAAAGGAATGAGAAACACCAGTATCAAATAAGACATGAGCCCAAGAGTGGAAAATGAGAATCATACCATCAACAACACCTCTGCCAGTATGGTCTCGAGCCTCATCTACCTCCGCGACTGCATAAGCTTGACCAGAAGCTTTGCCTTTTCCTTTGTTTTCTCTTCCTTGACCTGGGCGTCTGCTACTAGTTCCTGGACCAGTACTAGCATATCCATGTCCTCCTTGGTTCTCAGAACTTTGTGGAGTCTGAAAATTCTGAGTATAGCCCTGGTTGTAGCCCGAACCCTATGACCTATACTAATGCTGGTACTGAGAACCATAAGGCTGCTGGTAAAGAGTGGAAGGGAATGCCTGAGACTGGGTCTGAGATTGCACTGGTCTCATCTGATTGCCCTGAAAAAGAACTGAGGCGCTCTGACTTCCCTGTGATCCTCCCTGAGACAACGGAGATTTTTGCTGGCGGTAAGGACAAGCCTTCTTCTGGTGGCCTTATTGTCCACAATTGAAGCATCCATAAGGTCCATAGCGACTTTTTCTCAAAGAGCTACTACTGTTGCTACTTCCACTGTTCTGAGAATTCTGCCCTTGCCATTACCCTTGGTTTTTCTTGTTCATTTTTCTCCCATTACCATTGTTTCTTGCATGATCCCTCGTTGTTGACCGATCATCAAGAAAAGCCTCAGCTTTTTGGGCTGCAGCAACTAAGTCAACAAGGTTGCTAAAGGGTTGTGTGACAATCTTCTCCAAGATGGCTGGCCTCAAAGCCTCCATAAACTTAACAATCTGGAGGGTAGGATCTGTTCCAGATGCATAGGCATATTGTGCTAACTCTATAAACCATACATAATATTCATTCACTGTCATGTCACCATGTTTGAGTCGTTCATACTCTCTAATCATAGCAGCTCTATGACTAGCATTAGCATAATGACTCCTGAATAATCCCTCAAAGGTCTCCTAAGTCATATCGGTCACATCTTGAGATAACTTGACTGTCTCCCACCAATTTACAGCTTCGTCAATCAGCTTGCAAGTACCAAAGGTTACTTGGAACTCAGCTGGTGTTCCAGTAGTAGCAAAAGTCCTCTTGATGTCTCTAAGCCATCTCTCAGCCAAAGTGGGATCAGGTCTCCCATCAAATGATGGCGGATTGAGCTTCATGAAGTCCTTGAAGAAATTAGTTTGACGGGCCTCAAGGTCTCGCTCCATCTTTAGACCTGGTAATGCTCTTAAAGCATCATACAAGTTTGCCAGAAGGTCAGGAATTTGTTGTTGTGGTAGAGGAGTCTCAAACCTAGGCTCTTGCCTCGGTATTCTTCTCTTTGGAGGCATTATAGTTTTGTATTTATATGCCAAAATATTAGTGAGACAGTGATGCAAGTACTTTTGAAAAGATGTCACAATCTAGTCTAATGGTGTCACATCTAAGGTAATTAAACCTTTGCTCTGATACCAAAAATTTTCCATCACAACCCAAACTCCGGGCCAGTGGCAGAAGAGGAATTTCACAAGTGGAAATTCATAATTTGTTTTAGAAAATTTTAGAAACTTCAATTTTTCAGAAAAGCGACAGCTAGTTGAAAAACGACAGCTAGTTGAAAAACGACAGCTTTTGTAAAAGTTTATAAAAATAGTTCAAATTGTAAATTCCCACAGTTTGTGATCACCACTAGACATAGACTGTTAATAATAGTAATAAAATATACATATGCATCACCATTGTCATCACAAGTAGGCATAATAGATAATACAGGCTAAATCAGAAGTATGAGCCTTAAATGTTATTACAAATCCAAAGTGAGTTACTAAGTGGTTACCAACTACTAAACTAGTGATATTCTTCCAGTCCTAGTCACTCTAATCCGAAGTTGCCTAAGTCACACTGTACGCCGCCTGAGAGGGGAAAGATAAGGGATGAGCATTTACATGCTCAGTAAGAATTCAATTACCTTTTTAGTATGAATGCCACTTTTGAAACCTGCATAGTTAGTACCTTTCCAAATCCAGTTATAAGACAAGTTTGCAAATGATCAAGAGTAATCACATATTCAAAATCAAAATCAAAACCAAAGTCACTATGTTGTACATATTATAAATCAACCAAGTACAAGTATATATATGAGCTCCCATCTTCTCATCACGGTCCTGTAATACCTCTTAAACAGAGGTACCCAGCATCCTGACACTACCCAGAGGTGTGTCAGCAAATCCTGCGCAGGGGCCTAGGTTTCTCACCTAGCGCTACAGCAACTCGCCAGCGATCTAAAATACCATGATGCTAAAATAGATCTCAAGTGTGTAATCCTATGGTAGATACAACATTTCACAGAGTATGTAATAACCATGCATCAAGTATATCAAGAAATCATGCTTTAAAACTCATTTGGTATTATTCTGGGATTTAAAAAAAATTGGGCATTATAACGGCTGTATTTTCCCAGAACCAAAATTTTTAAACCTGTATAAAAACCATACAAACCAATCCCAGAATAATCCAATATATTTAGCAGTTCACAAAATATCAAATCAAATCATTTAATCCATGAAATTCGACAATTTCAAGAAATAGGTCATAATGTACATTTTAAATCAAAATAAGTTCAAAACTTGGTAATTGAACCCCTACCTCACCGGAATAGCGATACCATGCTATTGAGTCCTTAAGGTGTCGTTGACGATCGCCCGGAGGGTCGGGAACCAATTCCGAGCCCTCGATCGTCCTCTTGCGAAAAGTCAACTTCTCATCGGAGCTTCAATTCCGCAAACAGACCTCTTCACTGAATTCTTAGCACCCAAAATAGCTAGGTTAGATATATAACTTATCTAGTTCGAGACCAGGTCCACACCGGACCGGTGGTACGCAAAATGAGACAAAATCTCGACCGTCCGATCGCAATTTTCGTGCCGATCACCAAACAACACAATATATATATCAAACTTCTCTATTTTCCGAGTACATTCCAAAAATAGGGTCAAAAACACAATCCAACGACCAGATTAAAAAGATCAAGCTTAAACTCAAAATACTCAAAAATAGCAAATTTTGATCTGGACAGTATGGGGTTGAGATATATATACCTTGACGATCCTTGTGACGATACGAATCCAACGGGACCAGTTTGGAGTCGAATGGACGCCGGAATCTTTGCCGGCGGCTAAAAATCTGAAAAAGCTTCAAAACGGCAACAATGGAGTTTTCTGGCGATTTGGTGGCCGGCGGCAGCTGCTGATGACCGGCGGAGGCGCGCGGCGGCACGGTGAGTCGACGCCGGTGGGCTGGGGCAGCAGACAGTGGCCGGAGGCAGTTGCTGCGGAGGTTTTTCTTCTTCGACCGAGAGAGATCCGAGAGAGAGAGAGTGAGCCACGGGAGGGAGAGAGAAGGGAGGAGAGAGAGTGTGTGTATATATATATTCAAACTTTTTTTTTTTAAAATCTGGTCAAAGACCATTTTGCCCCTTAAGGAAACCGGTTTTTACAAATGGTTCTAAACTCTCCATTGTTAGTAGTGGCTCTTCCTTATTGTCGAATTTAACTTCATATTTTACTCTTCATAAATTATATCATTTGCTAAATTTGTCTGCTAATCTGATAAGGGCTTCTAAGTTATGTTTAGATAATGATGTGTCTATTGAGTTTTTCTCTAACTTGTTTCTTGTCAAAGATCTCACTATGAGGAAGGTTCTATATCAAAGACTTCTTGATAAAGGTTTTTATACCTTTCAGGCAGCTACCTATCTTCTAAATGCTCGTTCTCTTTTGTCTCATAACACTACTTGAAAAACCGATTGTTTTGTAGTTTCTAATTTTTCTCATGTATCTGCTTCCGGTGTATCTACGATTTGATATGCTCGATTAGGCCATGCTCATTGTAATGTAATTAATAAGGAGTTGAAATAATGTAATATTCATGCTGTTTATAATAAAACTCATACTTATGCTTCTTGTCAATATGGTAAAAGCCATAAATTGCATTTTTCTGTGTCTGATTCTTATGCTTCACACCCATTTGATCTTGTTTACTCAGATTTATAGGGTCCTACTCCAATACTAGCTGCTGATGGTTCTTGATCTATGTTATTTGTGGATGATTATTCTCACTGGTTTTATCCTTTACAAACAAAAGATCAAGCTTTAGATGCCTTTAATGTGATAATTTAGTTTTGAATAATTTAGTTTGATTTAATTAAATTCAGAATTAATTTATTTAGATTATGATGTGTTTATTTTATTTTAATATGATTTAGTTTTAATTTTGTTTTGATTTAGATTAAATGAAAAAGAAAAAAGGAAAAGGAAAATTGGAAAAACAAAAGCCCAGGCACGCGTGTGAGTATGGCGTTGCAGGCATTGTTTCTAGTCGTCCGATCGAGCACCAGTCCATCAGGATGCGCGCGTGCACACCACGTGGGAACAAGAGCGAGTGGAAGCCAGGTGACAACTGGGGCCCGCGTCATCAGCAGCCTTCAAACCATGTCAGATTCAATGGGTCTCGCCTCCCGTACACCCAGTCTTCTATCCATTTAAATGCCACTATGTCAGCAACTTAACTCAACTTTTTCAAATGTCCAATCAAGCGCAGTTTTAGTGCTAGATTCACTGAATTTGGCCACGCTAGATCACGACCTAAGGCTCAGAAAATGTGAAGGAGGAGGAAGAGAGAGAAAGAGAAGAAGAGGAAATTATGGAGATTTGACACATCACCCAGCCAATCAGAAGCCATCTTTAGAAATGTGGAGACTTGCACAACACTCTAAACTCAGCTATAAATAGCCAGAACATGAAAAGAAAAATACACACCAATTTTGAGAGAGAACTCAACTTTTTCTAGAGAGAGAGTACGAGATGAGTTCAAGATTAGGCTAGTTTTTAGAGAGGTTAGAGATATGATCTTAATTGTGTAGTTTTTCTGTTTTTCAGTTTTGATTCCTGATAGTGCTTCAACGCTTATAATTTTGGTTTGTTAAATTCTTCAATATTTTTAGTTTCAATATATTATTTTCTAGTTTCTCATATAAATTCAATCATACTTTCTTTATGTGGTGATTTAAACTAGATTATAATTATATTTGTTTTATTAGTTGATCGTTTACTGTAGTCTTAGATAACTATTAAGATAGATTATTTTTGGTGTTAATTGGAAGAATTTCTCATATTGAATACTTTAGATTAATATTGGTTCTTAATTGCTACATTTTCTGGTTATTTGTTTGGGACGTGAAATATATAATTGAGTGATAAATAGGAATCAAAGTTGGTAACAGTTAAACGAATAATTAAGTGAATCTTGAAGCCTTGTTTTTCTCATATTGGTATTTTTATTTATTATTTTGTGATTATTTTAAATTATTGCTCAGTTAATTTTTATTTTCAATTTTTCTTTTCATTTTTCATTACCCCTTTTATTATTGATTTAATTCTCTGTGAGATCGACACCATAATCTGTACTGCAATAACTGTTAGTATATTTTGAGCGTAGACAGGTGTTTGTGTTTTTCATGTATTCTTCTTTATAATCGTCATAAAATTCAGTTTAATTTTGTAAAATGCTTTTTTTGGGGATATAGTACCCTTTATAAAGGCTATTTGTGATTTGATTTAGTTTTAGCTGAATGTATATCACTCATCACGTCGTTTTTTATGAAACTAATTTTTCCTTTTCATTGTTTACTTATCATACTCCTCTTACTTCCTCCTCTTCTTCTTTTTTTCCGTCATCTTCCTGTATCACTCATGCTCTAATTCTCTTTCCTTTTTCTTCTTCTTCTTGTCCCCTGTTTCTGAGTCATCTACTACTTTGGATTCGAGTTCTGCCCCTGATTATGTTCCTACTATGGATTCTGGTGATCCTAATGTTTCTTCGCATGGACCTTTGCTTGCTGTTAATACACATCCAATGATTACTTGTTCTAAGAATGGGATTTCTAAGCCAAAAGCCTTTATGTCCACGACTTCCCCATCTGATCTCTCTATTACTGAACCTATGAATTACAAGCAAGCTCTTTCACATCCCTCTTGGAAGTTAGCTATGGAATTTGAACTTGCAGCACTTCATCATCTTCCTGGGTTCTTGTGGCTCTACCGGCTAATGCCAATATTATTGGCTGCAAATGGGTTCTTAAACTCTACATAAAGCTGATAGTTCTATTGATCAATATAAGGCTCGCCTTGGAGCTAAAGGATTTAGCCAAACTCATGGTCTGGACTATTTTGAGACCTTTAGTCCTACTGTTAAGATTGCTACTATTTGAGTGGTTCTTACACTCGTGTTGCCTTGTGGCTAACCTGTTTGTCAACTTGATGTTCATAACACTTTTTTAAATGGTGATCTTGAAGAACATCTCTATATATCTCAACCACCTGATTTTGTGGATGCTACTCGTCCTAATCACGTGTGCAAGTTATCTAAGGCTCTTTATGGACTTAAACAGGCTCCCTATGCCTGGTTTACCAAGCTTAGCAATGCTTTACTTCGCTGGGGCTTTTTTTCCCCCTTCTCGGTTGGTGTTGTGGTGGTCATGATTGGTGTCGCATGTGTGCTAAATCTGATAGCTCTATGTTTGTTTATCATACTTCCGTTTCTATGCTCACTCTTCGTATTTATATTGATGATATCTTGGTTATGGGTTCATATGCTTCTTAAGTGTCCTCTTTGATCTACACTCTCAATGCAGCTTTTGCATTTCAGGACCTTAGTGTTATCTCTTATTTCTCAGGCTTCGAAGCATGTCACTCCTCAAATTAGATGCATTTGTCTCAAACGAAGTACATCAAAGATCTTTTATCTAAAATTGATATGTCTGAATCAAAATCAATCACTATTCTTGGTGTTATTGGTAAAACATTGTCTACATTTAATAGTACTTTGCTTCCGGATCCCACACTCTATCGAAGTACTATTGGTGCTCTTAAGTATGTTACACTTATTCGACCTGAGTTATCTTTTGTTGTAAACAAGGCCTATCAATTTATGCAGGTACCTACCGCAGGTTGTTGGCTTGCTATTAAATGCATCTTGTGCTACTTATGTGGCTCTCTTACTCATAGTCTCAACTTCAAGGCTACTTCCTCGCTTCATCTTTCAGCTTATATTAATGCAGATTGGGCTTCTTGTCCTGATGTTTGTTGAAATACTGGGGGCTATTGTGTTTTTCTTGGTGATAACCTTGTGTCTTGGGCTTCCATAAAGCAGAAAGTAGTTTCTTACAACATTATTGAATCAGAATATCAATCATTGGCTAATGTTGCTGCTGAGCTTTCCTGGTTTTAATCCTTATTTGATGAGCTGCATTTGTCTATCCCTCAAACTCCGATTATTTGGTGTGATAATTAGAGTGCTTCTTCCCTTGTTACCAATCCGATGTTTCATGCTCGTACCAAGCATATTGAGATCGACTTTCATTTCATTCGAGACATGGTATTTTGCAAGGATTTGGTTGTTCGTTATGTTTGTTCTGAGGACAATTGGATGATATTCTCACAAAGCATTTTTCCTCTGCTTGGTTTCTTTCCCTTCGTGGCAAGCTCACTATGCTTCCTCACCATTTCACTTGGGGATGAGGATAGTTGTAACAAATCTCCATGTAAATAGTCTTAATTGTTATATTTATTATATTGTAATTAGTTTGGAGGTTTCTGGATTCTTAGCTAGTGTTAGCTTTCTGTTACTCGTACAGTTAATGTAAATATGATAATCGTATTTGTCGTTAAATGCAATATCAAATTAATAATTTATAATTTCTCTTCCTATTAACTAATCTAGCAAGTCCTAAGACTACTTAGTATAGCGGCAAGAATGGTCAATCTTACAGAGACTGGAAGTTAAATAGTTATTGTTCTGGGGGTGCTTTTTTGTAACTTGATTAGGGAGAAATTAATTAAGCTTAAAAGTGCTTAATTAAGGATAAGTAGGATAGTGGTAGAACATAGAGAAAATGATGTGGAAAATTGTAGCAATACAATTCCACTTGTCAGAAAATTATTGGCGTCTTTGACAGCTTAACCTGCAAGTAAACAAGTATGGGTAGTTTTAATGACCATCACCACGTGTTAGATAGCCAGTTTCTGACGCAGGTGATACCGGCCATTTGGTCAGAAACAAAACAAAAGATCATTAGTTTTTCTGACACAAGTGATTCCAGCCATTCAGTCAGAAATATAAATAAACAATATTGAAAATAAATAATTAGAAAATTAGATCTTTGACATAGGTGATTCCAGCTATTTTGTCAAAGATAAAAGAAAATAAAAATACTAAATTTAATGTGAACGGTTGCAAACAAGGGTCGTATACATTACAACTCAGCTTGCTAAACTACTCAGAATCACGGATCTGCAAATATTTAATAGTGTAGAATTTAAATGTTAGCCCAATATATATATATAGTCAGCACTCTATAAATATTTGGAGCAATAGAAAACAATGAGGTTAGTAGCTCAGCATTCCCAAAATCTACACAAAAATAATTAACAATAATAATAAAAATAATGATGATAAGTAATAATAGTATAAGTATATATGTAGATTTATATTAGTAGATTCAGTGGGAGTTGGAGATTTTGAGCTTGAGAAAAAGACGAAAAAAAGAATTTTGGTATTAAAGCAACAGTCAATGGTTAAAAGGATATATATGTATGGAAGGGTATATGTCAGGTTGAGAAGAAATAATAGAGAAGCAATTAATGGCTTAATTGGAGATAAGAGTCTATATTTTTTTTTGAGGAAAATTGCCTCCTTTTCACTTGATTACACAACATATATATATAAGCAAAAGAAGTGATGAATTCAACCGCTTCTTGCATGAGCCTAGTATCCGTTTGTTTGACAGCTCATTCTACAAATGTGACACTTGTCCCAGCTTCAAGCAGGAGGTGGTAAGAGCAATGAGATAACACTTGTTTGTGTGGCATTAGCATGAGTCCTCCAATGTGGTGTTGACTTGTGTCACAATTTCATTGGCTAATATGTGGTACTTGTTCTTTTGCTTCTAATTTGGCAATTTTCCAATGGTAACTTGATACTTAGTTTTGGGATGATGTAGTCCTCTCTTTGTCCAATGTAACTTTAACACGTCACATTTTCTTAATCAACCCATATTGCACAATTATCACATTATTTGTGACTTAGTACTTTAGTTAGTGACTAATTATAAAAATTTTGTCACACTCCAAAACATTAAGTCCCCTGAGCTATAGTGAATGTGACCATTCGCTAGAGCTCACTAATGCGAATTTTTCGCAATATGGTTTTCGAACTTGTCTCAGAAGTACCGCAAGTATGGAGAAAGAATTTCCTCTTATAGATGAATATCTAGGAGAAGATGAAGTACCATTATCTTACAGGCACATCCCAACTAAGTTGGCACCCACCTGTAAGATAAACTAATTTTCTTCAAATTCAAAAAGAACGACCAATACTATCTGTAGGCAAGCTCCAAGTAGTAGATAGCTAGCTCTAGTTGGGTTCCAAATAGTCATGCCAAAACATTTCTATTGGATTGGTCCAACCCAAACACCGCCTCGTTAAAACTTTGCTAGAACAAAACCCAGTGGAAAAAATCTCTAGAAAGGAAAAAGAGTACGTTGCATGTGAGCAATAAATTTTAGAGTTTAGCTTGAACATTGCCTAGACTGACCATTCTGATGTTTTACTTATTTTGCAGAGATGACAAACTTCAGTCGTGACTTTGCGGCTTCGTCACCATATGCATACTTGTGTGCGTGTATTTTCTATATATATATATAAGAGAGAATAATCCTCATGCAAAACAAGAGGTTAGTCCAATGCAAAGAAAAATATAGATAAGCATAAAAATTTCAATATTGGACTATATGGTAATTAACTACAAATTATTTGGACTTTGAAATGGTGAAGCTAAACATTTTTAAATTGGGGTATGCACCCAATCATATGTTTAGACTGGGGTGTACGCCGCAATATATATATTTTAAACCTGAGTTCTACAAAAGTATTGATTAGGATATATACAGACAGATCCTGGTTCCAATGCACCTGCTAGCAGCATAAGCTCGTACCAAGGGGTACTTTCAGGCTTAGTATAATCCAGTCTTGATTTAATGTTCTTGATATTATTGGCAGCATAGGCTTGAACTAAAAGATATTGTCAGAAAATATCCAATTTTCGAGTTTATACTAACAGTTCCCAGTTCCAATGTATCTCGATAGGAAAATGCTCATACCAAAGAATACTTTTGGGCGTAGCTTTATCCTACTTAGGATTTGTACAACTATCACGGTAAAATATATAGATTGCTTAGATAAGGATTTTTATGGGTGCAATCTAAGATGAATGAATACCAACCATTTATTATAAGATGAAAATTTCATATATAGTAGTCCTAGATACAGAGATATCTAGAAAACTATATGAAGTATTTCTTGATGAATTTAAGATTGGTAGGTGCAGAAAATGTACCTGTATTCAAGTCTTTGAGAGTGTAGTACCCACTAGATTGGATATCGGTAATTTGATATGGTCCTTCCCAATTTGGTGTGAACTTAGCAGCGTGCATTCCTTTCATAATATGATCAGCTGCTTTGAGTACTAAGTCACCTTCTTGGAAATTTCTAGCTCGTACCAATTTGTTGTAGGCTCGAGTAATTTTTCGTTGATAGTTTCGAACCCTATCTTGTACTTGTGCTCTTTGATCTTCCAAAATTTCGAGATCAAATTCTCGAGAGTTTTCGGTTCCACTAAGTGCCATCTTAGTAGACGGTATGTTTAATTCCACAGGCCATAGAGTTTCAGTTCCATATACCAGAGAAAATGGAGTTTCTTTAGTAGTAGTATGCTGGGTAGCTCTGTAAGCCCAGAGAGCAAGAGGTAGACAATTGTCCCATCGGATCAATTTTTTCTCAATCATTTTTCTGATGATGGCCACCAAAGTTTTATTGATTGCTTCCATAGCTCCATTTCCTTAAGGATAATACCTGGTGGATTTTCCATGGAAGATTTGATATCTTTCCAGCAATGATTCAAACGGTTGTCCAATAAATAGTGTCTCATTATCAGACAATATTCTGCGAGGTATGCCAAAATGACAGACAATATTTTCTTACACAAATTGGCTTGCAGCTTCTGAAGTGGCCCTCTTGAGAGGAATAGCCTCAGACCATTTTGTGAAATTTTCTGTAGCTGCTAAGATCCAAATCTTTCGTTTTGAGGGAGGACTGATTAGTCCAATGAGATCAATCGACCAGGTGTGGAATGGCCAAGGTGATGTGATACTTCCCATTTCAACAGTGGGTACATGTATCAAATTTCCATGTTTTTGGCAGGCATCATATTTTCGGACAAATTTCATGGCATCATTTTCTATCGTCGGCCAATAGTATCCAATAGTGATCAACTGCTCGAATAGACGTCTTCCACCCATATGGCCACCACAGTCCCCGGCGTGAACTTCTTTTAGGACTATTTCTATCTCATTGGGTCCTAAGCATCTCAGGACCTTTCCTTGAAAGCTTTTTCTGAAAAGCAAATTACTCTGAATAAAGAATCTGTCTGCTTTATGTTTGACAAGAATAGTTGAAGAAGTATCGTCAGGCAACTGACCATAAATAATATAATCAATGTAGATTCTTCTCCAGTCTTCTTCCTCCACAAAGAAGCTTTCTTTGGGATCAATCACAAGCTGGCATTGCTTACAGTTTCTTTGTAGCTCATTAGCTTGCTTTCTTAACTCAGGCCAAAAGTATCCAAGTCGTTGGATTCTTCTAGCTAGTGTTGGTCCATCTAAACCACAGATTTTAGAATGGATTTCGTCTAACACTTTTCTTCCAAATTCTTCGTCAATGCATTTTGCTAGAACTCCATCAAAGAATCTCTTGTAAACTTGATCATTGATCAATATAAATATTTTGATTTCTTTGATATCTTTGACTTCTGGACTTTCTAACTGCTCTTTAATAGATTAGATCCACCCATTTGATTGTTGCATTGACGAATGTATTGGCTCTGACTTGATTTCTAAAGGGATTTGAATCAGATCTTCATCTGTATGACCCATTTTCAGCACTAGAGTTGCCAAAGCGTTTGCATATTTATTCTGAGATCTGGGGATATATTACAGTTCATAATTTTTGAAATTATAGAGCTTTTATTGAATTTCTTCTCGGTATTTAACCAAATTTGGCTCTATGATAGCAAATTCTTCATTAAGTTGTCTGATGACTAAGTTGGAGTCCCCACAAATTCTCAATTTTGAAATCTTTATTTCTTTGGCCAGATCTAATCCGATTACTAAGGCCTCATATTCAGCTTCATTGTTGGAGCAAGGGAAAGCTAATTTAACAGCTTTCTTGAATATTTCACCTCGATCGTTTGACAGAACAATTCCAGCGCTCCCTTCATTACGTGTGGAGGCACCATCAAAATAAAGTATCCAACATTCTTCGTTATCTTGCACAGACATTATCTCCTCTGAATCATTCTTAGTATATCTAAGTAACTCGACTAGAGCTTGACTTTAGCCTTTGGCTTTTCGACAGTGATATCGAGTTCACTAAGCGTGAGCATCCACTTGGCATAACGACAAGTTAGGATAGGCTTTTGTAGTAGAAGTTTGATCGGATCAGAATTCGTGATTATTCTAACTTTGTGAGTGACCATGTAGTGTCGAAGCTTTTGTATTGCATACATTAGTACAACACAGAGCTTATCTGCGAGAGAGTAACTTTTCTCCGAACCTCTGAGCAGACGGCTTAAGTAATAAACCGGCTTCTCCAAGCCTTCATAGTCTTGTGCTATTAGTATCCCAACTGATTCGTCAGATGCTGCCAAGTAAATTCAAAACTTGTACCAAAGAGCATTTTTTTTTTTGGGAGCATTTCACTACAAAATATCTTAAAACGTAATAAAGGTTAATAATCATAATAGTTTAAAACCAAAACTTAAAAGAGTATGCAAGCATGGCACTAATATAAATGAAAATGCTATGTAATCACGTTATTATTATTGGCTCTTTAATTATGTGAGGAACTGGGTGTCGCTTAGAAATTCAAAATGTACTATCAAGTCTGTCCTATATTATGATTTTTGTTTTTCATGTGTTCTAAATCTATGGTTATGATAAGTGAAACGGTTATGCACTAACAAAATTTTTGTGAATACGGTTGCAGTGGAAAATGCAAATGAAAGCCAAGTTGGACTAAGTGCCTAATGAGAAATAAATTTTTATGTATTTGCATTTATATGTGATTGTTATAATAATGTGATTAATTTGTATCTATTATTGAGTTAAGTAAATTATTCTAATAATTATTGTTATTTAAATCTTAGTCCAGTACGAATTTAGAGTCCAAATAATTTGATAACAAACTTATACGTATAAACCGAAGTTTTAATTAAGCATACATTGTATATACGATTAAGTATGTCTATTGTTATTATTATTATTATTATTAAATAAGTGTGAAGCATGTGAAGTTTTGATTTTCACTAATCTATTTGTATGAATTATTATATAGATTTTAATTTATTTTACTACTTATGTATAGATATGACTTAACTTATATCTATATTAAAAAAAAAACGTTGGTAGATTTTATTTAAAAAAAAAAGAGAGATTAATTGACAAAAAGGGAAACGGAAAGTTTTCCAAAGCATGATAATGTATAACATTAAGTTATACGTGTGAATTGATAAAAAAAAAATATATGATGAGTGATTTTTTTTGAAAAAAAAAAAAGAACCCTAAGCCAAAAACCTATATATATATATCATGCTCTCTCTTGAAAATACAATTAAACCTCCTACAAAATTTTTCTCTACCTCTCTTTCTCTCTTAGTTGCTGACTATTTTTGATTTCAAGAGTTTTTGCTTAGTTTTCTTCAATTTTTCAAGAAGAAGGTAAACATTTAAATATACTCTTTTCACTGAGTTTATTATTTTTGCTGCTGTTAGATCAAATTTCAACCTATGATATCTAGGGTTAGAATTTTTTATAGAATCAAAAATTTGAACAACTTGTTTATTAATACGTTAGATTATAGTTTGGAAATGTTTATGATCATAGAGGTTTATTTGTATTCGTTATTAAATTTTTTATTTTTATTATGCTTAACATCAATGAATCTGACGTATTTAATATTCCCATTTATTAACGTTCAAAACCCATATTATTGATATCTTTTATCTGAAAAACGATTTTACTGAAAACGATTTCCGTAGTTTTGTAAACAAATCAAGAACACAGCGGAATTGATTTTTAAAGTTGTGTGCAACAATACTCCTTGTGGCTTTGTCTCATTTGACCCATCAGAAATATCATCAAAGAATGTAGCCTCCGCCCAAAAAACTTCTTGTTGAGCAAACGGAGCCTTTGTTGCAGACACTAGAATTTCTCTTTTGCCTCTTATCGCTTTCAGGCACTGATGCGAAGTAGAAGGTACCACTTGATTGTGGTGAATCCATGGCCTTCCAAGTAGCAAATGATAGGACACATCCATATCGATCACAAAGAATTTAGTTGGTGCTCAGATGGGTCCAACTTGCAGGTCCACGTTAACATGCCCTTTTGTAGTATGAGAACTTGATGCAAAAGTGACAAGTGATGTAGTTTGCATGATCAATTTGCTTTCTGGAATTCCGGCTACTTTGAAAACTTGCCAAGACATGAGATTAACTGATGAGCCATTATCTACCAAAGCTCGTTTGAAGGGTGTGCCATTGACTTTAGCTTCCACGTAGAGTAGCTTGTTATGATTGAAGTTCATAACATAGGCATCTTTCTTGGAAAATGTGACTGTATCTTCATCTCTTTTGCAATTTTTCCAACAGCATGGTTAATGGAACAGCATTGTGGACCAAACTGTTGAGATATCTTGAAGATTGCTTGTGTAGCTTCTTTACGAGCTTCATCTCCAAATTCTAAAGTGTCGAACAGATTTTTGAAAGCTCGAGACTTCATGAGATTTTCCGTCATTATATTGATTTCTTCTCCTTTTGATGATTCTTCTTTGGCCGGATCGTCGATGGTTGGATCAGCAGTTGTGCATGTGTTTACTTGGCCTCTTTCATGATTGGGGAAAGGATTATTTTCCGCCCTTTGTTGTTGTTGCCCCATTAGAATTTCTCCTCGTTGAGCTTTTTCATGATAAACTCTTCGGACAATATAACAATCTGATGTGGCATGGTATACTCTTTTATGTAGCAAGCAATATTTGGGATCTTGCATCGCTTCTTGTGTTGGTTGTCTCCTGGGCTGTGGACATTTCAGAACTCCATCTTCTATCCAGGCTCGCACCAAAATATTGATTCTATCTTTGGTAAGTGGTATTTCTGGCGGAATTGACTGATCTCTTCTACCTTGTTGGCGTTGATCAACTGTAGCAACCTCTTTCCTTCTTTTAGAGAAATGTGGTCTGTTCCAATTTTTAGCAGCAATTCTTTTATCAGGCATAGCTTTGCACATTTTTGCTACTGTTGCTTCAGTGTTGCTGACTCTGAACATTAGTTCAGTAAAGTTTGAGCTCATATGATTTTCAATATGAACTTTATATTCAGCTTGTATTCCGTTGATGCACACTCGAATCAATTCTTCTTCTGAAATAATTTCCTTGCAGTCAAGAGCTACTTTTTTGAATCTGCTTACATAGGCTGTAAGTGATTCATCTCCCCTTTGCATTGTGCTGGAGAGATCAGATAAGCCCAACTTGCGTTCTGCTGCAAAGAATTTTGTACAAAATGTTATCACCAACTCCTCCCAAGTACTAGTACTGCCTGCTGGTAAATTGACGAACCAAGAGTATGCTCGGTCAGTGAGAGATTTTGAGAATTCTCTCAACCTTAATTTATGGTCGCTGGCGTAGACTCCCAGATCATCTAGAAAACCAATGACATGTTCCCTAGCATTTCCTTTCTTCCCATCGAATTTCTTAAATCGAGGATTAGTATAATCCTTCGGATATGGCTTGGAAAGAATACTGGCAAGATATGGAGGTTGAAAGTCTACCGCTGCAACAATCTTGCTGGTTTTTTTCTGCTTTAGACTTGAGCATTTCTTGTAGTTCCTTTTGTAATAAAACTTTTGGAAGCTTTATTATCCGTACCATTTAAAGTTGTGGCAGTAGGATTGGCAGGGTCTTGATTTGAGGCATGAGAAGTGCTGTTGTGAGGTAGAACTGGAGTATAAGGTCCGGCTCCATGAGATTTTTCGATATTGGTAATCCTTTGGAGAATTTCAGCGTGAGACAATTGCATGTCTGCTTGAGTTTGTCTCATGCTATCTAGTGAGGCTGCTAGTTTAGCTAGGAGAGATTGAGCTTCGATATTGATTACTGAATTTTGCTCGTCTGCCATTTTGTAGAAAATAATTAGAAAATTAGATCTTTGACATAGGTGATTCCAGCCATTTTGTCAAAAATAAAAGAAAATAAAAATACTAAATTTAACGTGAACGGTTGCAAACAAGGGTCGTATATATTACAACTCAGCTTGCTAAACAACTCAGAATCACGAATCTGCAGATATTTAATAGTGCAGAATTTAAATGTTAGTACAATATATATATATATATAGTAAGCACTCTATAAATATTTGGAGCAATAGAAAACAATGAGGTTAGTAGCTCAGCATTCCCAAAATCTACACAAAAATAATTAACAATAATAATAAAAATAATGATGATAAGTAATAATAGTATAAGCATATATGTAGATTTATATTAGTAGATACTGTGGGAGTTGGAGATTTTGAGCTTGAGAAAAAGACGAAAAAAAGAATTTTGGTATTAAAGCAATAGTCAATGGTTAAAAGGATATATATGTATGGAAGGGTATATGTCAGGTTAAGAAGAAATAATAGAGAAGCAATTAATGGCTTAATTGGAGAGAAAAGTCTATCTTTTTTTTTAGGAAAATTGCCTCCTTTTCACTTGATTACACAACATATATATAAGCAAAAGAAGTAATGAATTCAACCGCTTCTTGCATGAGCCTAGTATCCGTTTGTTTGACAGCTCATTCTTCAAATGTGACACTTGTCCCAGCTTCAAGCGGGAGGTGATAAGAGCAATGAGATAATACTTGTTTGTGTGGCATTAGCATGAGTCCTCCAACATGGTGTTGACTTGTGTCACAATTTCATTGGCTAATATGTGGTACTTGTTCTTTTGCTTCTAATTTGGTAATTTTCCAATGGTAACTTGACACTTATTTTTGAGATGTTGCAGTCCTCTCTTTGTCCAATGTAACTTTGACACGTCACATTTTCTTAATTAACCCATATTATACAATTATCACATTATTTATGACTTAATATTTTAGTTAGTGACTAATTATAAAAATTTTGTCACACTCCAAAATAGTTATTAAGTACAAAAATTATCATAACTTAATTTTAACTAGGCATACAAACTAAATAAATTAAGATTAATTAAATAAAAACAAAGATAAAAAGAAATACATAAAATAAAGTATGGATAATGAAAGATCCAAGATCGCAGGGTACTAATTTCTTGATTTATTATTCAAAATAAACGAATATAAAAATTATTTGTCGCTATTGTGGAAATAGTAAATGAATTCTGCTACTGTTGCAGCAGTGAGTCGGAATGTTGCTGTTACAACAATGAAGTAATAAATGTGTTCTTTATGAATACTAATCGCAATGAAATAAAATGGATAACAATAAAATAAATGATACCATAGATTTTTACATGGTTCGGTTATTTTTCAATAACCTACTCCATAGGGCTAAGCCCAGAGAAAAAAACGTATAAGTAATAATATTTAAAGTATAAACATAAGTGACTTAGACAAAGATAGACCTCTTCTAATCTTGATGCACAATGTAGGACTCTACCACCAATATGTTCAGCGAGCTCCACTCGTCTTATTTGTTTCTACGCTCTTGAACTCCCTTCAGTAGCTAGAACAGTCTTCTCTAAAATGGCGTGCTTTCAGTTATAATCACTAGGACTCCTTCATATGATCTAGAACCTATCTACTCCCAAGGAATACCCATCTCTTTTCCTAAAAGACTATTTACAATCTCAAGTACAAACACTTTTCTTAGAGTAACACTCTAAGAACACTCAATGACTCACAAATAAAAAATGACCTAGAACTTAATTACAAAAACTTGTCATTTTCTCTCTCTCTGAGCTACCTAAAACTCCACAAATGAATAGCTTAAATATATTTCACTCCTTGTAGAAATCACCTGCAGAAAATACAGATGTGATTATGCAAGATCAATCATCAAAGGCAAAAATCACTCAAAATGATTAGTTTCCAAATCTATCAGCAGCCTGCTATTGCAACAGCAGAGTATAAATTGTAAAACTTAATCAGAAGGAGAACCAATGAGTCATGGAGAAAATCATGCATTTAATTTGATTGAAAACACTATTCTCGCATTAAATACCAATCAGGATTTAATAATAAGCTAACTCACACACAAAATAAATGAGCCACAATCATTTCTTTCCTATTATATGTGTTATTTTTGCAATATCAATAACTATAGAAGGGAAGAAAATAAAATTGAGTAATTTTCATTAACTTAAAACATGACAGCTTGTCTAAAAATGTGTCTTGCACTATCAGATGAATCAATTAGCATTAATCAAATAATATTGCAGAATATTATACATATGAGAGGCTTAAGAAGGAAAGAAACAAGTGTAGAAACTTCCTAGTTTCCTTTTTCCTAAAAATCATTTCAAAATTATTAAGATAGACAATTATTAATATCTGATTTATCAATCAATGAAATCACATTTATCAATCAATAAGATTATTAATAATTTCCATAAATCATTTGATAAAAAGATGTCAAAAACAAAATTTTCCTGCTGTGATATTGCTGTTGCAATAACATCATCCAAATTAGGGGAAAAAATGAGTAATACACAATTATTCAAGAAGCTAGTCCTTCATTTCCAAGTCGTGTAGTCTTGCATTTCTTCAATCAGTAATAAAACAAATTGCAACACAGTTAGTATTTACTAATGATTATACAAATATATACAAAAACACAGTCAAAAAAACAAACCTTTTCCTCATTTTCCCAGTTAGTTATCTAATTCAACTCCATTCTAAAATCTTGGCAGTCAAACATAATAACCACATCCCAAAAACAGAGTCCTCTGTTTTCTTTACCATTGCCCCACTAAAAGATATAAGAGGCTTTATATGGTAATAAATAAAAGAAAACCTCCTTTTTTCTTTGAAAATCATGCCATATTAGATAAGATATGCAAAAATCGAATTCAATAAGAGAAAATCACACTCAACACAAATGATTTGCACAAATCAATAATTTTAATTATTCCAAATAAGATGTCAATCAAAGTAGCCACAGATCTTGGCCCTAACAATCTCCCTTTTGGTAGGGCTATTAACTTGTGATACAATACAACAACACGACTCAAAATATGCACGGATTTAGTGAGTTTGGGTTTGCCTTAAACGAGTTCAGATTGAACCCGCAAATCCATTTATTAAACAGGTCAGGTTTGGGTTGACCCACCAACCTGAAATTGACCTGCAATCAACTCGTTTATGACTCATATAATACCTATTTTAAAATATTAGTCTATTTTTAAGATTTTATTATGCACATATATTGAAATTTTATGTGGTTTTAATTTATTTTTCGTAAATATTAGTGTCTTAAGATCATAAAACATATATGAATTTATGTTAAATGAGTTAAAAATATATATTTTAGCTAATTTGAAATAAACGGGTTAACGGATTATGTCAGGTTGATTTGACCAAAATATGACTCATTTGAATAAACGGGTTACACAAGTCATATCAGGTCAATACATTTATAAACGAGTCGGGTCTGGGTTAGAATTTCTGACACGATTATAAAATGGATTGGGTTCGGAATGATGTATATGTTATCATACATGGGCATTGACACGACAGGATCACGACCTGCTAACATGAATTGCTATCCCTACATTTTCGCATCTTTTTGGACAAAACATCTAATAATTCTACTATCCTGTAAAACATCGAAAATTATGTGCATAAGAAAAAAAATGAAATGATTGCACATATTTTCGAAAAATACTTCCTTTTTGGTCAAAAAGGGCCAAAGTCTTGTTCATTAACTCAAACCATAAAAGAAACACAAACAACCATTAAGAAATCGCTTTAGTTGAGAAAAAGGTACCTCAAATGAGAAGAAGAAGCTGTTGCAGATATTTCAATTATGACTGGTGTTGCAACATGAGACGGTTCTCTGTTATCGCAACATCAAGAGTTGACAGAGAAACCTTCACTGGAGTAGCTCCTTTTACTAGAGATGGCATTTTTGAGAACTCCCACAATGAGCATTCCCTGTTTGAAGGTGAAAGCTTTAAATCTGCAAACTCAGAGAACATGTGTGCACGAGAATGAAAGAGAGATTGTAGAAATGAAAAAGAAGTAAATGAATGATGATGATGAAATAGACGTGAGAAAATAGGCACTAAAAAACAATGATGATTCTCACAGAAACCAAATCAAGAGACATGGACTTGTTGTTGCAACAACAAGGACAATTTGCCAATAAATCTAAAAAGGCCCATTTTTTTAAAAATAATTCGGAAAAAATATGTATCTGGCCAAGAAAATATGAAAATCCCAAAATATTAAATAGAAATTACTTAAAATCACAGAATGAGCAGATTTATTCTAAGCATATAAATGATTCTAGAATTAAATCAATCTTAAAATTCTTGTCAAATTAATTTTCTAAATTATAGAATTTACTGAATGAGCTGGATTGAGTAATAATCGACAATTTTTTTTTATCTATTGAAATTTTCTTCCATTTTTCATAGGCAATAAATTGTGTCGCATTATTATTATTTTATTTATTATTATCTTCAACATATTAAACTACACCTAAATAGTAGTTTTCACTCTAAACATTGAGATAACCATTTTCATATGGTAATTACTCTTTACATATTTTGTGATACTTATGCCCAAATTATTCATGGATAACTTTTACACTTCAGTGTTAGGTAGCTTTTTCTACTTATAATCTCTGTAAACATAATATTTTCAACACAAGAGATAAGTCAAATGCTTGTTAGTCAAAATCCAATCCAGATTATTCAGTTCATCCTATGCAATGAGAAAATTCAAGAAACAAGAATCTTAAAATTAATTCAATTAAACAATTAGATTTATGAAAAGAATAAATCACCTTTTTCTAAAGTCCTAAGTATTTTCCAAATAAAAAATACAGGGATTATTCATGCAAAATATTTGGTCTAGAACAAATACAAATAAATAAATCAATCAATCAAATAGAAAGGGAATCAAATCTAATAAAATCAAGCACTTTAGTGAAAATATCTGCAAGTTGTCTTTCTGTTTCAATTAAATCCAATAAAATTATTTTGGATTCAACAAGATCCCGAATAAAATGATGAACAAAAAATTTGAATTCCAGATTAAGAAGTAGAAGCAAACTTATATTCTTACGAATTTGAGCAATGATAACTAAAAAAATAAAATATTTAATAAAAAAGTGTTTTGCCCACTCTCCCCCCCCCCCCCTCTTGTAGCCTCTGTCAATCATGAAAGTGATCAATCTTTTGTCATTCATCATCACACTAGCCTTCTGATATAAAGCATAGCAATTATTAGAAGATCTAGATCCTTCCAATACACACTTACCTGAAGTGTCTAGAAGTTGACATTTTTCATTGGTGAATCAAACATTCAACTTCAGGTCACAAAGTTGACTTATGCTAATTAAATTAGTCGTAAGTCCCTCCACATGCATGTCCTTTTCCAGCTTTGAAAAACCTTCAATATCAAGAGTTCCTAAACTAAGAACTCTTCATTTGATTTTATCACCAAAAGTCACCATTCCTTCATAGATAGGTTTGTAATTCGCCAGAATACTCTTGTCACCTATCATATGCCTAGAACATCCACTATGAAAATACCATGAGTTAGTAGTACCAGTTCTTAGACATGTAAAGGAAAAAAAGTAATTAAGATCAAACTTTCTTACCCACATTTTTCTAGATTTATTTCTTAAATTAATTTTTGTTTTTGGAGTTTTTTTTTTTTGGAGGAGATCTCAAAAATGATTTTTTGAAATAATTATTTTCCAGAAAACTTAACATGGTAAAACATCTAGGTCGTATATGACCTTTAATACCACAGAAATTATAAGTGGGTATGAATCTCTTATCTTTGTTTGCTGTGGACGATTCTGCAGTTGCAACAACGGAGACAGGTTTCTTGTTTACAACAAATTTTCCTACTGTTGTAACAACAGGCACAAAACTGAGACCACACTTGACTGCTACATGAGGCCTCGCTGTTACAACAGCAGGTGTGCTGACAGATGTTGAAACATTTTTTGAACAGGCCATTGCAACAACAGGTGCGCTAACAGGAATATAAACTGATTTCTCCTTAACAAAAATCATTTTAGTTCCTGAACACTCACCCTTAAAACTAAGTCTAGTAACATCATCAGAAGATTTTCTAGATGAAAAAATAAGATCCAATTCAAATAAACTGGAATTAGGCATTTTGAGAGATTTAAATTTTCTATCAAGTTCTAAAGAAACCTCTCTTAATTTCTTTTCCTTTTCATCAACAAGTAATTCCAGTTCTTATATTCCTTTTACAGAATTTTCTTTAAACTCAAGTAAATTGGAATTAAATCTTACCAAACTATAGTTTTCAGCACATATTCGTTCCCATTGTGCATATAAATTCTTATATGTTGCAAAAGAGATTCTTCATAAATCTCTGAATCATATTCGAATTCAGCCACATAACTCTCTTTGTTGTCATCAACTACTGAGATTGTATAGCATACAGCCGACCCTATATCTTTCTGCACATGACAAAGATTACCAGAAAAAATAAAATCGACGAAGGCAACATGATTGCTTACATTGCTATCACTATCTTAGCAGTTTTTGGATTCTTCATCACTAAGTTGAGGCAAAGAATTTGGACTTCAACTTTTGGTTATTTGCATATTTAGATTGTATTTGCTCAAATTCTTAACATGCCCAGCACTCTGCACCTTTTTTGTTATAAGACTCAAAAGATCTGGATGAGGATTTATATGTTGCCGATTTGGAGAAGGAAGAAGTAGACTTCGAATTTTTAGCTATTTTTTTAAAGATTTTTCTAAAATTCTTTATAAGTAAGCTAAGTTCATCGTCATCTTCTTCCTCATTTGTCATTTATTCATTCTCTTGAATGGACTTGAAGGCGATGGATTTCTCCTTCTTTCTGATTTTTAGGTTCATCTCAAATGCTCAGAGATAACCCATCAAATCTTCCACCTTCATGATGTCGAGAATTTTTCTTTCTTCAATTGTAATAATCTTGGGTTAGAAGTGATCTGGAAGTGACCTGACAATTTTTTTTACAAGAACAGCTTCCAAAATATTTTCACCGAGTATGAAAGATTCATTAGCAATATTACACAATTTTTTATAAAAATCAGATTATATTTCATTCTCATCCATGCGTATTTACTCAAATCTAGTTATAAGAGATGTAAGTTTATTACGCTTTACATCACCTGAACCTTTAAAGTGAGTTTAGGATTTCTCATACTTCCTTAGCTGATTCACACAAAGAGATAATCAGCTTGATTTGCTCTATATCACATCCATTAAAAATTGCATGCAATACCTTGTTGTTGTAACCAGCCAACAAGTCATCTTGGTTGACCATTCAATTTCAGGTTTCAACGGTATCGCCCATCATATGCTTTGATGACTGGATGAGACCAGTGAGTAAGGATCGATCTCCAGGCTTTAATACAGTGAACGAATGAACACCCTCATCATTGTCTTCTAGTAGGGATAGTTGGTTCCATCTAACAATAGTGGATGAGAAATTGAACCTCATTCATTCAAAAACGATGTTCCTACAAAAAATGAATCAAAAACTTTCCAAAATCTCACTAAATAAATATTAATAACTTCGCTTTGATACTAATTGAAAGGTCAAAGTTCGCAATAGTACTAATTTTTTGATTTATTATTCAAAATAAAAATATTAAAATTAGTTGTCGCTGTTGTTGCAATAGTCTATTGCAGCAGTGAGTCGGAATGTTGTTATTACAACAATAAAGTAATAAACATGTGCTTTATGAATACTAATCGCAATGAAATAAAATTAATAACAATAAAATAAATGATACCAAATAGTTTTACATGGTTCGATTATTTTTCAATAACCTATTCTATGGGGTTATGCCCAGAAAAAGAAACATATAAGTAATAATATTTAAAATACAAATACAAATGACTTAGACAAAGATAGATTCCCTCTAATCTTGATGCATCATGTAGAATTTTACCACCAATATGTTCAGCGAGCTCCACTCGTCTTACTTGTCTCTACACTCTTGAACTCCTTTCAATAGCTGGAACAGTCTTATCTAAAATGACATGCTTTCAGTTATAATCACTAGGACTCCTTTCTATGATCTAGAACCCATCTTCTCCTAAAGAACACCCAACCCTTTTTTTAAAGGACTATTTACAATCTCAGGTACAAACACTTTTCTTAGAGTAACACTTTAAAATACTCAATGGCTCGCAAACAAAAATGACCCAGAACTCAATTACAAAAATGTGTCCTTTTCTCTCTATCTGAGCTACCTAAAACTCCACAAATAAAGAGCTTAAATAGATTTCACTTCGTATTGAAACTGCCTACAGAAAATACAGATTTGATCGTACAAGATCAATCATAGAGGCAAAAATCACTCAAAATGACTAGTTTTCAAATCTTTCAACAGCCGGTTTTTGCAACATCAAGGTAAAAAATTGTAAACCTTAATCCAAAGGAGAACCAATGAGTTCTGGAGAAACTCCTACATTTACTTTGATTGAGAATATTATTCTCACATTAATATCAATCAGGATTTAATTATAAGCGAACTCACACACAAAATAAATGAGCCACGATCATTTCTTTCCTATTATAGGTGCTGCGGTTGCAACATCAACAGCCAGAGAAGGAAAGAAAATAAAATTGGGTAATTGTCATTTACACAAAATGTGTACAGCTTATCCAAAGACGTGTCCTGCACTATTAGATAAATCAATTAGTATTAATAAAATAATATTGCAGAATATTAAATATATGAGAGGCTTAAGAATGAATGAAACAAGTGTAAAAACTTCCTAGTTTCCTTTTTCCTAAAAATCATTCCAAAAAATTATTGAGATAGACAATTATTAATATCTCATTTATCAATTACTGAAATCATATTTATCAATCCATAAGATTATTAATAATTTCCACAAATCATGCGATGGAAACATGCCAAAAACAAAAGTTTCCTATTGTGACATCGTTGTCGCAACAATAGTGTTCAAATTAGGATAAAAAAGAAAAAAAATGAGTAATACACACTTAAGAAGCATGTAATACACACTTACTTAAGAAGCATGTCCTTCATCTCCAAGTCATGTCCTGCATTTCTTCAATTAATAATAAAAAAATTACAGCATAGCATAAAAGATGTGAGAGGCTTTATATGGTAATGAACAAAAGGAAACCTCCCTTTTTCTTTGAAAATCGTATCACATTCGACAAGATGTGCAAAAATCAAATTCAATATAAAAAAAATACACTCAACACAAATCATTTGCACAAATCAATAATTAGGATTATTACAAATAAGATGCTAATCAAAATAGTCATAGATCGTGGCCCTAATAGATAATTATACTTTGTACTAATGAGCTAAAGACTTGATTTTTCCTAATTACTCCTACGTAATTATTAGTCCAAATCCATTTAATTCACTAATTAAGAGACCTAATCTAACCTCATTACCTCTTTCGAGTATCAAATAAGATAATATACTTAAGTACTCAAGTTAATATCTCTATCTAACCCGGTTGTTCACTTATTAAGTCTAGCCCTTAAAAACTACGTAATTTGATTATCTAGGTGTTGATCTCCTCTCGGTCTTACAATAACTTAAACTGTGCTTCTCAATTCCAGATTATTAAATTAATCTCTCTAGAGTATCAAAATCACAACCTACGATAGAATAATTCATTAGCCACATAATTTAGAATCATTAAGCAAAGATAAGCATAAATGAATTAAAGATAGAAATAAGACCAATAGTTGATAAAATAATCAAAACAAAGTATAAAGAGGATATATTAAATCCTAAGTTAGAAAACTAATCCAAATATAGTAGAATCCATGGCTAATCTCATCAAAAAATTTAGAATTCTAAATAAATTTATATAATATGCCCAATACAAATTTCAAGATAGATTAGTGTAGAGAGAAAAGAAAAGAAAAACTCTTGTGGAGATGGACTTTAAGTCTTCAAATCTTCAAGAAACTCTCTCAAGTCTTCTTCAAGAATTCTCATACTTCAAGTTTTATCTCTCTAGGAATTGTGCTTCTTTCTTGTGATTTTCTCTCTAATTCTCGACGCCTAGGGTTTGTGGCTTAAATGAGTATATATAGAACTCCAAAATGAGTGAATCTTGGACAATGGATCAAGCATCAAATGAGATAATATACTTAAGTACCTAAGTTAATATCTCTATCTAACCCGATTGTTTAAGCACTCATTAAGTCTAGCCCTTAAGAACTACCTAATTTAATTATCTAGGTGCTGATCTCCTCTCGGTCATACAACAACCTAAAGTATGCTTCCTAATTCTAGATTATTAAATTAATCTCTCTCGAGTATCAAAATCACAGCCTACGATAAACTAATTCATTAGCCACATAATTTAGAATCATTAAGCAAAGAGAAGCATAAATGAATTAAAGATGGAAATAAGACCAAAAATTGATAAAATAATCAAAACAAAGGATATATTAAATCCTAAGTTAGAAAACCAATCCAAACATAGTAGAATCCATGGCTAATCTCATCAAAAAATTCAGAATTCTAAATAAATTTATAAAATATGCCCAATACAAATTTCAAGAGAGATTAGCATAGAGAGAAAGAAAAAGAAAAACTCTAGTGGTGATGGGCTTCAAGTCTTCAAATCTTAAAGAAACTCTCCCAAGTCTTCTTCAAGAATTCTCATATTTTAAGTTTTATCTCTCTAGGAATTATACCACTTTCTTGCATTTTTCTCTTTAATTCTCCATACATAGGGTTTGTGGCTTAAGTAAATATATATAGAACTCTAGAATGAGTGAATCTTGGCTAATGGATTAAGCATCAAATGAGATAGTATACTTAAGGACCTAAGTTAATATCTCTATCTAACCCGGTTGTTTAAGCACTCATTAAGTCTAGTCCTTAAGAATTATCTAATTTGATTATCTAGATATTGATCTACTCTCAGTCTTACAACAACTTAAACTATGTTTCACAATTCTAGATTATTAAATTAATCTCTCTCAAGTATCAAAATCACAATCTACGATAGACTAATTCATTAGCCATATAATTTAGAATCATTAAGCAAAGAGAAGCATAAATGAATTAAGGATGGAAATAAGACCAATAATTGACAAAATAATCAAAAGAAAGTGTAAAAAGAATATATTAAATCCTAAGTTAGAAAACTAATCTAAACATAGTAGAATCCATATATAGCCAGTCTCATCAAAAAATTCAGAATTCTAAATAAATTTATACAATATGCCCAATACAAATTTCAAGAGAGATTAGCATAAATAGAAAGGGGAAAAAAAAATACTCTTGTAGAGATGGGCTTCAAGTCTTCAAATGTTCAAGAAACTCTCTCAAATTTTATTCAAGAATTCTCATACTTCAACTTTTATCTCTCTAGGAATTGTGCCTTTTTCTTATGTTTTTTCCCCAATTCTCCATACCTAGAGTTTGTAGTTGAAGTAAGTATTTATAAAACTCCAAAATGAGTGAATCTTGGCTGTTAGATCAAGCCAAAAAAAAAAAAGGAAATCTTGCAAAAAGAAAGGTTCTGCAGGCAGACTGAGCATCGTGGATTGAGGCAAAGCGCTAAGGTGCTTGTGTTTCTAGAGGTGAAAATTAATAAAAAAAAAGTGACATTTTTCTAAATACTTTCAGAAGTGATATTTTTCTAATTAAAAATCCAGGATTTTTCAAACAATTTCAAAATCTGGGATTTTTTTTTTTTTTAATTATCATAAAAAAAATCAAATTTCCTCAAAGTAAAAAGATTCTTATCCAAAATTTGTCATCGGTAAAAAGTCATATGAAATTTCTTTTCCCACCCCTATTATAAATCTCTCATTTTTTCGTGTTCTCCTTTAATTAGTGGTGGCAAAATGGGTTGGGCCAAATGATAGGTTGGCCCAGCCTGGCCCGCTATGTAACTGGCCTAAGCTCGGCTCGACACTAGTTGTAGGGTTGGGCCGTATATATCTAGGCTCACCGGGCCAGCTCGCCAAGCTAGTCGGCATAGGCAGGCCCCACCTGCCCGCCAAAATTATTATTTTTTATTTTTTTAAATATTTTCCAATACTTATAAATACACATTCTCTCACTTTTTTTTTTCCACAGTTTCAAATTTCAATCTAATTCTGAATAATTTTCTTAAGGTTTTTCTTTTAAATTTTTTTTCATCAACTATTCAACTTATATACTTATAGTTTATTTAATTATTTTTAAATTTTTATTAATAGGAAAAAAATGTGACATATTATTTATTTTTTTATTAATTTTATTCTTAAATTTCGAATATTTTTGACTAATTATACATATAATATTTTATTTTTTTTCATTTTTTAAAGTGGGTCAAGAACAGGTGGGCAACGGACTGCCCCGCCTAGGTGCCTACCACCTAGCCCGTCCGTCCTCCGAAGCCCATTTTGGGCGGACCGGGTATTTTGCCACCTCTACCTTTAACCATTTGCTTTGATTGCCTCAATAATCCAGATTCTTTTGATAATTTTTTAGTTACAGGAATGGAGAGACCAACTTTTGGGATTCAAATATTAATAAGTAGGAATGGATTATTGTTAAATACTAATTTGTTCTTTGTGGTCTATGGTTGTAGCATGGCACTACAAGAAAAATCACTTTTAGAGACCATATTTTTAGAGACAAATTTAATTTTGTCCCTAAAGGTGCCTTTCAGAGATGAAATAAGGTTGTCTCTATATGTTTAGTCAGTTTTATACTATTTAGTCAGTACTTTTTTAGGGACGCATCAATTTCGTCTCTAAATGTTTCATTCAGAGACAAAATAATTGTTTCGTCTCTAATGAGTTTAGTGGGAAGCGTTCTTGTGAATAGATTGTTGGCAGGAAGCTTTCAGACATTTAGATACAAAGCATTTTTGTCTCTAAAAGACACTTAGAGAGAAAATAAATATTTGGTCTCTAAAATTTATTAAGACCACATTGAGAGACAAAATGAAATTTGTCTTTAAATATATTTGTCATGAAGTTTTCTTGCCAATTGATTAATATGAAGATTATAAATAGTATTTAGAAACATTACAAATTCATCTCTAAAATAATTGTTGGTCTCTAAAAATAATTTAAAGCTTTTAAAAAATTAAGAAGGTTTAAGTTATGGTTGAGGATAAACATTACAATTGTGTTTAGATTAAGAAAGATAATTTATAAAATAAAGATTATTGTTCAGGTCAAATTTGTCTGTTTAACATAGTGAATGACAATTTTGTGGGAAGATTTTTATTGGAAAATGATCACCATATAGTTTAAAGGATATCAGTTTACTATATATATATAGTGTCTCAAATAAATACGGATGTATTTGGTACTATTAGATGACTGATAGATTTATTTTCTCAAGTATCTAAAGAAAAAAGGCAAAAAAAAGAATTCAAAAAAATATTAAAAGAAAAAAGAAAGAAAAGAGTTTGGCCAATAATCGAACTAGAATTCTCAGCAAAAAAATAAAATAAAAAACGAGAGGACAAAATTGCCTAACATCAACGATAAATATAGCAATGATAGAAACAAAATACCAAATGCAATAACAATAAAAGAACATTGAAATATTACAAAATAAAAAATTAAAAATTCCAATTTTCTCTTCACATTCTTCAATAATATCCAAATCAGCTTTTGCAGCTTCATAAAATCTTTGTCAACTTTAGTTGGTTCAATATTTAGCCTATTAACTTATAGCAAACATGTAATGGAGAAAAAAATAAGTTACGTACCTTAATTCTTTCTTTTAATATTTTTAGATTAGGATTAAACTGAAAAACAAAGCCAAATAACACACAAGAAAATAATTATGATGGTAGTCACATTATAATAGTTAAAAAGAAAAAATAAAATTAAAGGTGTATCCCAACATCACGGCTCTAAAGGGCTTCCTTTTCTTATTTTTCAGATCAATCTAATTTGAAAAAAAAAAATTACTTCCATAGTCGGGTGCTCAAACGGTTTTAAGTATACTTGAAACTCAAAGAAATATGAAAAATAAAAAAAATAAAAAAAAATAAAAAAAGAAGTTTCATGAATGTATGAAAAGATAATGTTATACGCATTTATAGGGAAAAGGAAGGGATATCCCATCATAATCTCATGATTTCAACTGTCTGGAAAAAATAAAAAACAAAAANATTTTTTATTTATTATCCTTCTATTTAATTAACAAATATTACTTTTTAGAGAATTTGTTTTTATTTATTTTGCACAATATATGGGCAAATTTAGGTTTATATTAGTTTCTTTTGACAAAAAAGTCAATTCCTAAAACTCTATCTATTATCATCAATAGATTATGCTAGCTATTGCTATATGGGAAAAATTATAGAAGTGAAATTAATTAAACCCCTTTATATCTTTGTGCAATCAAATATTCATGGAACAATCAATCAAGATTTATGAAAAGAAAAAAAAAACTACGGCCAACCTAGTGCAATAAAAAACTTCCAGTATTAAATAATTGGTTACAATTATTCTTCTCTAGGAAATTATAGAGATAACTCCTTGATTTAAGGGAGAAAAATTCGACAGGAGAAAAAAATAGGTTAAATAGTTTAAGGAATTCAATTGAGTTATTAATTACCTTAATGAATATTCTAACGGATTGGCTCCAACTAGGCCAAGTATTATTAGTGCAAGTGAATTAGATTCGATTTTGAGTTTTCGAATTAAAATGAATATTTTCTCATATAATGTGTTTAGAATTGTATGTGCTCATCATTTCAAAATGAGATTAAAAAAATCTAAATTATTAGTGAAAAAGAATCTAAATCATCTGATTACTAAATTAGTATAAGTTTCAAATACCATAAAAATAAAAGAGCACGATTGTTGTAGGCTCCACTAATATGGATGATAATGTGAAATGCTTAAGTCGTTAGTTTTTAAACGCCAATTACCAAACTTATAATGTTTTCCTCTTATTTACTAATCTAGCACGTCCTAATAAAATCAAAACTAGCTAGTATAGTGGTAAGCATGGTTGATCCACAAAGATTGGGTGTTAAACTATTGCTAATTACCAAAATTATCACAACTCAACTTTATTTAGACATAAAATCTAAATGAATAAAAAAATAAATAAATAAAAACAAAGATAAAAATAATAAAGCATAAATAAAATATGTATAATTACTATGAACGAATGTACTAAGGATTTGAATTAGCCTAATTACTCCTAAGTTCGTCAAATTGAGTAATTACCGGTCTAATTCTATTTAATTTACTAATCGGTAATCTAACTTCACCTCATTACATCTCCCGAGTGTCAAATGTGGTAATACACCTAACTAACCTAAGTTGATATCCTTATCTAATCCGGTTAATTAAGTATTCATTAAGTTCAAGTATTCAAATGGAAATTAAGGCATCACTCACATTTCGGTCTTATAATAACCCAAACTATCTAAGTGATTATCTAGGTGTTGATCTCTTTCCGGTCTCACAACAACCTAAACTATGCCTCTCAAATTCAGATTATGAGATTAATATCTCATGAGCATCAAAATCACAACTTAAAGTCAACTAATTAATTGGCTAAATAAATTAGTAGCAATGAGCAAGGAGAAGCATAAATAAGTTGACAATGGATCAAAATAGATCAATAAGAAATAAAATAACCAAAACAAAGTATTAAAAAAGATAAAAACAAATCCTAGCTATCAAATATAAATAAGCATAGTAGAACCCAACACCAATCTCAACAAAAAATTCATAATATCGAAGAATATTCATACATTAAGCTCAATACAAATTTCAAGAGAGATTAAGATAAGAGAAAAAAAGAAAAAAAAATTCTTGTGGAGATGAGTTTCAAGTTTTCAAATCTTCAAGAAATTCTCCAAAATCTTCTTCAAGAATTAATTGGATAGGGAAAAACACTTTTTTTACACTTAAGAAACACTTAATGGCTATCTTGGATTTTGATAGAGATTTGATCTGTTTATTGTTGTTATCAAAGATGAAGATCTCCTATACCTATATAAGAGAGAGAAATAATTTAGACAAAATTACATTGATTCATTTCCCATGTAGTATATCATAACTAAGTATTAAGTAATTAGCATGACCTATAATCCCTCAATCATACCAATCTTCTTTGCTAAAGTAATTTGGACCATTGTTTCACGTTAAGGGATGCCATATCGCAAATTATAATATGAATCTCACTAGGAAAAAAATAGAACTATATTCACCTATGAATGGTAACTTTTTTCTTTTCCATTTGATTAAGGATTGTCTTTTTGTATACAACTTCGTGACTCATCTCAATTTATATATCCAAAAAATAATTAAATGTTAGGGGTAAATTAATAAAATAAAAACATTTTCGATGTCATGTATTAATTAATTAATCCAATGGAGATGATTTGGATCTAGTGACATTTGTTATATAGACGGTCATTGACATTCACTTGCAAAAATATTGACTAGAAAATATGGAAAAAAAAGAATGAACTTGTTATTAACAAAATCAATAATAGGAACCGAGATCGACTCCTTTTAATTTCATCTAATCAAGTCACAATATAACTTTCTACATTCTTAAGTGAATAAGATGAGACAATGAGAAAAGGGTTATGGACATGAGCTTTAGGGATTGGGGGCTATCTTGGATTTTGATAGAGATTCTATACTCAAATTAAGGTTTAAATTATGTTTGTTTTAAGTGTTTCTACTCGCTTTTTTTCCTTTGCAAATGAACCTTTCGATCAGTAATATAAATTATATGATAGGGAAAAACACATAATTTTTAAGGTATAAATAATATATATACATATATTGCATTTTAAGGTCTAATTTAAAGATATTAATGATTTTCTTTTGAATGAAGTTTACATAAAGATTTGTTTTTGTTTTTAATGTAGATTCGGTGAATTTAGCCTCTTTTGCTAGAAGTTAGTTTTTTTTTCAAATATTTTTCAAAGAAACGTAGATTTTAGTGTACAAATATATATAAGGATATTTGTAGAATCAAAATGAATATTTTATAAGATATATTTCAATGATAACGAGATATTTCTACGTATAGATTATATTTATATATACACGTATCTGATTACCTTCTAAAAAATGATAATTATAATAAGAACTTAATAAATACATGAATTTATAAATTTATAAATGTACATACTTTAAATTTGTCTTCAAAAATTAAATATAAGAGGAACCTTTAGTGGGAGTAGTTCAGGGCGGGAAAAAAAAAGCAGTAGTCTAAAGAGTCGTACTCAAAATTTCACTAGCAGCGAGAGGGAAATTCTTTTGGCGCCCTCATCCAAGAAAAAGACCCCCCCTCCCCCGCTCTCTCTCTCTCTCTCAAGCCCTTAGTCTAGTCTCACCAAATTTAATTTTCAGGCATGTCTCTCAAAAGCTCTCTGAATAGGAAAGAGGGAGCCTTAGTGCACTCAAGAGTCTCCACACCACTCTTGGATGACGGAGGTGGCGAAAGTACTGTACATAGTTGTGGTGGATGAAGAAAATAAGAGAGAGAAAGGGAAAGAGTCATTTCGTTATACGCGTCCTGTTCTGCAAAGCACTCTTCAGCTCATGGGATGCAAAGCTCGGCATGCATTTAAGGTAAATTTTTATTTAATTTAGTACTTTTTTTTTCCTTCGATTTTCAAGAATTGATTATCTGATATTCATTTTTTGTTTTTCTGGGTCTCGATTGAAAATCTAGGTCTAATTCAGGTTGGTCTTTCAATAAGGTTTGGTTTTGGTTGTTGATTTTTGTTTTTGTTTTTTTTTTTTTTGGTATTCAAGGTGTTTTTGCGGGTTTCAGATCTGGATTTGCATGAATCGTGTTCTGGGAATTTTCTGTTCTGAATTTCACTGTTCAAAGTCTTAATGGTTACGTAGCCTTGAGTGTTTAGAGCCCGAGTAAGGTTTTGCAATTTTGAAGTCTGGGTCAACAAAAGCTTATGATCACATTTACTTTCTAGTCGGTGCGATAGTTTTTGCTAATAAGTTTGGTCTATCCAAAGGTATTCTTGTTTGGTTCCTTAGTTTCTTTTCATGATATAAATTTTTATAAACAATTAATATATACATTTTNGGCTATGAATTCTCATGTTTCCTCAGTTTAACTGATTCCTTTATTTTTCTGGAAAACTATAAAGAATTTGTGCTTATATTTTTCCTCTGACAGATTAGCCAAAGAGTATTTGAGTTGACAAGAATTCTAGAAGGGCAAGAGAAGTTAGGTTCCAATGCTTCAACTGGACTAACAGAGAAAGAAGATACTTTTCTTAAAGGTACTTTCTTGGACAAAACAGAGGTCAGCAAGCAATTAGTTTCAGGGAAAGATGATAAGAGGTGTACCATTCGAATTATACAAAAGACGCATTACTCATGCTTTAATTAGCTCCGTTTAGTGTGTAGGATGATCAAAAGGTAGTTAAAAAGCGAAAAACAGAACTTGGTGGAACTTTCTCAATAGCAAGTTGGATAGTCTTCATTGGTTTATTTGTTGCATGAGTGATTGATGGCTTTTTTACTAACATTTTGAATTCATGTTGCACTATCTAATTTTGTTGCTTGTATGGGATTATGATTGCTCTTTATTCATCATAGTGAGTTAATAGTGACTAGAATTTTCATTTTTTTCTCAGGTTACTCTATACTAAATCATATCAAGGAGAAGCACTGAGGTGCATAACGTAAGAGTAACAAATGCACTTGACTTAGCCTCTTTCATCAACAATACACTTGTCTAATTTTGTTGCTTGTATGGGATTTTGATTGCTCTTTGTTTGTTATAGTGAGTTAGTACTGACTAGAATTTTCATTTTTTCTCAGGTTACTATACCAAATTATATCAAGGAGAAGCATTGAGGTGCACAACGTAAGAGCACCAAGTGCACCTACTTAGCCTCTTTCATCAACAAAGTATCGGGTTCAGAATTTTCAAGCTTTCTAGGTCTGCAATTTGGGTTCAGAACTTTTTGAGATCATTGCTCGTATGACAATCTTTTCCTTGATGCCACAATTGAATTAAAAGACTTGCACAAAATAATGGAGTATATTAGAAGATTATGGTGCAAATTTGCTTTCTCCTATACATGTTTATGAATTACTCTCATTGAGAAAGTGAGATTTCTTTTTCTTTCTTTTTTGTTGTAAAGAAATTTTGTACATTTCTTTAGTTCATGTATATAGAGCTCATGTGTATACATGGAAAGCTAATCTAGTTTGCAATAACTTTCTTGTTGCAACAATGTTACATTAAATGAATACAACATTTGAAAAAAATAGATTTCTACAAGTATATTTGAAATGCAAAATCGATGTTCCAATACAAATTTAAAATATGCTAGAGGTAATTATGAATATATATATATACATATATCTTCTAGAGGCAATAAATTTTTGTCCCTAAAACTATTTTTAGAGACAAACTATTGGTCTCACTAAGTGAAAAATTTAATTTAATTTAGCTTCAAAATGATTAATCTTTTATCTATAAATATATTTTTTTAGAGACGATAGTTCACTATTTTAGAGACAAAATACTTAGTCTCTGTTTTCTACAGAGACAACAAATTTTCGTCTCTGATTATGTAATTAGAGACAAAATTTTGGTCTCTGTACATAAAT
>JXTC01000037.1:1421293-1464151 GCA_002914845.1 Trema orientale | reverse complement strand
CATGTTTTATAATTCTTGATGAATTTCTTGAGCTGTTTAGAGTATATTGAGCTTTGAAATGCTATATTGGCTATTTTAAATCATATTAGCTATGAGATTGTATATTTCTCAAGATTAATAGTTCTGTGTGAACTGAGTAAGCTTTCCATAGCATATTAATTTAAGATATATATTAAGCATAATATAAATGTCATGATATTAGTAAGAACGGTACTACTGGTCTTATATGGACCTGATAATATATAGAAGGGTTGGAACCCGATTTACAGGATATGCTCTCTTACAAAGTCTGTGTGACAATATGTGACAAGAAATACCCTTGAGTCAAGTGAATAGAATGAGGGTTGCCACTTGAGAGCTTTATTATAGTTTGACAACCTTTAAGCCTAGCCTAAGGCAAAAGTAAAGTTTGCTAGTTGTGAGTATAACTGTGGTCTGATATATCCTTGAGTCTCGGCCAAGACAAGAGGAGGGTCACCATATAAGAGCATAAATGCCGATTGCAGTACCGAGGGTCTAAAATATGCATGTGCACAAGTAGTTGTCATATACCATACTTTGAGAAATTTGTAGAGTTTATGCACATATGTGTGATGATGAATGTGATGTTGAATGTTTAGGACACATGTTACTTGGCATATTTCTGTTTGTTAATTTGCATATCAAACTCTAGACTAGCAACTCTCTCTTTGAGCCTCCCAACTCATGATTTTTCTTGTGTTATAGGTAAAGGAAAGAATAAAGTACACTCTACAAGAGTGAGCAGTATGGGCCGAGTTGACGTGCAGTATACATATGAGACCAATTTTTTGTCGACATTTTGTGAAAATTGCTCTAGCGTGTTTTGAATATTCCGTATATAAATATTATATTTTGAGGAGTTTGAAATGTTAATATTGTAATAAATTTAAAATATTATTTATAGTATTTTGTGTGGTAATTCTAAAAAAAAAAGTGAAAATCATAGTTTCAGTAGTAATGTTTTGGTGACAATCTTGTGCTAATATTTTGATTAAGTTGTTAATTAGTACGAGGTTGTTACACAAACCGAGCCACGCTATATACTTAACTGAAAATAAGTAAAATAAATTAAGGGTTCATAATATTAATAACTTCTGAATTATACTCATTATACCACTTTGACTCTTGAATTTTTAACTTATATAATAATGGTCTTTGAATTATGCAATTTTTACAACAATGATCCTTTTATCAAAAACTGTTAATTTCGTAACAGAAAATAATCATGAAAAGCGTATAATTGGTCATTATTTACTTTTATGGGTCAGAATCTCGTTCTTAGCCATAGTTAGCAAACTGTATACTTTTCACATGACTCATTTCTGTTAAAAATTTAACAGTTTGTGAAAAAAATGATCATTGCTGCAATAATTGCATATGTTTTGGTAGTTTACCGTACTAGTTGAAAAGTTAGAGTCTTATTCTTGACCACAGTTACCAAGTTGTGTACTGTTAAATATTTAACAGTTTATAACAAAAATGTTATTATTACAATAATTATATAATTCAAAAACTATTATTATAAAAACTAAAATTTCGAAGACCAAAATGGTACAATAAATATAATTCAAAGGTCATTACTATTATTAATCCATAAACAAATAACCAAAAATAAACTGAAATAAAAAAAAATTAAACCATCTTTGCTCGATTTGAAAATAGCTAACAAAACAAAAGACTTATGAACACTCTTAAGTGTTATTTGACAATGGTGTAATTGCAGGCCTAGCCTAGTGGTAACCATATTTCTTCTCATTGTGAAAGGGTCCTAAGTTCGAAAACCCAATTTTCCAAGTCAAAAGAAAATATTGACAAGGTAAGAATACAAAAATCGTAGTTACTAGTTAAAAGTAATTTTTGATAATTAGACAAAATAATTCGTTTTCAATAGAGATTTTTACATAATAACCCTAACTTCTATAGTTCCCTACATCCACTTTGATCAAAATGAGATCCAAACAAGTTTTAGACGATAAGAGAGAAACGGGTAAAGCGAAGAAAATGGAAAAAGTAAAAAAAAAATAAAAATAAATAAATAAATAGTGTGTGAAAACGAATGAAGAGAGGTAGTAGTAGTGGTAGCTAGTTTCTTAAATTTATGCGAATAAATTAAGGTTCAAAAATAGAAAATGTTGGAAAAGTTCCAACAAAGCATGCAGCTGTAAAATCTAAGTATTGAATATTCACTCACGAGCAAAAAATAAAAATAAAAATAAAAAAGGTGCTGAATATTCACTTTGGCGGGGTAAGGCGATAAGTCCTCATTTGCTTTGACATTTTACGGTGTCTTCCGTGTCTTCGACTTCTAACTGTCCCAGGAAAAAAATAGTACGTATAAGAACGGTTGACTCTTTGGACTTTGGATGCTAGTGGTCCCCAGTCCAGAATTATTTCATTTCACCCTTTTTAAATTTTCTTTTTATATATATATATATATTTTTTTTCTTCTTTTTGCTGAGAAATAATGCGCTGTGCCCCGTGCTTCGCCGTTACACAGGTTCTTCTTTCAACTAAGATTATGCTCTCTGATCGAGAAAATAAAGAGGGAAATATATACATAAAAACTCCCCCCTCTTTCTAAAACCCCCAGACTTTATTAAAATTAAAATTAGCAGAAAGAGGAAAAAAAAAAAACCAAAGAGATAAGCATAAAGCTTGCTTAAGCAGAGTCTACGGGTCCGGAGCCTAAGCCCGGGCCCCTCCGCCACCGCCATCGTCGCCGGCCTCACTCTTCTCCGATCTTAGGGTCCCGATTTCCTCTCTGGTTTCTCCGAGTCTTGCAATTCAAGCAGGTTCTTTGGACACTTTGATCTGAAAAACCAATCTGGTAATAATCCGAGTTTGGGTTTTGGATTTTGGATTTGATTGATGGGTTCGAAGCCGTGGCTGTACCCGGCTCCGACCTATCGCCCCCTTGAGACCTATTGGGATACCGATGAGGACGCTCCTGGCCCGCGCTGCGGTCATACTCTCACTGCCGTCGCCGCTACTAAGACTCATGGCCCACGCTTGATTCTCTTCGGAGGCGCCACCGCCATTGAAGGCGGTGGGGCCGCCTCCGCCCCTGGCATCAGTGGGTTTTTCTCTTTCTATCTCATATTGGGCTTTCTTTTTGACTTGATTTTTTTTTTTGTAAGTTTAATTTTTGTTCGAATTATGGTGTGGTTTGAATGTAGGGTTAGCGGGTGTGACGAATTCGGTTCATGCGTATGATGTTCTTACCAGGAAGTGGACTCGGTAAACTAGGACTTCTTCAAGCTCTCTTGTCTTTTTTTAGTAGTAATTTTGTGAATGAAGTAAGACATTGTTAAGTTGATTTTGATTTTCGATGTTGTGATTTGCAGAGTCAGGCCTGCTGGTGAGCCACCCTCTCCGAGGGCAGCACATGCCGCGGCTGCAGTGGGCACAATGGTCGTCTTTCAGGTGCTTCAACCAGTTTTATTTGAAGAAATTAGAGGGAAAAAGAAATGATATTATGGGGGGTTTTTGTCTCGGGGTCATAGGATTAGGACATTTGTTTGATTTGTGAATTCTTGTCATATGGATAGGGTGGCATTGGTCCTGCTGGGCATTCTACTGATGATCTCTATGTGCTTGACTTGACCAATGATAAATTCAAGTGGCACAGGTGAGATTAGGAGGCTAGAATTGAGTTTTTTTTTTTTTTTTTTTAATTTTTGGCTAGACCAGACTTTTCTTTTTGTGATTGTGGTTTACTGAACATGGTTTTATCGAATGTGATTGTAGAGTGGTCGTGCAAGGACAAGGACCTGGTCCTCGCTATGGCCATGTCATGGACTTGGTAGCTCAAAGATACCTTGTTACTGTTAGTGGCAATGACGGTGAGGGCATTTCCGTGTTCAATTGAATTTGAGATACATGATTTTTTACTTCTTGAAAATTTTAATTGGAGGGACTTTATCAAGTGTGGTTAGCAACCTTTTCAGTAACTTGCTTTTAGTGAGTGTAATAGGAATTCGTCAAAGTATCTTATGTTGTTGCTGGAAGTGTGCCCGTATATCTGATTTTTAATTATGTTTGATTCTTCAAAAATTACTCTTTATCAAAGCCCTGCTCCCATTCTTTAACACCTTTTAGCTATAAATTCTCAGCTAAGAAAGGAAGCCAAATCATGGCATAAGGGTAGAAAAATCTTATTAGTAGTAATAATAATAATAATGATAATAATAATAATGTAAGCCAAATCATGGCATAAGGGTAGAAAAATCTTAGTAGTAGTAATAATAATAATAACGATAATAATAAAAATGTATGTAGTTTATTGAATACACTCTTGATGTTACTACATAAGTGTAGAATTTATAGGGCAGGTATTTGCAACTATGGTCTGGCTACTGGCTGTAAGATAGTCAGTTTATTGCAGATACCAAGTTTAATGCCTTTTCAGATAATTTTACTTGTTTAGCCTACTTTTCTTTGAACATGTATGTTAAGTATATGCTGAATATATGTGCCAGAGCAAACAGCATGGAATATGGCTCTACTTCCTATGTTTGTGTGTTTTTGTTTCTCTCTAGCCCACGTTCCTTTGCTCCCATAAGAAAAAAAAAGAAAAAGAAAAAAGAAGACAGAGCCACAACTTTGCGTAAGGTATACTGCATAAATTTTAGGTTGGCTATAATTGAACCTCAGTAAGAGAAAATAGGGAAAAAGGAAAGAGTTCGTAGGGTAATATCTGTGGGTCCAATTATACCTAACTTATGAAGCCAAGACTACTTTCATCTGTCCTTACATCATCAGTCATAAATATCTGTGTAGCTATGTTTTTGTCATGAATGTATGTAAACCATGGTGTGGTGAATTATTGTTTTTCAGGGAAAAGAGTTCTTTCTGATGCTTGGGTTCTGGATACTGCCCAGAAACCTTATGTATGGCAGAGGCTAAACCCCGAAGGTGATAGACCTTCTGCTAGAATGTGAGTACTTTTTCCATATTGAAAATTTTATGATTTTTTTTTTTTAAATTTTCTTTCGGCTATGTAAATACCAAAAAAGTCAATATATAAATACAAAAACTACAATAAGTCAATCATATTTTGCAGGTATGCTACAGCTAGCGCTCGCTCAGATGGCATGTTTTTGCTTTGTGGTGGAAGGGATGCTTCTGGCACAGTATGTTAATTCTTTTTATGGGAGCTAATGGATCCAAATCAATAACTAAAATATAGCACATCATCCTTATGGCATGTACACTGTGTTGGCTTTATTTTGACTTTTGTTTCTGCCTGAATTTTACGAGTGAACTAAACTTGTTTTTCACTTTGGAGAAGTGCATTATCCTATTGATGAAACTTCATGAAGAAATGACTAGGAATATAATGGTCCAACTGGAACATATGGATGACAATTGTACATAAACATCATAACGCTATTACAAGCACTCAATGCTTGATAGCAAGTTTGTTCATAATGATGCTACTAAATATGAACCAGGTATTCTGAAACTATATTGGTAAATGTAAGTGGAGATCATTGGGGACTGTGTTGAAAACTTGGTTTGAACTAATAGAATCTTGGTTAAGATTGAGGGGAAATATAGAGGGATTCGATACAAGATTTGAGCGTTCTAAACAAGTTGACTAATTTATTATTGCTGCTTGCTAAGTTTTTTGTGGCTTTTAATTGAAATATTGTTGTTGATTCGTGTAATGGTATACTTGCTTGGAACAGCCACTGGCAGATGCTTATGGGCTGCTGATGCATAGGAATGGGCAATGGGAATGGACCCTTGCACCTGGAGTCTCTCCTTCACCAAGATACGAACATGCTGCGGTAATTGATGATATGTGCATCATGAATGTGTTGTCGCCAATTTTTTCTTTTTTTCAGATAATTTATCTTTCAAGCATAGTACCTTTTTATATGTTAGTTACATATTTCTATTGATGTAAAGCAATTGCATATAGGCCTTTTATTTGATCGATGAGCAATGAAATAAGTGATTCGGAATTATAGGTTTAGTGCCTGTTTCCTTTTGCATGCACTTGTTTTTAAGTTTATTGAGATAAATATCTTCTTGAGCCGACCTCTTATCACCACACTTTTAACATCATTTGCTTTCAGGTTTTTGTTGGTGCAAGATTACATGTTACAGGAGGGGCTTTGAGGGGAGGGCGTGGAGTAGAAGGTGAAGCAGCTATTGCAGGTAATCTTTCAGTCAAAGCTAACCATTAATGATCGTTTTAATTTTTTATTAACTTGTTATCAATATGTTTTATTTATTTGTTTATAATTATTGCTTTGTTTCGATAGTATTGGACACTGCTGCTGGAGTTTGGTTAGATAGAAATGGACTTGTGACTTCCCCTCGCAACAGCAAGGGACATTCTGACTGTGATCCTTCTTTGGAGCTTATGCGCCGTTGTCGACATGCGGCTGCATCTATTGGTGTTCGTATCTATATATATGGTGGTCTCAGAGGAGGTAGAGACTAACAGAGTTCGTGATTTTAAGTCTGTAAATAATGAACTGAAAATGTCTGGCTCTTTTTCTATTTCTTTTTTAATGCGAAACATGTCTTTGTTTTAATACTAAGGACTGGATTTACTGGAAGTTGTTAAAATGGAAGCAACGATGCCAGTTATACTAATACCTTATTTTTTTTCATTATATGTGGTCATGCAGTTCCTTTAACCTTGAAGTATGCTCAGACTTCTGTTTCCCATGAAGAAAGAGTTATCAGACAATAAAATTTCGGAATAAGTTTGAGAACATAAGAGTCATTATCAACAACTTGAGTAGTTTTTGTATGCTCATGTATGATATGCAGTCACAGTAGTGTTAATTAATTTACTGTCTAACCAAAAGAGATGGTGGGTTCTGACTAGGAAGTCTTGTGAGAGGACTTACCGGCTGAGTTGCAATTATTGCGAAAACTAAACCCTAGAAAATATTTTAGGAAGAAAAGAATTTAAGGCCTGAAAACAATTTTTTTAGAAAAATAAAAATAAAAAATATAACAAATTGGTGGGCAGAGCCTAGAGGTTAAGAATGTTGTTCGGTTAGGTCATCTGCATATACAATTGGAACTAATTTCGTGTTCTCTTGTCTTGCAACAGCCTGTTGTTGACTATGTTTTCCTCTGTTGTGATGTTATGTTATTAATAAAGTGTTTCTTTGCAGAGATACTGCTAGATGATTTTCTGGTTGCTGAAAATTCATCATTTCAGCCCGAAATTAATTCTCCTGTTTTGACATCTGAGAGATCAGCCCCTATAACAAGTCCCAAAATAAATCACTCTAACCTTTCTTTTTCAACTACACGGACTCTGGATGGTGATGAACCGGAGACTCACTCATCTGGTGGCGTGAGGTATTTTTCCTTTGCATTCTTTCTCAAATTGATTGATATATGGCTTCTTGTTTCCATGTACATTGATACAGTTACATGTTTTTATAATTTTCGTGATGTTGTCCCATATTTGGCAGCATGGACAAAAATTCTTTGGAGAAACTAAGGGAGGCGTCTGCTGCTGAAGCTGAGGCAGCTACTGCTGTATGGCAAGCTTTGCAGGCGTCATCTGTCGCTCCCGAAGAAACATCTGTATCTGACGACAACTCACAAGCTGCGGAAACAATTTCAGATGGTAGCGACACTGAGGCAGATGTTCGGCTTCATCCCAGAGCTGTATGTTTTTTGCACCAATTTCCTATAAATGGATATCTAGTTACTGAAGACTTCACAATTTATAGGTTATTGTTTTGTCGCAATACAGGTTGTAGTTGCTAAAGAGGCTGTAGGTAACCTGGGTGGGATGGTGAGGCAATTATCTTTGGATCAATTTGAAAATGAAAGTAGGCGAATGATTCCAGTAAATAACGACTTGTCATATCCTACCAAGAAGTTCACCAGGCAGAGGTCTCCTCAGGGTTTACATAAGAAGGCAAGTCCATTCTACATCTAATGCTCTTCTTCTTTTGTTTTTCCCCTTCCTCTTATGTCTCATGTCAAGATTTCTTATTATATCTCTTTCCTTGCAGATCATTTCTGCATTGCTGAGGCCTCGGAACTGGAAAGGTCCTGTTAACAGAAGGTTTTTCTTGGATTCTTATGAAGTGGGCGAGCTTTGTTATGCAGCTGAACAAATCTTTATGCAAGAGCCAACAGTTCTTCAGCTTAAAGCTCCTGTTAAAGTTTTCGGTGATCTTCATGGACAGTTCGGTGATTTGATGCGGTTGTTCGATGAATATGGATTTCCATCCACGGCGGGAGACATAACGTAAGTTCAGCAGTTGTTTTCTCCTTTTGTCTTACACATTAAAAGTGCAAGTATAACATCCCATGCTATGTCAAGAATGGATTTTATTATAATCTAGTTGTCATGAAGTGGGAAAGTGCTCTTAATTACTTAGGATTAGTTTGTGTTTAAAGATGGGAGACTGGGGGCTCTGTACTGCCTAAAAGTGTGGAGACCTTGTGGGATTGTTGGTAAATAGGAAATAGAATCGGATGTGAGGTTTCTTGGTACCTGTGTTTGATATGATGGGTGGTAGCAGCTGTTTGTGTCTTGTGTGCAGTGGGACCCTTGGTGTGGTAGTCCTAGCCCATTAAAAAAAAATAAAATTGTGTCCTGTTGTTTATCTACATTTGCTGTCTCAGTAACAAGATGCGGATCTAGTGTTGGTAGTCTTTAAAGTTTAAACTATGGTTCTCTTTATAAAGATTCTAGGGCAAGTTGGCAGGGTTGTTTAATAAGCCAATCTATGTATGTTACAGGTATATTGACTACTTGTTTCTGGGAGATTATGTTGATCGAGGACAGCATAGCTTGGAAACGATAACTTTGCTCCTTGCACTCAAGGCAAGCTTCGCTTTTTAAGTCTTACAGTTTCGATATAAAGTCTTACCCTCTTACATGATTTCCTCTTGATTTTGCAGATCGAGTATCCGGAAAATGTTCATTTAATACGTGGAAACCATGAGGCGGCTGACATAAATGCACTTTTTGGTTTTCGTATTGAATGCATTGAGAGAATGGTATAAATATTTACACACGATATTAATATTTATACATGATATGTTGCTTTTTGGGGATACAAAAGTTCTTATAATGATGATTGAACTTCTAGGGAGAGAATGACGGAATTTGGGCATGGACACGATTCAATCAACTATTCAACTATCTTCCACTTGCTGCACTCATTGAAAAGAAAATTATCTGTATGCATGGTGGCATAGGGAGGTCCATACATTCTGTAGAACAGATAGAGAAGCTTGAGAGACCTATAACAATGGATGCTGGATCGATTGTTCTAATGGATCTTTTATGGTATGCTCTTCTTCATATCAACTCTTCATTTGTTGTTGATCTGTGTTGAGTTATTTGGTCTTATGATATCCATCTAAACAGGTCTGATCCAACGGAGAATGATAGCGTAGAGGGCTTGAGACCGAATGCTAGAGGGCCTGGTCTTGTTACATTTGGGGTATGCATATTCTAATTTATAGAGAAGTAGACTTTTTGTACTCATGACTATATTTGTCTTATAGAATCTTAATACCTAAATTACTGTACGTGTGGAACTTTTTCTTTCTTTGTGATTCAGGCGCATAGGATTTACTGTTGGAATTTGGACTGGGAACAATCTTATGTAGATAAGGGACATATAAATTCATTTTTAGAAATTACTAGAAGCCCAAGGATTTAATATTTTTGGGACCATCTGTATAAAGAATGAGAACCGAGACTATAAAAGCTTATGCCCATTGGAATTTTCTTTAATCCATTCTCTTCTGATGTCCGCTCTTCTGTCTCTACATTCTTGTATTATAATTTCGGTCACAAAGAGTTTACCCCTCCCTCCTACAAACTTTTTTGCAAGGACCTTTTTGTTAATTGTTATGGCTCTTTTTTAAATTCTACCATTATTCTTCTGCAGCCAGACCGTGTCACAGAGTTCTGTAAGAAAAACAAATTACAGCTAATTATAAGGGCCCATGAATGTGTCATGGATGGGTTTGAACGATTTGCCCAGGGGCAGTTGATCACTCTTTTCTCAGCAACAAACTATTGTGGTAAGCAGACTTCCTTTTAGCTCAAAAGAGGAGGATAAAAAATATATTTGAAAAATGGAACACTTCCTTTATTTTATTTTATTTTATTTATTTGAGAAAAAAGAAAGCAAGCCTGCTTCTGTGTTTCTCCTCTTTGCACTGCCAGTAATTTCAGTTATAATTCCATACAGGGACGGCAAACAATGCTGGAGCTATTCTAGTAGTTGGCAGGGGATTGGTTGTGGTTCCAAAATTAATTCATCCCTTGCCGCCACCGCTGCAATCCCCAGAGACCTCTCCAGAACGTGTTATAGAGGACACATGGATGCAGGTGAGACTTTTCTCTTTTATGACGTTCTACTCTTTGCCCTTCACGTGCATGTAGATTAATCTTAAATTGTCACATCTTTCATGCATTTGTATGTTTCTGCTGTTCTGCAGGAGCTTAACATTCAAAGACCTCCGACACCTACTCGCGGTCGTCCACAGCCCGACCATGACCGGAGCTCTCTTGCTTATATATGATAATATTTCCTCGTGCCACCCATTTTTGCGTCTTTGTAAATTACCTATCTATGATCTGCTCTTCACTGGATACTTATTCCATTCTTGGTTCAACCTCGAGCAGAATGCGCATGTTAGTTCTCGTGTATTCAAGTTGCAGAAGGCGAATGTAACATAGATTGGAAATACTAGAAAAATTAGCTGTTAGCGGGATCATTGCTTCTCAAGATTGAGTTTGTATTACATGTACATTATTTTAGTCCACCACCATAGAGATGTATTTCTGCTGTCGAACATGGAAATAACCTACAGGGGAGGAGTTTGGTTGCTTAGTTTTTTGTGTAATGTAATATAAATTAAAAAAAAAAAAATTCTGTATACCATTTGTTTCCTCGAGGAGAATTTATTTTCTCTTGTTAAGGCATTGTATCTTTCACTTATAGAACAACTTTACAGGATTTTCTCATTCCTGTTTGTCACATCATTTTCTCTACGTAGGGGTATTTGAAAAAAGCATTTCTATTCGTTACATTCCGAGCACATCTCAAATTCTCCACTCAGATTTGTTTATTTGTGCTAACATATTTAATTTGAGTTGGGTTTTTCGAATCAAGACAGAGACAGGTTTTCATTCACGATTATGACATAAAAATGTCGTATAAAAAAAACATTAATATTTTGGTGGAAAAATGCGTGAACGAGGAGAAACGACAGCTTCCTGAATGTATTTCTTGGAATTGTTAGGATCAGGAACCCAACGGATTTCGCTCATGTTGGGTGTCTCAACGTAAGCCATTGTGAATTCTCCCACCTTCTCTACCTTCCCCCTCTTGCCTGCCCTCAGCACCATACTGTTTCTGTTGTAAGAGAAAATCCCATTGGCCAATCTAACGATGTCTCCGCCCTCAAAGGCTTCGCACTCGTCTCCCCACAACTGGAAGTGGACAGCTGCAGTTTCATCGGCCACGAGCGCCAAGCATGTCTTGTTTTGACCCTCTGTTGTGGTTTTGCCTTTCTCCAAAACTATGAACTGTGTGTTTATGTTGTTCTGGGCTGCAGGCACTATGTCTCTGAGACTGATCATCTTTGCTTTTTGTGTCCGCACAGCTGTTCACTCCACCAAAAACTTCACTTAGAAAGTGGAAAAGGGAAAGAAGTAGAGGCCCATATAAGAGTAGACTTAAAAAGCAATGCCCATTTAACTCATGAACAAAATTAAGATTCTGAAGCAGACGAGTATTGAAAGGGTTGCTCCCAAAATTCTCTTTCCCACATGGTAAAAAGACCTGATAGCTCCGCTATGAAACTCGGGAAACATAATAGTATGGCAATATCTTATTGCAACCCAAGAATTTCGCGACGATTTTTGAGGAATAAGACACAGTAATATCACAACAGACAAGGTACCAAGTCTAACAGTCAATTCTTCGAACATCTAGCGTGCATGCCATCTTTTCCTTCCATTGGAATGATAATTAAAACAATATATAAAAACAACAGCAGCAGCAAAAATAATATCCAGTGTTCTCTTCTAATGATAGTATTGTTGTTTTGATAATTGTATCGTTGACAGACAAAGAAATATATGGAAAAAAGAGATAGGAAACAAATATACAAAACACATAGATTTAATGGAAACAGAAGTACCTTGGTCTTGGATAGGCAGAGATGAAGCCTTAGGATAGTGGAAATTATGTAATCTCAGAATTATCCGACGCTTATACAAGTAGACGCCAATGCCTAGGTGTAGTTTTTAAGGGAAATGAAGGTGTTGGAAATTATTGAGGCATCTAATTAATCAGAGGCAATGAGGGACTACTAAGACTAGGCATTCATTCTTGTAAGATTAAAGAGAACTCGAGGGCAGGCGTATCAAGATTGTTAATTGATGATTCTAATATTAAGTTCATGTTAATCGATAGTATATATATATATATATATATATATATATATATATATATATATATATATATATATATATAAAAGCCCTGATCCGTTTTTCACTTTGGCTATTTATTTTAGCCGTTGGATTATAAATCTAACAATTACTATGATTTAAGTATTTAAACTGAAAAAATAAATAGACATTATTTAGTATTTTTCTTTCTCTACATTTTAGCACTTCGATGATAATAGGATTTTGATTCTTTCCTCTACATAAAGGTTTTGACTTTTGAGCAACCTGGTCCTCTTTTGACTCATAAGAGGAATCAACTTTTGCTAATTATTTAACAAGAAAAGTTAACACTATTAGTGATAAATGACTATCGAAATAATTTAAAAAAAATAAACTAGAAAGTTGGATATTTATATTATGGGGCGCGTCTACAGTAGGGGCGCCCCTACGTAGGACCTTGTCTATTCACCGTTGGATGGGATTCTGTATTTAAATAGATTCTCCATAGATTCCCGTTATTTCCCACAGATTCCCATCCAACGATAATTAAGGCATGACCATACGTAGGGACGCCCCTACCGTAGCCATCCCCTTATATTATTAACAGACATAAGTGTTTTTTTTTTTCCCTCCAATTAGCGAAGATAAGTTATCACTCACAGTCAAATTCAAATTTTACACGTTACAGGGCCAACTTAACCCGATTATCCCCTTTACAATATTATATTTTATATTTTGTATTTCATGTTTAGCAATATAAATGATGCTAAGGTGTCATTATTTAATTGGGTGTATTTTAACTTACTCTGTATAAATTTAATAACATTTACTAATTAAATAGTGACTCAGATGGCACGTAACTTCGCACCCACCTTGGAATGCTCTCAAACACGGCTAGTCATGGGCAAGCTCAACAATCGAGTCTCCAAAATATGGAACTAGAATTTTAATTTGTCATCAGTCTTGCACTCACTCATATGTGCAACAAAACTCAAGTAGCGCTACAATTAAGCGAGCATTTGAAAGTACACACAGGAATCGTTAATGACAGAGCAACCAATCAAGCATGCATAGATTAATGAAATGGAACACGAAGTACCTTAATAATGATCTGCCCCAATCATTGTTCTTGGATGGGCAGATTATTATACGCCTAGGAGGGTAGTTTGGCCTTATCTTTTAAATTTCAATTTTATTGTCTTAATTTAAGATGGGAATTTGAACTCCAGACCTCCATTTTAGGAAAGATAGGTGATTACTAACGTGTCATCCTGCGAACCTCGGTGCTTGGCAATTGTTGAGGCATCTAACTAATCGGCATTCACATGTAGTATTCTTTGCAACTCAACGGGAGAGGTGATTTAAGCGATGCTCTAGACAAAACAAATTCTCATTCCATGAAATGATGTCTACCTACAATTGCCTTAACCCATGAAAGAAAAAAAATAAAAGGCGAAAGCTAAATGCAGCCACTTTACATCGCTGTCATTTACTTAGAACGCGATGCAAAGATTCTGATCGAATCCCACATCACTCTCATTACACCAATTCTTGTTTCAGCTTCCTCGAACGAGACACCAGTGGATACAGCCGGGTGCGGAAGCCTCGTCCCCCTCTTAACTTTGAGCTCCAATATGTCTACGACACAAGTCCTCAATTCGTCCAAGTTCTTGCCATACCATTTCCCACCAACCTGAAATACTTTACCTTTAGCTATCTCCTCTCCAGCTGCCCCCAGAAGAATGACATGTTTACCTTGCTCACACTGAAGGAACTCAGTAGGACCAACCGCTGGGGAAGCCTCGGAATTTTCAGCCGTACTGCTTCTCCACGTGATTGATTGAGGATCTCTACCCACATTCGGTTGGACTGAAGCATCTTCACCGGGAGTCCCAGGTGAATCACTGGACCTTGGTCCTGGGCCACCTTGCTTCTCTGGGAAAGAACTCTCGACCTCTGGTGTTGCACGAACATCCTTGCCTGTCCGAGCAAGCCTAGCCTTTCTATTGTTCAGCCTGTTGATCACATAAAAAAGAACATGAAGCTTCAAAGTCAGAACAAACCCGCTTAAATATGTCCACATGTATGTATATATAAAGACTCAAATATGCATGATCAGGTACAACACCATGAGGCTTCCTTACCAGTTTTTTAGCTGCGAACTTGTAACTTCAGAACCCTGGAAAACACAATGGAGAAACTTGTTAGGAAAGAAAACGTGTTATTATTCAATAACGAAAAGTAAACTTCCATTTAGATGTAAAGATGTTTGAGGTGCAGTTCACATACATGACAACTTAATTTATCAGACCACGACTGAATTAAAGCCGCATTTCGGTGCATATCAGGAGAATTTTCAAGGGCCATTTCAATCATTTCCACCTGTTCATCATTCATTATAGTTCGTTTCCGTTTCCTCCGCTGCTTTTCTTCAGACTGAACAGTTTCAATCTTTTTTTCCTCTACATTCCTTCCATGCGCACTTTCTTTAGTAGCCACGCCCACTTTTGGAAATTCGCTATTGTCCATTTGATCAGCAACATTTTTGCCTCTTGTGGAGCTAGTATCTGAACCACTTGTTTCAACATTCTGGGCATCTTTATTGATCTCGGTTATGCCTCCAAATGCACTCATGCTGGATTTACATTTGTCTTCCCTCACTGCGTCAGCCTCTTGAGATATATGTTCACTGTTCAAATATTTTTGGTCCATATCTTGATAAGCAGAATTTTCAGACATTTCCTCCTTCAAGTTACCACTTCTGTTATTAAGATTTGGATGTTCTTTCCTCAACAAAGGTGATGAGCATCCCCCCGCACTCTGAGCCTCCTAAGAGGAATCAAATTTTACTTCTCAGCTCACTCAATTGGAATAGCCACATGCCACCAAAAAACTCAATATACCAATTTGCTAATTGTGTTGAAGAAAACTGACTATAAGTCGTAAATGACTACCCTAACAATTATTAAGAGGGAAGGGTAACAAAAAGAATAAGAAGAAAAGGAAACGGAGAATCAGCTATTTATGTTATTAACAGCTGTAAGTGATCATATAGCATTCACAATTTAATTCAAACTTAAATATTACAAGGCCACTTCTTAAGTCATGTAACTTGATTTATCCCTTTTATTACTCATGTTTTAATATAGCACATAAATATAGTCTTTCTAATTTAAAGATCGTGTGAAATAAATGAAACAAACATTCAGCACTCACCTGATTATGTTCGTTTAGGTCAAGTTTAGCAAACTTATCCCAAGATATCAACTCCGCACATTTCCTTTCCTGAATTGCTCCAGAATAATGGTTTAAAAACATTCAAACATTGCTAAAGGCAAGGAAGAAAGTAAATATAGAATAATTTATTTTTTTCTTTTTTGACCCCCAGAAAGAAAGAAAGGAAAAAAAAAATCTACAGGACGCTAGATTTTACTTGAACTCGATTTTCTTCATATTCAGTAGACATAAGTAACGATTGCAGTTGGTTATAAAACACCCTGCAACAAGAATATCAATAGCATGTAAGCCATAATGCATAGCCAGTGAAGTCAAGAAAAAAAATACAGCGACTTAATTAATTTCTTTCATGTTCACCACGTATAATATAAGCAGCACATAGAAATACAAACTTTCATTAATCAGAGAATGCTATTTGCTATCAAATCAAATATGTGACCAGAATCCATCTGTAAGTTGCCAATTACGCTTCTAAATTGTCATAGCTAAAATTCCATGAAAAAACTGATTGCACATCTCAAGACCCCGATGGGACCCACATGTAAGGAGCCACCACGGAATTGAAACTCCAGACGCAAAGAACCGCGTAGTTTCAAACTCCAGAAATATTTCTACAGCCCTTTGTAAGGGGAAACAACAATATAGTAGCTTAAGGAGGAAACAAAGCTTTCATCAAAGCACATGTTTAATTCTGATGGATTCAGCTTCCAATGCACATAAGGTCAGTTAGATATTCTAAAATGTCAAACTCAAGGAAAGATTGGAAACAATCACAGCACCAACACATGTTTACAATATACTTTGCATGGTTTAGTATAACTGTAGCTTTGTCTGTGAAGAATTCAACAAGGGAACGATTTACCATATCAACCATTGTGTGAGTATAAAATTTCAGGAAACACAGCAAATAGAAAATTCTAGGCAAGAACAATGGATGAGAATCAAATTACCTTAAGAGCTGTACATCCTCCTCATTTAAAAAGTTAGGAATTAATGATTCTGCATGACTTAACAAGGAACCTGCCCATGCAAGTTAAGTGTAAGAAAGGAAACAATTTCTGCAATTCTGTGCGGTTAAGAAAATCATGAGATAAAGATACTTACGCAAATTCCTGCACACAGTGGCAGCTTTAGGAACATCAGAAGTAAAAGAAAAACCAGGCAATACATTAGATGGATCCATTGGCAAGCACTCCATGAATTTGCGAAGAAAGAGGTTCCTCTCCTGTTCTGTGAATGAAAATTGAAACTCCAATCAGTATATCTAAAAAATTAGTACGCTCTTATAAACTTGTAATAACAAACCAAAAAAATTAGGCAAAGCGTCAACCTTCACAGATGGTGGGAACGAAACAATGGAGATTTGCAATTACTTTGACAAATAATGACGTTCTCTGATGTGCATAGGAAGCCTGGAGCATACTATTTGACACTGCCATTAATTCTAAACTAGTTGGATTTTGTAGGTTGGTGGATGAAAGTACATCCAAAACCCATCCAGATGATGCAAATAAATCATATTCAATAGAACCATCTTCTTCCTTTAGTGGGAGTTCTGAAGAACACCAACTGGATAAAAAATCTCCATGAGGAAGTGAAAATATTGCGGTCAGCACTTTAGTCTGGAGGGACATGTAAAAGATACTGTCACAAAATTCTTCAAGACGGATGTTTCCAAGGCAAAGTACATGATGCATGCAAGCTATATGCATGAAAGGTATATGATGCAATGAATGAAAGGTATATGATGCAATGAATTGAAGATAAAAGAGCAGCTATAGTCTTAAAATTCACTTTATTAATTATACAAGTAGATCAAAGAAATTAAAATTGAAACTGCTCCAGCAAATAAATAAATAAAGTTGAAACAAGAGAGACAGATAATAATTGCCTACAAAGTATATTGTAATGTAAGATCGAAAATTCGAATCATCTGAGAAGATATCTGCTAGACGCATTGCGTTGAGTTGCAAAAGTCCCATTGGGAAATTTCTTTCGGAGCAAGGGATAAGTCTTCTGGGATCTCTACCAAGAGCAGCCTTCAATAACTCTAGAACCTGCATCATGAAAATGGAAGTATGAAGCAGTTCAATAGCTAAGGCAAGCTTTTCATACAGAAAGGATAAAAAGTTAGAAGTAAACTGATCATCTTCTGATGAACCTAATACTGTTGTTTTAACTTATTATTATGGGGGTGGGTTGACATGGGGAGAGAATTTAATCACAAAGATCTACGATGGGAACCTAATGTACAGACCACCACTCAACTAAACATCACTTCTTAGGGACTATAAAAGCCAATTCGAGAAAAAGAACCTATTAACTTTGTTTCTTTGATTCCCCGGGATTCCTCGCTTGCCACATCTCTTGTACCATCTTTTAGTATGACATATATATATATATGTATCTTTTGTTTCTTAGGAAAGAAAAAGAATGTTGTGGTCGTCATGCCAAAACAGTTTCTGCATAGTGGACCTTTAAGGAAATTTAAAAAGGCAATTCTGATTGGTTGGCAACATGAAACAACTTAAGAATTGACACCATTTATGATGGTTATGAGAAGGATACCCACTCTCTAATGAATAGTAGAAATCTAACCTCTGAAGCAACAGACTTCGCCAAATCCAGGCTACATGGTGTGCTGGCAACTTCATCCAGGTAAGAAATGCTTTCAGCTTCACACAGACTCACCAACTGCATAGTGGAGACTGGATTTATATTGATCCTTGCGTACAGAGGGATAAAAAATAGGGAGCTGTAATAGATAAAAGCTTGAGCCTCCAGATAATACGAGTAAATGACTCACAATTGATAGAACTCTGGCTTTCATCCTAGATACGGAAGCCACAACTCTGGGAGACTCTGTAAAATGTGGCATAACATTTAACTTCAAGATGGCTTGAGCCAAAAACAAAATGCCACCCTTTCCACATAGTTCCTGCATTTCATCAGAACCAAATATATCTGAGTGTGCATGATAAAAGTACAATGACTTGATACCTCAAAAGATCCATCAGGACAATTTTCTATGACAGTACAGAGGTATGAAATGGCCAAAAATTGTATCTTGTGAGGAGATCACAATAATTAGCTTTTGCCCAACCCAAAGTTAGCTATTTCCCATCCCTTCCACAAACAGCTTCACCTCCTTGTGCAGTAAATAGACTTGCAATAAGAGAAAAGTGTAATTAAACCGGCCGGTATATAACAAGGAAGCTGCCTTCAGATAGGCCATAGCCAATCTCCCATTCCCGATCTTTTACCTCAAATTTACAGCCAAGATATACTAGACAGCACATGTAAATAAAAGTCTGCTTGAATCTTAAAAGAATAAAAATATCCTATTTGGAAACCTTATTCCTGAGGAGTCGCTCACGAAACATTTTTTGTTGGCACAAAGACTGAAGAAATTGTAAAGAGGCCTCGCATTGTTGACAAAGATAATTCACCACTTGTTCAGCAGTCAAGCTTGAGGTCGAACAAAAATTAGTATGTTGAGATGATAGCTTGATCTCAAGAAACTTAATGGTGGCACAAACTGCTCCAAAAGCTGCGTCCATAAATATGTCAACCTGTGACAAAAAGCATAATGATTAACAAGTGCATAGTACAAACAAAGAAAAAGCCAGAAAATAATACAGACGATAAAAAATATTCTCTTACATTGAGAACATAAATCAATCATTTGAAAAATAAATAAATAAATAAATCAAAATAAGAAGAAGGTGAAAACTGCAACATGCACGTAGAAGCTTGAGAAATAGATTGATAAAACTTTCCATATAAAGCTTGTTTCTATTTATAGCAGAAATACTAGTCCAATGTTATAATTTACCTTAGGATGTGCAAGCAATACATGAGCAAGATCTTGCCACTGTGACGATATAAATCCTGTTAGCAAATGTAGACTGCATGCCACCAAAGCAGAGTGCATAAGGGGCAGTATACCAAAATCACGGTTTCTCTGCATCATGAGAGCAAATCTCAGCGTAAACAAATAGGATGGGACATAGAACTCAAAAGTCAGGATTTGGAAGAACCTGTTCAACTCTGCCAAAAACAATTAGCAAATAGAACACCATGTCAAGAAGCTGCTCTGATAATTTTACATCATCTAGCAAAATCTGTAACCACAATTGAGAAGAAAAATATCAGAAGAAAAGTACTTTTTTCATTTTGATACTACTAGAACTACTTTTAGAAGTTAAAATATCAATAGAAATATACATAACTACCAAGAAAAAACAATAATATGCACATTTGTAAAAGCATTGTGGGGGCACCGGGCACTGTTGTAATTAAGAAAACAATTGAATTCTTAAAATAAAAAAAGGAAGGAACAAATCTTTTAAGAGGGTAAGAGTCTATCCTCTAGACATGGACAATAGTCCCTGACATTGCACCTATTCTCTCACCAGGTCTTTCTAAGTCAAAATAATCAGTAGCACCATGATAAAATGGTAATGAGAAAAGATACATGTTGGCAAATTCATCAAAGGGTGTACATTACATAAACTTTCAAGACATTCAACCAAAATTTAAGGACCGCAGATCTGTTGCTTAAAGTTCTTATGACACAGAAAGATAAAACATAATGTATATAACTAAAACAGGCCAATAGAAAACCTAGGGAAACTCCTATAAACAACCTGTTCAAGCTTAGCATGCCGAGGTGCTAAGTCACACAAAGAGTGCAAAAGCCGGAGACCACATAACAAGTATCTAGACAGGGCTTCTTCTCTGCCAGCTGACATAAGCACAGCAATAAGGTGCAAAGGAAGAAAACCCGCAAGCTTTTCCATCTCAATCTGAAACATCAAATATAATATGCAATTTAAAGATGAGACATTCATTGGAACAATAATAACAGCCCAACAGCAAAATAATGTCAATAGAATGAGATCATATCTAACCTTTATTACTGATCCTTTTTCAGTAACATATTGGATAGTAAAATTTTCAGAGTCCCTCAACAATTTATTAAGCTCTTGCGAACTTAGTCCATGTAACTCCTTTACTGCTGAAATTAAGTCAATGGCCTGTTTACAACAGTAAATTTAAATTCTTGGTGCTTGATGCTTGACCAAGTGAAAGAACGATAAAACAAAGTCCAAGGAATATACTGAAATGATTTTAAAGGGAAAAAAAATAAAAACAAAATAACAAAAAAAATTAAATAAACAAAAGAAAAATAATCATATGGACAACGTTTTAGCTGTTGTATACACTACGGGGATACTTACTTGTGTAGCACTGGTTGTTGGCTCTTCCTTATTATATCTCATTCTTCAATACCTAAGCCCGAAAAAAAAATGAGAAAAGAAAAAAATACTTGAAATAAGGAGGAAAAATAGTTGAGTAGATCATTATAATTCGAAAATTGTGAGTAAAATATTTTTAGCAACACGCACATCAGAAACTCTATGGGCTTCAGTACAACAAGGGTATTCTTCTTTGTGCAAAACGGATGCAAACAAGTATGAGATAATATCAACATGTATATGCATACTATTACTCACAAAATTATAATATGTTCATATCATAACACATATCATAACATATTGGATAGTAAAATTTTAATTCAGAAGTAACAAACATGTTACACTCACCATTTCCAATTGTCAAACAATATTTCCAATTGTCAAACAATATGTTCAGTTTCAGACCTTGTGGAATTTGGCTAATTCTCTAATTAAATATTAGAGATGTTACCATATGAAATTGCTCATTTATACAAGCCCATTTGGAGATTTTACTTAATAATTGAGCAAATATGGTATGTTGAAAAGTCACGTTCACCATAAATTTCTATCATTTACACCAAATTTCATTTCTGTTTGCAAAATTCTATTGACGAAATTCATGCACATATATATTTACACACATCTATATACTTACATATATAATATCGTTCCCCATAAATTTCTATCATTTACACCAAAATTCATTTCTGATATATATATATATACACACAAACATTTATATATATATATATATATATATGTATACCTTCTGTCATGAAATTATATATAGGTTCTTTCAAAAAATAAAAAAAGATTGATACAGGCGAACTCGACATTCCTATGATATAATTAAAGACTTTCAAAATATCTACAAGAAGCAATGACTTCAATATTTACTTATATTTTTAAATAATTATTGATTTACTAAACAAGTAAATTACATATAACGTGAAAAATGTGGCCAGACGGTCAATTTCATAAACATCACAGTACAAGCTAACAGAGTTACACTTACTCACATACATAATATTCTGAAAGAGAAAAAATAAAATTCAATAAAAAAAACCCACTTCAGAAACCCTAGATTCAAAACGAAAATGAGTTAATTGAACGTTAAACACCTATAAATGCACTAAGTTTCAGGGAGGGTCCGTACAGTATTGAGTATAAAACATTAAAGAAAAAAAATTAAGTACAAACGCCTTGTGTGTGTGTATATATATATAGGATATATATAGAGATATATTAGTGGAAAATCCAAATTGAGGAAGCTGACCTTGAGTTGTGTGAGAAGTAAGGGTATTGAGGAGCTCAAACGACGAGATTCGAGAGAGAAATATTCATAAAACGACGGAAGAAATTAGCGGGGTTTTATTTTTGGTTTTTTGGTTGGGAGAGAGGGAGAGAGAGTGTGTGTGTGTGAGTTTTGGATTTGAGAAGTGAGAGAGTGGAGATTGATGAGATGAGAACCACGTCAGTGAGTTGAGCTAAGTTGAGTTGAGTGAGTATATATATATATATATATATATATATTTATATTTATATAGCCTCTCTTTTTTCTGTTGTTAATTGTTTGCCGTTTTAATTTTTGACGCTCGTCCCGTCCCGTGAACACTGATTAATGATTATGACTAAGCTGCGCCTATGTGGACTGTGGATCTTCTCTTAACCTTGGCTCAAAACAGGGGGCTTGGATGTAAAATGAAAAAATAAATAGATAAACAAAAACTATTACAACTTTTTTGAAATGAAAAAAAAAAAAAAAAAAACTTTTCTCTGTCTTTCCATTTTCATAAAATATTTTCATTTCATGCTTATACTTATTTTGCTAAATTTCAACAAATTGCATGAATATAAATTCAAATGAAAAAAAAAAAGAGAACTTAAGGAAATTTTACCCTGGAGATAATGAATAATGGGGGATTGTTTCGTAATTTATCTAGTTTAATTTTAGGAATGCTTTGGGTAGGTTTGTCCATTATGTATCGTCAGATGGTGTGAAGTGTGAACCTCTCTATATGATCTGATCTATAAAGCAAATAACCGTTCGGTATTATCTAGATGATACGTAGAACACGTTTGTCTTTAACGGAAAATTTTTTCTTTTTAGGCAATTTGATCACTTTTCTGTCTCCGTTGAATAAAAACATTTGATAAGATATCTCTTGCCTTCCATAGGTAAAAGTAGAGTTGGGAACCTTTGTTACATTTTGTCCTAAAATTGTAGCTTTCTTTACATATATTATAGGAGATATCTATGGTAGTTCTTTATTTACAAAATATATATATAGACATACATACGAATTACTCTAACATATCAAATAACATGCGATAGAGTAATCACTTAATAAAACAATGTAGCATCTATCATCGAATGGTGTGATATGTGAACCTCTTTATGTGATCTGATCTACAAAGGCAGAAAATTGTTCGATGTTATCTAGAAAATATGTAGTACACGAACACGTTTGTCTTTAACGGAAGTTCTTTTCTTTTTAGGCAATGTCATCACTTTTATATATTCGTTGAGTAAGAACATTTGGTAAGATATCTCTTATCTTCCATGGGTAAAAGTAGGATTGGGAGTCTTCGTGACATTTTGTCTTAAAATTGTAACTTTCTTCAAATATAGTATAAAAGATATCTATGGCAGTTTTTTTAATATACAAATATATATACAAATACATACGTGTGAATTACTGTAACATATCAAGTAAAATGCGATACATTAATAACTTAATAATACGGGTACCACTCTTACTCGATACTAGTATAGAGTGAGACTTAATCTATTATGCATAGTGATAAGTAATAATATCATCCATGTCATATGAATAATACGGTACCACTCTTACTCAATACTAATATAGAGTGAGACTTAATCTATTAGTGCATAGTGATAAGTAATAATATCGTCCATATAATATTTCATATGACAATGATTTAAACAAAATCTTTTATACTTAAAAGATTAATTTTGTTTAATTTAATATATTTAGAGAAGCTAATAATGTTCTTAATAAGTTTATTTTTTTAGTGTTCTTTTTAGTAGAGTGCATCTCCTAAATCATCGTGCCTTTGATTACTAGATATTTGACTTGACTTACCTTTCCATTGTTCTTTTAGATTACTAGTTTGTTGCACACATTTTCTTCTTTGTAATAATGTTGTATTTTTTCTTTTTTGAGATAATAGTATTGGAGTATAATATTATTGTTGGTCCACCTCCTAATAGTTTAAGCTTTTAGGATAGATTAATAATCTAATGTGGTACCAAATAAAGAGGTATTGGATTCAAATCTCCTCAATTGCAACTCCCTAGCATATCATGTATTGAGCCTATTATTAGTTTTATATGTTTAATTTGCATCTTCCCTTTTGTTTGGCCCATATGCACATTGGGCAATTTATAATTTGTCTAGGCTCACACGTGAATAGGGAATGTTATAATATAATTGCTGGCTTACCTCCTAATGACTTAAAGTTTTGGGATGTTTGATATTATAACAAATAGCATTACTTTCCCTTAAAAAAAAAAAAATTAAAAGGTGCCTTTTGTTGAAAATTATCATACACTATGGTATTTGAATATTGTGTTATATGTAAGAAAAATAGGTTTAAAATTTTTTGTTAGCAGCGAAATATTAGTAAAAGTTATCTTCATATTTTTCTATATTGAGATCAAATTTTATTATATTATATTTCAATTCTTGGTTCCAAGTTATATCTCAGACACTTCAACCCTCTAGATCTTCTGATCTAATGATGAAGTTGAACTATTATGGAATGTGGGCTTCAATCCTTGATTACACTACTGAGTATATGAAAATGAACGTCTTCGTCTCCAATCCTTTGGGTTGTTCAAACCAAAGACACTCAGTATTTTCTCTCAGTTTTGTCTCCGAAATTTTGGTGAGACAACTACTATCTAAAGAATTGTCATCATAACAAAGATCCATGAATATTTTTATGAAAAACCAATCTTCGGAAATTTTTTGTTTTCTAAGCTTCCACTCATTTTTATTTTGCCATGTTTTTCATAAATTTTAACCAACAGTATTATAGGACATTCCATGGGGAACTATGTAGAAAAGACATTCATTAAAAGTATCAACATTATTCCACAAAATTATTAAAATCTTCATTTCATAAAACAGACAAAAAATAGCAGTGAAATATTCGAGATTGAAATCAATAAAATGGCACCATTCGTCAATTTAACTTATTTAAATGGCGATTTTAGTAGTTAAGTGAACAAAATTGAAAGACTAATAATTTGGAGGGTATATTGAGCCAATATACATAATTCAAGGTGCAAATATTAATTAAAATGAAAAACATTCAAACTTGAAGTGCAAGTTGATTACAAGAAAATCTCGATAAATGAATGCTTTTTTAAAATTAATAAATTCGATTAAATAATGAAATTTTCTAGTCTCAACTCAGACCAGTGAACTAAATTAATAATCTCAGTAGATGTAATAGATAATAATTTTTTTAAAATTCCTCTAAGACCCAATGTATAAATTAATAATTGATTAAGTACATAAAATAAATAACACACATAAATTCATAGTATTGAAGAGTTTTTTTCTTCCTAACTTTTATTTTCTTAATTTTGTTCTTTTTCAAAAAATATTTAAAATTGTTTGCTTTTTACTCGTACCTAAATTGAATTCAACATTATTCATAATATTTTGCAATGCAAGCAACACATTCTTTATATGATTTGAAATCTATTTCCAATTATTCGGATTTTAAAGGTAAAAGTAATGACTATCTATAGAGATTATATTCATTGTTTATAACACATCTTCATATAATATATCATATAAGGTATTGAATTTTAAAGCTACATTTATCATGTCTGTATCTAATTTTTAACTTTTTTACATGCAATGGAAATTATTTTTTAGATTTCTATTCAAGTAAAAAATATATATATTAAGGTACATTAATATCATGTCTGTATCTATACCTTAATATCATATTTTTAACTTTTTTACATGCAATGAAAATTCAATACCTTAATATCATATAAGGTATTGAATTTTAAAGCTACATTTATCATGTCTCTATCTAATTTTTAACTTTTTTACATGCAATGAAAATTATTTTTTAGATTTCTATTCATGTAAAAAATATATATATATTAAATTTTATGTATATACATATTAGTTTTTAAATTTTTGTGTTAAATATAACTCTTGACTATATCCATCATGTGTTTTTTTTTAAATTTATATTATAAGTCATACATATATTTTAGCAACAATATATAATATATAATGATTGTCAATCCAGTAGGTATTTTTTTTTTACTTATGTGTAGGTATTTTTTTTTAGCCGTTGGATCATTTTCTAATGATGATCCTACGGTTAAAATGAAGTGCATAAAAAGACATGCATCATTAATGTTATTTCTCTCTCTTACTTTTTAATATAAAAAAATGTACAAAAAAAATTTTCATTTGCCATTTCTATATATAGGTAAAAAAAAAAAAATACCTACTTGATTGGTGCCCATATATAATATATATATATAGGTTGCCAATCCAGTAGGTATTTTTTTAGCCATTGATTATTTAATGGTAATCTAACGGCTATAATGAAGTGCATAAAAAGACGTGCATCATTAATGATATTTCTCTCTCTTATTGTTTAATATAAAAAAATATGTAAGAAAAATTTTCATCGGCCTAAATGATACCTATGTATAGATAAAAAAAAAAAATACCTACTTGATTGGTGCCCATATATAATATATATATAATATTAAAATCACACTACTCTTTTTAAATTAATATCATTTATTGATAAATTAATATTATTACTTATTTATCAAATAAATAATATCTAATTCCCCGTAATATTAGTTGATAGAGATTTACCCTTCGTTAGTATATTATCATAACTACTCTTTTTTTTTTTTTTTTTTTCCACCCCCGTATTTGGGACAAGGGAGTAGTACACATCAGTTGAGTACTCATCTTGATCATCTTCAACCATAGTCAAGGCTAACGTAGCTACGTATTTATATCAAAGAGAAAAAACTTCACATGAAACGCCTCATAATATGTAATTCTCAAGACTCAACTTTAGCTCTGTCCTCAACTTTAAGGCTCGGATATCAACTTCTTCGCCAGTCTTTGAGGCCGTTTTCCTCAACTTCCACAGGCAAACGCAAATGGAATCCAAAGACCAGTGTGATCATCACCAACCCCACTTTATTAGCCATGGAGTCTTGCGCCACCATGCTCCAGCTGAAGCAAATTCAAGCTCAAATGACTCGCAGTGGTCTCATTACGCACACTTTTCCCGCCAGCCGGGTCTTGGCCTTCTGCGCTCTCGCTGATTCCGGAGACATTCGCTACGCTCACGCTTTTTTCACCCAGGTTGAGAAACCCAATACTTATATGTGGAACACAATGATCAGAGGCTATTCAAAAGCTCGAATTCCTGTAATGGGGTTTTCGTTTTTTTGCCAAATGACTCGAGAAGGCGTAGAACTGGACGGTCAGAGCTTTGTTTGGTTGCTCAAGGCGTGTGAGCAGCTTCCGGGAATTTTAGAGGGAAATTCGGTTCATTGTGCTATCTGGAAAATGGGTTTTGATGCTGATTTGTTGGTACGAAATGGGCTAATGCACTATTACGCTGAACGTGGGTGTTTGTTATTTGCACGCAAAGTGTTTGATGAAAGTTCTGTGAGGGATGTTGTTACTTGGACTACGTTGATTGATGGGTATGCGGCCCTTGATTGCTCGGATGAGGCTATTAAAGTGTTTGAGTCGATGTTGTTGAGTAATGTAAACCCAAATGTGGTTACCATGATTGCAATGCTCTCAGCTTGCGCTAGAAAAGGGGATGTTCGTTTGGGAAAACGTATCTATGACTATATTACTCTGCAGAATGTAAATTGCAGCCTGAATTTGCTCAATGCTTTGTTGGATATGTTTGTCAAATGTGGTCTGTTGATCGAAGCAAGGAAGATTTTTGACAATATGAAAACCAGGGATGTGTTTTCATGGACTAGCATGGTGAATGGGTATGCTAAATGGGGTGAGTTAGATTTGGCTAGGAGGTTTTTCAACTGCATGCCTGAGAAAAACGCTATATCTTGGACTGCAATGATTGCAGGTTATTCGCAGAATAATCAACCAAAGGAAGCTCTGAATTTGTTTCATGACATGCTGAAAACAGGTTTGTTTCCAATAGAGAATACTTTGGTGTGTGTTCTATCTGCTTGTGGCCAACTGGGCTGCCTGGACCTGGGCCAGTGGATTCATCGCAATTACATCAATCCAGAAGGGGTTCACATGAGTATAATATTAAGTAATGCACTCATAGACATGTATGCCAAAAGTGGAAATATTGCTACAGCTGCAAGTCTCTTCAATGAAATGCCAGAGAGAAATTTGGTTTCTTGGAATACTATGATTGCTGGATATGCTTCGCATGGTTATGAAAAGCAAGCTCTAATCCTTTTTGAGCACATGAAACAGACAGGACTCGAGCCTGATTCTATTACATTCGTAGCCATCTTGTCAGCCTGCAACCATGGTGGGTTAGTCTCTGAAGGTAGAGCGTATTTCAAAAGCATGGTTAGGGATTATAAATTAGAGCCCAAGGAGGAACATTATGCCTGCATGATAGATTTACTTGGTCGAATTGGGCTGCTGGAAGATGCTTATGATTTGATCACTAATATGCCAATGTTACCATGTGAATCTGCTTGGGGTGCTCTTCTTAATGCTTGTAGGACGCATGGGAATGTTGAGTTGGCTTTGCTTTCTGCACAGAGACTTTTACACTTGGATCCCCAAGACAGTGGTATCTATGTATTGCTGGCTAATACTTTGGCTAATGACAAAAGATGGGTTGATGTAAGGATGGTTAGGAGCTTGATGAGAGAGAGGGGGGTCAAGAAGAGTCCTGGGCGTAGCTTGATAGAGATACAGGGTGAGTTTCATGAATTTTTGGTTGGCGATGAATCACACCCTCAGTCGAAAGAGATTTATAGAGTTTTGAATAATATATTTTTGCTCTCTAATTTGGAGGACTACATCAATATACCTTAAACATTCACATATCTTTTTATGCATAATACAATAAAGACCAGAGATTTCTCCGAGGTGGGGTGGATATTGTATAAAACAATTTGAGGTACTTAATTGGATAGATGTCAAACTTACATCTTCTCAATGCGGTTCTCATAACAATAGCTAACATCTGTTATTGTTAACTAATTCTTTGATGTAAATATTGTGTTGTCTCATGTATTTTTTTTGTACTTTTGATCCTTAATTTTTGGTCATGAGGGAAGAGAAAAAAGCTTGAAATGCTAGGTTCTTAAATTTCAATAACTAATAAATCTAGGAGGCGGCTATAATAAGGGCGCTCCTACGTAAGGTCCCTGTTTATACACCGTTTGATGGGAATCTGTGAAGTTTCTGTTTATACACAGATTCTTATCAAACAGTGTATAAACAGGGTCTTACGTAGGGACGCCCCTACTGTACACGCGCCCATAAATCTAATATTAATTATCACACGTCTTTTTCTTTTCCTGAACATCATTTTTTTAAGTATTTTTTGTTTTGTCCTTATATCTAATATCGCGTCCCTTTTCACTCATATGCCTTTTACTCTTTTTTTTTTCTTTTTTCTTTTTTGATTAAAAAAAAGAAAGTTTAAAAGAAGAGCACATTTGAACTTCAGCCCTTCCCCTCCCTCGACCTTTTATTTAATTCAGTTTAATTTAATTTAATCTTACTTAAAAAACTTTTTATTTATTTTTAATTACGCGCCTTTCTTATTCTCACATCAAAAACCCTTGCGTCAAAAACCAAAACCCTAAAGACCAAACCCCACTGAGCCCCCGCAAAGCCTCTCTCTGTAGCTCCTTCAATGGCGGAACATCAACTCTCCAAGACTTTCCCCGTGAAACCCAAGCTCAAACCTAAGCCCAGAACCCAGAAACAGACTCCAGAATCCAAGTACTGGTCCTCCTTCAAGGCTCAGCAGATCCCAAACCTCATCTCCTCCGTCACCTCCCTCACCTTCTCACCCACTCCCGCTCGCCCCTTCGCCGCTACTCACTCGGCCTCTCTCACCCTCTTCAGCTCCCAAACCTTCTCGCCCACCGCCACCATCACCTCCTTCTCCGACGTCGTCTCCTCCGCCTCGTTCCGCTGCGATGGCCTCCTCATAGCCGCCTCCGATCTCTCGGGTCTCGTCCAGGTCTTCGACATCAAGAGCCGAACCCCTCTTCGCAAACTCCGCTCCCATTCGCGTCCGGTTCGATTCGTCAAATACCCGATTGCCGATAAGCTCCACCTGGTCTCAGGCGGCGACGATGCTCTCGTCAAGTACTGGGACGTCGCCGGAGAAACCCCAATTTCGGAAATGCAGGGCCACAAGGATTATGTCAGGTGCGGCGATTGCTCGCCGGTGAGTTCGGAAATGTTCGTCACCGGTTCTTACGACCACACCGTGAAGCTCTGGGACGTGAGAGTAACCGATTCGAAATCGGCATTGAGTTTAAACCATGGGAATCCGGTCGAAGACGTTATCTTCTTGCCTTCCGGCGGGTTGGTTGCGACGGCGGGAGGCAATTCTGTGAAGATTTGGGATGTGATCGGAGGTGGGAAGATTGTGTATTCGATGGAAAGTCACAACAAGACTGTGACTTCGCTCTGTGTGGGGAAAATTGGGAAAGATAATGGGGAGGAGTCTCAGCAGTATCGGATCATGAGTGTTGGTCTTGATGGGTATATGAAGGTTTTTGACTATGCCAAGATGAAGGTTACTCATTCTATGAGGTTTCCGGCGCCGCTTATGTCGGTGGCTTTCTCGCCGGATTGTTCGACGAGGGTTATTGGAACGTCGAATGGGATAATCTATGCCGGCAAGAGAAAGACCAAGGAGACTGAAGAGAAGAAAGATTTGGGGGACTTCATTGGTTTCGGGTCGGTGGAGCAACCGGAGAGGCGGGTTTTGAGGCCTTCTTACTTCAGATACTTTCATAGAGGGCAAGGAGAGAAGCCATCTGAGGAAGATTACTTGGTCATGAGGCCAAAGAAAGTGAAGCTAGCAGAGCATGATAAGCTTTTGAAGAAGTTCAGGCATAAGGAAGCTTTGGTCTCAGTACTGGGTAGTAAGAATTCGGACAATGTTGTAGCGGTAATGGAGGAATTGGTGGCGAGAAAGAAGTTGTTGAAATGTGTGTCGAATTTGGATTCGGAGGAGCTAGCGTCTCTGTTGATGTTTTTGCATAAGTATTCGACTGTTCCAACGCACTCAGCCCTGTTGATGGGGTTGACTAAGAAGGTTCTTGAGCTGAGAGCTGAAGACATTAGAGCTTCTGATGCTTTAAAGGGTCATATTAGAAACCTCAAGCGTTCTGTTGAAGAGGAGATTCGAATACAGCAATCTTTGCTAGAGATACAGGGTATTATTTCTCCTCTGTTAAGGCTTGCTGGAAGAAGATAGAAACTTTGATTCGTTTTATCTTATAGCCAAGGGAACTTTTTACAGCTTTTGACTTGCTTCATTCTTTTCTTCCCTTTTTTTTCTCTGCCAATTTTATGTTTCCATTTCACAAGGGAATTTCCCCAATTTTGTTTAGTGCGTTTAACTTTTCATGCTCTTGTTATCGTATTGATAGATATCTTGTGCTTCTTACTTCCCTGATAACAACTGAGAAATGTCATACATACTAGTTACTCTACAAGTTTAAATTTGATGTTTCCATGTCCATGCAATTTCTTTGATACATATCTTCTACACAACTGTTATGGCAGCAGGATCTTTCGGTAGACCGCATCGTAGATTAATTTCGAGTTGTTATGAACTATAGCACAGTTTTGTTGGACGAGAGAAGAATACCGGTTAAATGTTTCCTTCTGCCGGACTTTAATGGCAGGTAGGTATTTCATGTGATGTCTGTAATTGTAGAGCCAGAATTTGTCTAGATCACGACTTTCAGGAGTAATGCATTTGGCAGTATTCTTGATAAGTAGTAACTCGTTAAAATTTAGGGCAATTATAAAGCTATATACTCAAGTAATAGGCCATTTTATATCCACATAACTGAAAGTATCAACGATTAATCTACATTAACTGCTTCTCAAAGAGTATTACACGTTAGTGAAGTATCTTTAACAAGAGTAATGTTACAAGGGATAAATTTATAAGAAAAAAGAAAACAGTACTGAACTCTGAGCTGAAAAGACTGCAACAGACAATTGCGATATGTACATGCTCTCCAAACAAGCACAACCACAGCTTAAACCGTCCAAAAATCCTAATATAGAACAAGATACAGGATCCCTTTTGCATTGCATTCTCAACCCACGAGCTATACTGCGTGCCTTGATTGTTGAAATACACGAGGTGCGAAATATAACTCTAATTTGAGGTTCCTGTAAGAAGACAAAAGCATCAGCCTGTCACAAAATAAATCAGTTGAAAAAAAATCCATAAAACAGCAGGAACAATTTAATATTAAGCTACTTTCTAGCCTAAGATTTATTATAGATATCAGTGTCAAATTTCAATCTGAAACCTGATGTACAGTAATTCTTGAATTCATGAGCAGTTACTCTAAATTGGTATGGAATCAATCACCAAGCCGTTGCTTTTACATATAATATACAAATAAGTAAGATTAGCCCTGTAAACTGAAAAGGATGTAGTGTACAACCAATCTAATACAATCGTACACACCATGATCAATCAGTAAAGAGGAAGCTATGCAAAACCTCAAACCAGGTACATACCCGTCATTTTCCAAATAGCTACGTACTTAGGAGTTATGATTACCTTTCTTGCACTGTTGAAAATGCCAATCAGATATTTTGGAAAGTAAGTCATTCCTACCAGACATTCAAGAAGCCGCTAACTGTTAAATTACCTTTAGCTCTACCAGAATCCCCTGTCCTTGTCTGGCCCTTGCTTTCCTCTCTTGAAGCTCTCAATGATCTCAACTTGGCTGACCTAATGGAATGTATTAAAGGGGTATCTTCTTCTTCCTCTTCCACTTGCTTATCTTCCTCCTCTTGAACATTTTCATGGTCAGATATGCTGATGGAATCCTCTTCTTCACTTGAACTATGCTCTTCAAAAAGTCTTTTCCCCTGTACATTCTGCTTCTTACGTGGACGGCCCCTTCGCCTCACAAAAGTCCCTTCTTTCTCTTCTGCAGACATCAATCGTTGGAATTAAACACGATACAAGATAGTAAGCAAGAGGGTAATAAAAAGATGTATTAATTTCACCAAAATAAGTGCTAAAGCCAATATCACTTAAAAAATAATGAAAAGAAATCAAATATTTAGTGGAACTGGATAAATCAATTCAGTTGCTATTTGATCAACTCCGACGAGCGACCCTTGGCCGGAGGTGTAAGTTTTCCACCTTCCATACTTAAGATATGCGAACCCTTTCTCGAGTTAGGATTCAGACCGAGGGCGATTTAGTTTGTCGACCAGCTAAAGGAAGAATCAGCCACTTCGGGGGAAAAAAGAGCAGAACACACAAAAGAACAAAAGGGACAGACAAACATCGAAAGTAAAGAGCAAGGAGAATAGGAAGCTAAACACTTGAGCAGTACATTACCAAAAAGCATTAGAGACCAAGGAAGTTTAAAATTACCTTGGGGACCTTCATTCTTCGCATACTTTTCATGTAAACTATCAATAAATGTGTAATAGGGGCGCCAGCCACTGGGATCTTCATCCGTATTTACATTCTCAGTTCTTTTTTCGACATTCTTCATGCTACATATGCAAAGAAATTACACGGATTAAAATGTGACATACTCAAAGTATAAATTCCAATGCATTTAGAAGATTATACCACTTAAAAAGAAATGCTTACATGTCCTGGATATCAGATGTAGGAAGTTTGGATACAAAATGGAGTACAGACCCTTCCAGAAAAGACAGCTGCTTTGGAGCATCTACAAAAGCATGTTCAATGCCATCTGCGACAATTTTTAATATATCTGATCTATGCTTGTTCCGAGCAGCACCAACAAATGTCCCAGAAAGCCGAGATGCAAGTTCTTTACATTCTAGAAAATACTTGGTTGCTAAAGACTCATCATCACTTCTGGAAAGTTCAACCATATGACGATGATAGGCCTGTTAAATTCCAAAAGAAGAAATTTGATATCTGATTGATAAAAGGAAGGCAAAGCTTTTCATATCTTGACAAACTACTGAACACATCTAATAGTTAATCACAGGGCAAGAAAACCCAAGGACTTGATCTCTGATCAGATAGAACTTGATAAGAAACTGGGTTTAGAAAGGAAAATTCAGCAACAGAATAAAGGAGATACAGTAAGAAAATTTTTATTTCATTCATCATACAAAGCATCTACATTTCCCCCAGAAGACGTGTCATGAAATGAGAGATAAAAGAAAAATGCTAGCAAGGATCCTTTCAATACTCCATACCACTGAGAATATAATTCTATTGGACCAGAAATTGCCAATATAACTCCCCCACATTATCAATACTCAAGAATCTACCTTTTTCAGCGCTTCCAAAAAAATTTTGGGAAGATCATTATCTTTCTTTTTAAGAACAGTGATCAGCTGCTTAACAATTTCCATAACGCTTGCTCCATGTATCACAAAATGTGAAATGATTTCTGGGCCAAGATACTCCTGCAATTAAACACCAATTTTATACTGTTTAAGATAGCATAAAACAGAACAGTACCACAAACTTTTCCGGATACCTACATTTTTTATAATAAGAGTTCAACTGCTCAAATAGAAACCACAAGAAAATGGATTCATATATGTATATATGTGTGTGTGTATATATATATATATATAACACATTCACAACGTGAAATCGGAGCTTTTCATCCCTCCATATAAAAGAATTGTAGCCTCACCTTAGGAACCACATCACTAGCAACCAACTTAGCAGCAGCAATCATAACAGAATCTCCGTTTGTGTCCTCAATATACTCTTTGTTAACCTCATCATCTTCTGTCTCATCTGTGAAAAGTGGGTATAACTAACATGTATTAAAGCAAAAAACCAAGCAACACAAAACAGAAAACTCTGTTTACTGATGTAAATCAATGTATAAAAACATAATGTTCTGCAGTTTTACTTTTTTCTCTTCTTAAGAAACAATAAAATTTTAAGCACAATGAAGGACATAAAATAAACAGAGTGACCAAGTGATATATTTAGTACCTGAAATATTAAGTTGTCGCTCACAAAGTTTCCAAAACTTCTGGAGAATTGACACATCTGGACAATATCCTAATCTTTCAAGCTTTGTTGAGGAAAAATTAGTCTTTCTGAACATAAACCATGATTCTGCGAGTATAGTACAAACCTAGTGCACAGAATATTATAATTAGACCAAAGGTGAAGCATTATAGAACTAAACATTATATGACATCAAAATGAAGCTCGAGTTCATACTTAAACCATCAACAAAAGCTGCTTACCCTGCTGGCTAGTAGGTTACCAAGATTAACTGCTCCCTCCATTTGAGGGCTGTTAAGAAAGTACTCTAGGTGCTCGAACAAAGTGAAACGTTTAGATAGTAAGGAAGACAAAGATGCCTCCGAGACAACATCACCACTTATGACCGATTTTAGACACCAGGCCAAATGCACATACATGTTAAGAAGCAGAAAACAGACAACCTGAATGAGCATGAGCACCAAACTAATCAATAACTGAAAAATAAACAGTTGGAACAACACAGTTTGTAATTTTTACACAAGCTACAACTTACACACCTCATCGTCCAAGTGTCTAAAATTTTGAAGAGTCTTGACTATATCTTCATATAAGCTCTCAATTGGCACAGCCATTGACAGTTGAAGTTCATACAACCTTTTCAAATTTACAAGAAGGGAATACTCATCACCACCGTCCTGCAATTCTGAAACTTGTCATTTGCATGTTTTCTTCTCCTTTTGTGTGTGTGTGTGTGGTGCGGGAGAGGGGGGGGGGGGAGGGGGGGAGGAACGGGGACGAAAGAGAAATGCATACCGCAACTTCTTTTATAGCAGATTTAACCTTAGCAACAATCTCATCTTCAACTTCCTTCAATTTAGTACGGGCAAAATCTTGTAGCTCCCCTTGACTCTCCATAGAACAGAAGTTAAAAGCCTTCACACAAGATCTTAATGCCTCCTTCTCACCATGTTTGAAAAATGCATCTTTCATGAGCTGAAGGACATTTTTGAAATTCTGAAGAAAAATAAAAAATAAAAAAACCCACATAAGCATCCAGCCATTAAATATATATATATATATATATATAAATTATTGGAAAAATAGTAAGAACAGGAAAATCAGTATCCACCTGTTCTTGCCTCTTCAGAGAATAAAGCTCAAGATTCATATGCACAATGATTTCAACTAGAGATGGTACTTTCGCTTTGTCAGCCATGAACTTGCGTAGAAGCAAGGGGTAGTTCTTCATCATGGCTATAGTAATGTCCCTTCTGTTGTTTTCAAATATTTCCTGAACAAAGAATTATCATCATGAAAAGTTGGTCCAAGTAAACCACAAAATATGGCATTAAAATTTGAAGAAAGCATGTGAAATATTAAAATTAAGTCATTTTTGAATCATGCACTTGCCATGCAACAAAAAAACCAAATAAAAGAAAAATAAATAAAATAAACTGTCCTATTCAAATTTTTAACATAATAATCATCTAACATCAACAGGGGAACAAAACTTTTGAATGGAACTTTAGCATAAGTTCCCCCAAAAATGAAATTTTTGAAGCATTAGAGAACTCTAGCATTATTTAATAAATTAGTAAACACCATTAGATTAGAGAAAAAATGTAACAAAAGAGAAACCAAAGTTATTACACACTTTTTGAGCTTTACTGTAATAGAGCTTCCGGTTATCAGTTGCAGGGACTATTCTGTCTCCTACAGCCTTTTTGACAGATGCATGAAGAAGCCGTACTAAGTTCGTTCCATCCTCATCAGTAAGCTCAATTAAAGGATTTTCATCCAAAAGCATGGAGATAATACACTTCCAGTCCTGCAAGAACGAACTAAATCCTAAGAAACAATAATAGAAAGAAAAGACGCAGTTGTTGCTCTTCCATTTTCTCTTTTGATCTTATAGTTGATCCAACTGTAAAGGAATAAATCAATTGCAAACAATATCAGCACCTATACAAACTAAAGTTAATTTAGACAAACCTAGGCTTTTATCCATCTCAACTACACTGGTTGAGTAGGTCAAATAAAAAATCTTTTTTTTCACTCTCACCATTAGTACCTATATAGAGAACATCATCTAAATAGCATGTTCGGGGTTTAACATTTCTAATAGTTATGACGTCTTATTAGCACAAAAAGACCATAATCATGTTACAGTCTTTAGCATCTTTTGCTTTAAGTCAACTTGTTTCTATTACTCAAGTCTCTTCCAACCATAACTCAGGTTGGAAATTTAAATCCACTAAAGACTGCATTATATATAAATAGATATTTATTATCTTTTATCACAAACAACTGCCAGTTGAAGAACTCAGCCAGAGGCTGCTAGTGGTTAGGTATGACAACTCCCTACCCCCTGAATTCTGACCTCTTTCTACAGGTGTCTCTAAAACTCATACCTTCATGGCCTTCATGTACTCCCAGACGTCATCAATCACATAGCAGCTTAGAATTTGATCAGTGGAGAATTCTCTTAGTATCTGCAACATTCTGCCCAGATGGACCTCAGAAGAATTACTTCCTTCACCTGGAAAGTACATTGTTTTGCAAATAGTATTCTTATGTGTGGAATACATTTACAAATGGAGTTGATAGAATTGAGTCCAAGCAAGGATGAAACGTTACGCACCAGATTGGGAGCTATTAAACTTTTGGGTAATCAAGTGATCATACACTAATGCACCAATGGCATGCCTGATCTCTGCTGGTTCATCAATAAGCAAATCATATAATGGACCCAAATCATCATCAGGCAGAAGTTGATGTCTGCAGCATACGAAAAGCAAATCAACAAATTTCAATAATGTTCGAGTAAAACTTAAGGGGAATCATTAATCTACTACTTGAATAAAAAGTTTGAAAAAGGTTAGAAGTCAATAATTTACCTCAGGAGTTGCTTCACAAGGCCTATTGCACATACAGCCACAGAATTGTCAATGTCATCAGCAAGCTCAATCATCCGATTGGAAAATCTTTCCGTGAACAGACCAAGAGTCGGCACATTATCATCCACCTCGTAAAGATTTTGCAATGCAAGGACAGAAGCTTTTCTGACACCAGCATTCTAAAAATACAGTAAAAGGAAAATGATAAGTTAGTTATGTCCAGCAGATAAGCAGCAATAGAAAATTGGTTCATAATTCATTACGAATTTAAAATCTCACTTTGTCATTTAGTGTCCAACCAAGATACTTTAAGTATAAATCCTGCAAGAACAGAGAGGGGTATGACAAAATCCATACACCCAATGACTCTATGCAAGACATCCGAATATTTGGATCCATGTCTCGATAACGATGCATAAATAACCTTCAAAACAGCCACATGAATTAGTCTAGAATTTCTGGAACAAAAGTATAGCACTTAATTTTCATCAAGCTATATAGTTTTTAAATCCCCTTGTTAAAACCTCCGAATTTGGAAAATCTTACCCAGTGAAGATTTTGCGCATCATCTCCTCCAACATTGTTATCTTTTCATGAGTCATTGAAAACCTTTTGCTTAGTGATTCCACCCGAGGCCCCTCAGCTCTTTTCTTTTTTTCAGCATCTAACTGTCTGCGAGTTGTTTCCCGTTGAGCACTGAGCACTTTAGCAACACCTATGAAGGATGTGACAAGTTGGAGTCCCATAATTGAAGCAACTTGACGGTAGACTCTTGGAGGAGTGCTGATTAGTGTGGAAATGAAACAAGGTCAAAGAGAGTAAGCTACGTGAAAAGTTTGGCTTCAAAATGAAACTCCAAGTATTTGAATACTAACCATGACAAAGCAATAATATAGTCCATGCACTTGTCGAAGAGAACCTGATCAAACAGAGGGCCATGTTGACACTCACGAACCAATGTGTCCCAGAATGATTGAAGGTTATCTTTGAAATTCTTGAACTCCTTCTTTTTTGAACTTTGGTAATCTTCAACTTCCCCCTAAAGGTTCCCAAGAGTCAAGCAAAACTTCGGGTGCAAAATCTTGATGAAAAAATTATGGCTCTAAAATATTTAGAATATGTGTGAGTGCATCCTAATAACAAAAAACAAATAAAAACAAAAACAATAGTATTGCAGGATACTCTTCTAGCAAGATCGACAAGAGCTACAACAACATCGTCGACATCAATCTCATCTAGAAACTCTCCTTTTATGTAATACTTGGCACCACATGCCTGTAGAATTAAAAGTTTCATCAGTCACAAACTCATATTTGAAAGTAAAGAAATGCTCACCTAATAAGCTTTTCTTTTTAATACACAACTAGGTCACAATAAAACTAAAGAATAAAACGGAACCGACTTGATTTTTTATAAAGTAAATAGAAAATATATTTTTTTCTGATTTCCCAGTTCAGTCAAGTAATTTCTTGGAACTTCCAGATTACCTCAAAGAGCATTGTCAAGAGCTCAACCATTGCAGGTTTTGGATCCTTCTCATATTGCTCAACCCACAGCTTGACTCTTTGATTAATGTACTTTCCATTGCCTTTAATGACCTCTGAATAAAAATAAAAACAACAGTAAAATAAAAGTGGTCCGTATCTATCAGTCAACATAATTAACCACCTCAAAGACCAAAAATATACTTATACAGTTAATGTCTACGTGCAGCAGCACTGTTTTTTTTGCGAAAGGATTGACAACTGAAGCAATTGTGGGAAAAATATACCAGCAGTAAGCACATAAGACATTATTAGATTAGAAAATTCCTATGAAATTCGCAGTTACCCACATACTGATTGAACTATTGTCAAAATGAACCAGAAAAGGCTGATTTACGTTATATTAAGTAAAATGTCACTGGAGCCAAGATAATAATAACACATCCTAAAATTTTCCAGAACGATCAATTTATTATGAAAGAAAGAAAAGCCAAAAAAGTATATATCACAAAGCAGATTATTAACAAATAATTACTCTCGCACTTTCACAATTAGTATTCAATATTCAGTGCAAGCAACAAAGGAATATCACTCGGAACAATAATCTAAAACCTAAACAGGTAATTTAGTCAAAAATGGAAAATTTTAGGGTTCAGGGTGGAAACCAAATCACCAATCAAGTTATGACCAGTAGGTTCAGAAGTTCCTTCCTGAGGACGACCTCGCTTAGTCCTGAGACGAGTATCTTCAAAATCATCGGGGGAGCTCTCGCGGTCCGCCGGATTACTGGCATCGCTGACCCTGTCGTTGTTTTCTCCACCAGTACCGTTGCTCCCCTTTTCCCGCTGGTTCTCAGTTCCTTGAATTTGAACCCTATTTCTTTTCTGCTTACTCAGAAAATGTCAAAATTAGGTCAAATTCATATAGAATTTCAAGTGTTTAGAGAGAGAGAGAGAGAAGAAGAAGAAGAAGAGTAGTAGTAGTAGAAGAAGAAGAAGAAGTTAAACTCACGGAGCGCCTGGACGACGTTTCAGTTGTTGGAGGTTGGTCCTCCATAACCGAGTGATTCTGGAGCACAATATTTGCCCTAATTACAGAGACGCAGGTCACAGAGAGAGTTAGATCGAGAGAGAAGAAGAGTGAGCGGGAGAAGAAGAGAGAAAACTCCCGCCAACGGAATATGGACTCGAAAATGAAAATGAAATTGAAATTGAAATTTGTCGCCTGAAATTTTGGGGCCGAACCTAAGGCTAAAACGTACTTCCCCCTTTTTAGTTTCGATTATGCTCCCAATTTACATTACATCCCCTCTAGTTTTTGTTTTTTAAATTTTTGACCCCGTACCTTTTGGAAACTATACATATTTTGTCAGAATTGTAATAAAATGTTTCAGTCTCACCCCTAAACACAAATTGAAAACCGAGTGGAAATGATTAAGGAATTGGGTTTTTTATTTTTATTTTTTTATTTGATTATTACTTTTTTTTTAATCTGGTTTTGTTTTTGTTTTTGTTTTTTAAATTTCCTTAATTTAAATCAAATGGCATTAGTGTTGTTTGGGTTAGAAATACTTTTATGGTTGTTATGGTAAATGGGGTTTAGATTTGATTGGTGCGTGAAAATATGAGGTTATTAAAAAGTCTAAACGTTATAAATTTTGCTTGTAAACACTGAGGCAGGATATTTGTGTTTTTTGAAAAGTTTTTGGCCTAATCAGTGAAGGACAATAGAGGGTGACATTGAAACATTATATTGCAATTTCAAGGAGGTGTATGTTAGTTTCAATTACATTATTAATGTTTATCTCAAAAATAAAAAATTAAAATATTAGTGTGTATTTTTTAAAGTCTTAAATAAACAAATAGTCTATCTAAAAATAATAATAATTGCTAGTAATAAGAAACAAATAGTTGATCTGGGCTCTTGGCTAAATAATTGATTTTAACACTCCACTAAAAAAAATTGTTTTTTCATTTTTCAATAAAAAGATGGCCAATATATTTATATTAATTTTTACTATATCGCACGTTAGATACTCATTTTATATGCGGATGTACATAAGGAAAATGACACACACACACTACTAAGGTTTGAACCCCTGACCCTCCCAAACATACACACACAACCCTCAAATCTTGGACCAACTGAGCTAGCCCAGTTGGCATATTAATAAAATATTAAACCAATATAAAACCAATATACTGATATACTCATTATGTAAACCGATATAATTAATATAAAGACTTATATACTGATATTTGATATACTTAATGTAAAAATTTATATGAAAACCTTTTAGCTACTAAAGAAACGTGAATATTTATTAAAATGAAGGGTAAAAAAGGGTGATTTGTGATACTACTCTAGTTCACTTAAAAGAGATCTCCCAAAATTATTAAGTAATATTCAGTATCATTGATTTTCGTTCCCGTTTTATGAATCAGATTTACTGAATTTTCATATTAACGTACTACTTTATTAAAACTTTTTCAATATTGATATTTATTATTGAGGAAAATATAAAAAATATTGTGTTCTATGTGTTTTTTTTTTTAAAAAAAGTGGGGCTTAACTAATGACCACCACTTACTACAAATTAAAGGAAAATGACACACACACACATTACCAAGGTTTGAACCCCTGACCCCCCCAAACACACACACAACCCTCAAACCTTGGACCAACTGAGCTAACCCCAGTTGGCAGTGTTCTATGTGTTTTGAACAAACTAAAAGCAACAAGAACAAAACTGGCATTACGCTAAAACACATGAGAGGTTTTTGGGATTTTCCATTATTCTTCACAAAATAAAGCAACCAAAGTTATTGAATACTTGTCTTTATCCAACATTGTTGATGCTCATTTTGTTTCCTCCTCGCCTTAATTTATCATATTCATCTCACCATTTTCGTTTAGGAAAAAAAAAAAAAAAGATTTGAGGAGCTCAAGCCTTCATCCTGTTTATATATCTTCTCTGAAATTTTGAAGAATATTAAGTCTTGGAACGTGCCCGATCACAAAAGAAAAGTTTTGTTAGAAAATGAGCCATTTATTGGAAATGGTAATTTGGGCTTAAGTGGGCCTGAGAGCTCATATGTGTAGTAAAGTCCAAAATTAAAGTTATAATCTCATTTTCATTAGCCAATTTAGAGCATAAATTAGAGTAGGACCCACTTTGTAAAAGTGCAAGGTCTTGGCATAATCTTATTCTACTCTATGATTAGATTAAATTGATATATCATGTGTCCAAATTAGAGCTTGGGTGAATGAGAAATTAATGCTCAAAATATGCTTGTTGGTATTGGAAAATAGAGGAAGAAAGATAGAAAAGCTTGTCC
>JXTC01000037.1:1364136-1414850 GCA_002914845.1 Trema orientale | reverse complement strand
ATAGTCCTCTTTTGGTGAATAAGAATTTTGATGAGTCTATTTTTTAAATTGACCTATCGAATTATGTTTATAACATAATTTATTAGGCCTAATTTAGGCTTAGTGACTAATAAAAAAAATTGGGTATTATCCCAAAAGAAATGTGCTATTTTTCATCCAATAAATTGGCACACCTAGTTTTGTCTTTTAACTATATTTTATTATAGTAGTAGTCTAAAGTGACATAAGATGTTTACAATTATTACGTTTCTATGTAACTGTATCAAATAGGACTAGTGGCTTAATCACATTCCTTAAATGCTTTGTAGAGGAAATAATGTATTTTTATTGGGACTACAAGATTAAGAAGGGGGGTAAACCTAGCCCTATAGTTTGAACTTTGAAGTGAGAATAAAAATTTGAGCAAATTTGAGCAAGAGAAAATGTAGAAAGAATGGTGAACTAAAATTGGCCCAGTTACAAGTTTTAATAAGGATTGTATTGATCTGAATAGAAAAAATTTATTGTTGAGTTTAATACATAGGAATAATGACCTGATCCATACCATTCTTAATTAGTGTGGATTCTCTTGTGTAGTCGGATTTTAATCCTACTATAAATAATAGAACAAAGAAAGAAATCGATCATTTCATTATTATTTAAACAAAGGACTACCATTAATTATTTGAGTCAAAATAAGCACAAGAGATAATAATCACTAGTTGACGAGCCAGCATTGATTCCTGATCTGGCCAGAAGTCCCCGTGAGGACCTCAATGGCTCCCATCTTCTTCATGGACTGAGCGAACTCGGCGAAGAAAGTGGCGTTATTGTCGAGGAGCTCGTGGACGATATCGCGGGCGGCGTCGTTGGTGAGGAGAGCGGCGTCCGACGAAAAGAGACCCTTGTTCTGCTCCACAACGGCATAGTAGCTACTGTCGAAGCTCTGAGAGCTGCCTGGATCCATCTCTACCGTTGTCGTCGCGTCGCTCTGGTCCTGATCACATTCGGTTTTCAATAACTCCGCGTACGTGGCGTTCAACGAAGGGTCTTGGTCGCCTTTCCCGGTGAAGTTGAAAAGCCTGTTGCTGAAAATCCGGCAGTGTCCTACTCCGATCGTGTGTCCTCCTGTTATACATACATCCCTTATTGAATGATAAATAGAGCTTCTATACACTTTCGTTTTCTAATTTTTTTGTTTTTTATAACCAGAAAGAGTGGTTTGATATTCTCAAATGAATTAAATAGTTAAAATCACACGCGAATAAACTTATTTGATTGAACAGATTGTATGTTCTTATAGCATTCTAATAAATATATATATATGTGTGACACTAATCTAGGTATTTTTTTTCACTTATTATAGATATTATTTTACCTAATTAAAATTTATCAAGTACATTTTTATGATAAAAGTGGGAGAATGAAAAATATTAAATAATGAATATTTATTTTTATTATTTTTTTTTCAACTACTGCATAAATCTTAAATCTAATAGCGGCTAAAAAAATAGTTATAGATAGATAAAAGAAAATACTTATTGCATTGGGAGCCTCTATATATGTATATAAACATAAAGATTGACATATTGACATTCTTATAGCATTTCTGACATATATATATATATATATAGAAACATAGAGATTGACATATTGACACTTTTGTCTCAGAAATTGATTTTTACTCCGACTACTTGAATAAGTGACTCTAGCTAGTAGGTGAATCTGAATCCAAGTTATCTAATTGGGGTAACTCGGAGTAATGCACGCACGCGAATCTACAAAATTAGTTCATTTGATTTTTCAACCCTTAGAGTGATTAAATAGTACCATTAGTTTGCCAAAACTTTCAGTATTAATATTCGTGTACATGTAATAACATATGTACACGTATGTTAATTAATGTTTGCCGCACCTGATAGAACGACAAGGTCATGCACAGAAAGGTTTTTAGTGGCAAAGTTCTGCTTGAGTTGGGTGAAGTTGAGGAAAGGCGCTGGGAGATTGGCCAAGGCCTCCGTGAGTTGTGACACAGTGCCATCTCTTCTACCAGTGAGCACTTCCCACATTGGCTTTTGAAACTACGTACCAAAATATATAAGAGTTCGTACCATATTAATACTAATAATTTATTTAGCCAAAGTAATTAATAAGCCATGTATGAAATAATAAAACAAAGGAGTTAATTAATTATCAAGCCAAAATAATAGTTACTTGAAAGGAAACAGAGTCTCTAGCGGCCAAAGCAAGGATATCAGCACAAGAAACAACTCCTTTACAGGCCGCCTCAACCTGCTTTTTTATATCGTCAATCACATCGAAACCAGACAATGTCTGGTTTGGAATTGCGTCCTTCTCCGCTGTGTTATTTGCTGTTGAGTTCAACAAAATTGAGCCATCGCAACCCTGAAAAAGTAATATCCGGCCCGTGCATATTGAAAATATTTGCATAATTAATTGCTTAATTATTGTTTTATTTTATATTTCGAATATACTACATACATATATACTATACATTATATAAGATCATATATATGTATATATGGGACGTGCATTTTGTCTAGCGTGCATGATCTTCATATATACTCAAGCTGTGAGTGTATATATGTACATGTGTGTATGTATAAATTAAGCTTGATCAAGCATATATAGCAAATAAAGAGAATTATAGTGTACAATGGTATATGCATGTAAATCTAGGTAACTATTCGTGTCCGTATATGCTCAATATATAGAATTTGATATAAGATTATTGTATGTATATATAGCTAGGCTTATAAAGATTTCGAAACAACTTACTCTAACAAAACAATCGTGGAAATGCATTCGGAGGAGCTTAGCGGGCAAGTTGGGATTGGTGGAAACGTGATTCCAGGTGACATTTCTGACAATATACTCGGCCAGAGGACAGCTTTCTTGGTAGAAATTTTGCCTGAGGCCGCTGCCATCTCCTTGGCTTACGCCAACGTTAATTATGCCACAAACTACACTCACCAATAACACAACCAGCTTCACCTTCACCTTCATTGTCATTTATTTAAACACCACTACTTCTCTAAGCGAATAATAATGTTAGAACTAAATTACTAATTAGACTTAAGCATATAAAAGTTTCTAAACGAATATAAACTCTCTCTTAAGCCACAAGGCAATTGTATGGTTTATTATCTCCACCCGATCGATAGACCTTCCTTAATTTTATAGGCAGCAATTAATGTTATTGCGTAGCACGTTTTATGTTCAGTTTTGACTTTTTGAGGTTTTGACAAAACTAGCTATTTTATATGTATAAAATATATATGGTTACCAATTCAATAGGAACCAATCCCTTATATATATATATATAGTTTTACTTATGTTTTGTCTAATTAAAATTAAAAAATATATTAAATAATGTGTATTTATTATTATTATTTCTAACTATTCAAATTATGATAGTCATTAGATAATAATTCAATAGTTAAAAAAATACCTTTAAATAGATTAAAAAAAAACCTAATAAATTATGGCTCATATATATATATATCCGTGTAATTAAGTCCAAATTTTTTAAAATTCAGATATAATTAACCCTTCTAACTTAATTAGAATAGAGTTCTCTAATTACAAATTATTTAATTATTATCGTAGCTCGGTTCGTAGTTGTTCAAAGTATCTTCTGGCAGTTTCAGTTTTATCTTTAGGTGCACGGTACAAGAATATTTGACTATTAAGAGGACTTTCTAAAGATCTTGATTTTTACTTGTTTGTTTTTAAAGTGGAATGAATGATGAGCAAGTACTCCTAAAATGTGTTATTATTTCGAAGAGTATTTTGGTTATTTCAACATTCAACAACATAATATTACGAGTTAACAAAAAGTAAGACACTTGTCTACTCCATTCGCCTTTTCATGAATGCATATACTGGTAGTATTTATTAGTTAAAAAAAGTTAAATATCTAGTGAACAATGCCAGACACCAAATATTTAACCCCATACTATATTTTTTTTCCCTTTTTTTAATCTTTATTTTTGATAATCTTAAATTAATATCCCAGGTCGGTTTAGTCTTTGTTATATGTGGTGTAGGCTCCTCCTTCAAATTATTATTGTCATGTGCCTAGGAGTCCTAGGTAGATTAATCAGAATCTGAAAATAAAGTCAAAGTTCAATAATTTTGCGTGCCTCAATTATGCGTTGACATGAATGATACATAATGTACCTCGTCAAGGACTTTAATAAATGAATTCGTTTGGGTCTAGGTTTAGGATTTTTCCGTGATTTGTTGATATGTATTTATATATATGAGTTATTAAACACACGCGAACAAAGAATAGTAACGTAGATTTGTTTGACTCATAATGTTTAAATTTCAAAACCCTTTAACTCTTTTATCGAACTCAAGAATTTTCTCCTCTCTTTTTTTTTTTTTTAAAAAAAAAATTCTTTTACATATATAACCACACTGCTTTATCAAATATCCACGATATAATAAACCTATATTTTATATCGAGTGATTTATCAATTTTAACATTCTTTTAAAAATATGTGAGAAAAACAATGGCCTAAATATAAGATATTTATAAACTTAGAGGAATTTTATTTAGTTATAAAAGATTAGAAATTGGCCGTGCTTGTCACGACTGAAAATCCAAGGTCGTGACTTTTAGTAATTTTAAATAAAAACAGTAATAAACAATAATTTTCAAAATTATAAGAAATTAAATACTTGAAATTTTTTATTTTTAGTCCTCAGAAGTAATCAAATTTCAAAATCATGAAACTTTCCATTAGTTTTAATTTCTCAAGAAAATCTTCATTTAAGGTTTAAAGAAAATTCTAATTAATTAGTTTAAAACCCTTTGTTAATTCATAAATTTTGGTAAAACGGGTCTAATTAAACCATAAGTCCAATGTCCAAATCATTTACATAAAATCCTTTGTATTTCTAGGTACTCAATTTTATAGAAAAATCATCATCATACATCCATTTAGTAAATACACTACTATTCGCTAAATAAATTTGACACAGAAAGGAAAAGATGATATAGAATAGGAACCAACTAATGAAGAGATAGGAAACAACATATATATGACAAACAAGCTTATCAAGCCACCATGATAATTACTCCAAAATAAATCAATACCTGAAAGTGAGAGGAAGTAGGAGGATGAGCATTCACATGCTCAGTAGGAATCGATTACAGGTTTTTATACATCATAAATATACTCATGTTGAAAGTCATGCATGGTTAGTAGTCTATTCAAAAACAGTACTTACAAAATCCAAGTGGAAATTATAGTCCAATTGTTCAAACATTCTAAACCATTGTAAAATATCCATCAAAACCAGTGCATATCTATTCAATCTAACATATAACTATGTATGTAATCATGATATTCAGGTATTATAGTGGGTCACCTATAAGTCCGAGCCACCTAGGGGCGACTGTAAGTCCGAGCACCCAACGTGGGGTACCCTAAGTCCGACGGCCCCGTAAGTATGTAAATGTATACAAATATTATATGAATAACAGAATAAGGATACACCATTCCCATAAAATCACAAAATAACCATGCAATATTCTTTAATTAAACAATATTTAGTCCTCAAAACTGAATTCTCAAATCATTTTGGATTTTCTAAAAATTTCAGCAGTATAACAGTCGTTTTTTTTATCAAAATCCAAAAATCTATTTTCCTATAGAAAACAGTTCAAAACAGTATATATGACATGCCAACCAGTGTGACGTGCCTTCCAGGTAGTTTATATATCAAATAAGGTCAAAAATATATATAAACACAATTTTTACGAATTAAATCACAAAATTCTATATTTATTAAAAATATGTAAATTTATAAATTAAATTAATTTTAGAATCAAGTAATCGAATTCCTACCTCAATGGAGTGTCTAAATAGCACTAGAGTGCTATTGAGAGCATTTGGCGTCATTTGGCTATCGTTTGGAGGGTCGGAGGTTATTTTCGAACCGTTGATCGTTTGGTTTGAAATGTCGTTTTTCCAACAGAGCCTCGAATGGAGAAATAGACCTCTCTGCTGAATATCTAGTACCTAAATTAGCTAGGTTAGACATATAATTTGTCCGATTTAGGCTCTGACCAAACCCGGGGCCACAGCATGCAAATCGAGACAAATTTGAGCCGTCCGATTTAGATTTTTTTGTCTGTCACCAAATATAGTCAATATATATTTCACAAGTACATCACAAGTATGAGGTTTATCTTACGATCTAATGGTCAGATTGAAAAATCACAATACAAACTAAAATTTCTCAAAACTGTTCAACCTGTCAGATTTCAATCCGGATAATTTTGAGTTAAGATATATATACCAGTAGAAAGATCATGAAGAGATGAATCAAACGCGATCGGTTTCATAGTGAAATGATGATCGGCGCCAGCGAGCTTTTGAATTCGCAGCATTTTTTGACTTTTTTCGGCAATAAAGAGCTCCGGTGGGGCTGGGACTGGTGGCGGGATGTTCGTCCAGCAATGAGGTATCGACACCGATCGGTGGTGCGGCTCAACGGCAGTGGGAGGCATCTGATTCAGAGCTTCACTGATTTTTCAGCGTTTTTCTGTCGTTGCAGCAGAGAGAGAATCGATAGAGAGGAAAGAGAAGGGGAGAGGGAATAATGGGCTGGCCACGTGTCAGCTCCTTAAAGGGCAGTGGAACTTTTTAACAATTACACATAAGTCTCTGTATTTCTAGTTTTGTTTCAATTTAGCCCTCCAATTTTGCAACTCAATCATTTTTCGACATTTTCACGTTTTTGCCCAAATTCGAACTTTTAATTTTAATTATTTTTTTTGAAAAAAAAAATGGTCAAAAGACCATAATGTCTTTACTCAAATTAAGGGGGGTTTTACAGTGCAAACGGGTGCAACAAGTGCTAATGACAATAGAAATAGTTCAAAATTTGTTGAAGAAGAAAATTAGGGATGTTCAAAAAAGCTACCAAACCGTGGAAACCGCCCAATCCAGTCCAAACCGTCCAATCCAGGTGGATTCTCTTCTTAAATGGCTGGTTACGGATTAGAAAAAATGAAAACTGACTTGGCCGGTTTGGTTTTTGGTTTTAGACAAATTTGGTTGGATTCAAACCGAACCGGCCAATAAGTTTGTATATATATATTTTTTTAGAAAAAATATGTATATTAATAGTTAAAAATTTAAGCTTATTCATTCTAATTGAGTAATGATTACTTTTAGCTCATTTAAGACTATGTCACTTAAGATTTTTATGATATTTTAGACTTTAAATCTTGTTATTGTTATGTGTTTAAGATTAAAGATTTTAAGTTTGCTATTCAATTTTGATTAGGTTGTAAGTTGTAATTAAAATATAAGTTTATTAGAACTTTCGATTTGGTTGTAGCTTTTAACTATGTTATGGTTTCGTTTTATATTTGGACTTTAAATTTTAGATGAAATATGATTATGATATGAGCTTAGTTGATATTGTAATAATTCAAATTTTGTAAGTTTTTAAACCGCGGAAACCGTCTAAACCGGCCCCAAAAATGTAGGTGCAGTCTGGCCGGTTTGAATTGACCAACTCAAACCGCACGGATTGGTAAACTGGCCAAACCGCACATTCGGATTAGTTTCTGGATTAGCGATTTAGACCGTTCAGACCGGCCATGAACACCCCTAAAGAAAATGTACTGGGATTTATTAGGAAATCTAGTATTTAAATAATTTTAAAAACGTAAAAAAATAATAAGGATTACTTTTGAAAATATTTATAAAGGAGTCTCTTTTGTCGTCATGATGGGACTAGTAAAATCATAAGTGTAATATTTTTTTTTTTTAGGATAATAAGTATAATATGTGTGTATATATACAACTTGAATATTATTATAAAATAATGTGTGCATGGCACGATTAATATTCTAATCCGAACCGATCCATATACAGTTATCTCTAATTTAAAGTAGTTATCTAGTCAAATTCTCCTAGTATGCTACCATCATATATTATATATATGTTAGGGTACACATATATAATTAAACAGTATTTAACAAAATAATAATTCTATCCATGTAATCCTATATAAATGTTTATTTTATTTCTCTCTTTTGAAGGATGCACCATGTATATAATATATTTACATATTATACGGTATATGTGTATGCTTCTGGGTCATTAACAATTTTGACCAATTTTTAAAAATATTATGTTAAAAAGGAATAAATTATAAACATTAACAAAAATTAGGATTTAAATTTAGTGAAAATTCAAAATTCCAAAATTATCTCTAACTTGACTCTGGCTGAAAATTTCCAACGTACTGAAAATAGCAAAAAGTGAATGAGACGGCAGTGACGGTGCTAAGAAGGCAGTCGACCATGTTCGACCAGGGTCTCAAATTTTCGACTACAGTTGAAACAACGAAAGTTGGCATCAAAAATTTTGATCCAAATCTAATACAAACATAGCCAAAATCATGATTGAGATCAGGATCCGCAGTAGTGGCGAGATGCCGATCCCTATAGATAATGATGGTATAGCAAAAGCAGTTAAGGGTTTCTTGAAAAAAAATATATTTTAGGATTTGTTAAAGAATCAGATATCCTAATAATTTTAGATGTATGACATATCAATAAAGATATGTTTTAAAATATTTACGGATTAGTCTATTTTTTCATTATGAAAGTCTTAGAAGGGAGGGAGAGTACGTTGGATAGAGAGCTTTGGAACGAAAGAGAATCTAGAAGGAGATGAGACTCACAATCCAAGTTATTTAGTAGGAAAGATTAAAAGTACGAAGAATGATGAGTTTTTATTTATTAAATTACTATATTATCTATCATTTAATTATTTTATAGTATTTTTCGAAGGATAATATATGTCATTGTATATTTTAAAAAAAAAAAAAAAAAAAAAAAGAAGAGTAGGGGCACTTAAAATGGTGGGCCTAAGAAGATTTTCATCTCCTCCACTTCTCCTCTCCCCCTCCCTCTCTCAATCACTCCTACCAAACAAGTGATTCACCTTTTCCTCCCATCCCTCTCCATGCTCTCACAAATCCCTTTTACCAAACATAGCACACCCGCAGGTGTAGATACCCCAAATAACGCTGTTTAGAAGCAGGAGGAAGTCAATGGCGCTTTATGTTCAAAGCATCCAAGTGATTAAGAAAGCCTAAGTTATGGGTCAACACCAAGATAAGCATATGCCCAATATTTATATTATTTGGCTGATAATATTATTAATGCAAGCGGCGGCTAGCTCCGATTATGAAGGTGCTTATATGTTCTTTCAAATTTTATGGCTCACAATACTGCAGCTTGGGCAGCTTCTTTTTCCCGCTTTGGTAGTGTAAGTAGATCCAAATTGCCTCCATGTCTGAGTTTTGTCTGACTATTTAAAATGGACCCAGAATTCCTTTTTGTTTCACTGAGTTCCGGTTTCCTTCTCTTTGTATTCCTCTTTTCCTTGTTTTTGTTTTTTTTTTTTTTATCATTTCTTATCAAAAAAGAAGGTGCTTATATTTGACCTCGTCGACTTTGAGTTTTACGCTTCAAAACTTGTGTGCCGAACCTAACCTTGATTTTCAATTTTTATTCTTACATTGGTATTAATTCTTCTCATCAGGATTTAATAATAGGTTAAAAAAACATCAATTTATTTGTGATCACGGGTCTGGTATTATGTACTAATTAACTAGTATGGTATGAACAGATGAATTGTGTATAAACGTGAAGTACTAACACATGTAAGTTGCAAATTAACGTTCGTTACACNTTTTTTTTTTTTTTTTTTTTTTGGGAATGAATACATCACGTTAGTTAGTGAATGAAAAGAAATTTGATGAAAAGAAAAAAAGAACGAAACTATTATGATTTTTTTTTCTTTCTTTTTTTGAGATCCACAAAATATAATATTAAAAAAGCAGATCGATTTTTACGGTAAGAGATTTCATGGAGGAAGATATTCCTAGCTCGAATCTAGTTAAGATCAAGATAAGACTTAACCAACTGCCAGGAGGGGAAAAAAAAAAAAGACTAATTAAATACATCCAACAACGAACGACCGCATATTTTTATATTTGGATTTTTTTTAAAGGTTATATTTGGAATTTTGATGCTTATTTTATGATATTTATTTGTATATACGACCTCTTACAATAGGTCTAAATCTTATCATTAAATCAGGGAGCCAAATCATCTTTCCAGAATTCATGTCCCTTCCCGTGTCTTGTGTTATAAAATAAGCCATAGGCTTTAAGGCCAAATTCCCCCTACACTATGAGGGTAAGCAACTTATTATAAAAACCCACATTAAATAACAGCACCTTGATTAATCCTGAGCAGAAGTCCAATTCGATCGTCACTTCTTCAAAGTTGAGAAAAATTTGGGACTCATGGTGTTAATTTTAAAGCCATCACCATTGCAAATCGGAAAATGGACCTAGTGAAAAGTTGTTTTTTTAATTACTTTTTAAATAATGTTTTGAAATATAACTTCTATAGAAAATCACAAATTTTAATAACAGTTAAGCATATTAGTGGCTTTGTAGTTATTATATGTATGACCATAATATTGGCGTCGAATTGGCACTTCAAAATTAAGGAAATATAAGGGAAAATATCGATGTCGGTGAAAATTAATTGAAATTTAATTTAAAATATAGAAAAATTAAAAGAAAGTTTATCATAAATAAAAGCCATCAAAAATTACTACATTTATTATAAATACATGAATGTATTATATGAATTGAGTAGAAAGTACACTTAAGATGAAAGAGAATAGATATAATTAAGACAATTAAAACCATTAAAAACGAATCATATAAAATAAATACATGTAATGTTTAAAATAATATTGAGAGTCAGAAAATGTACATTTTAATGTATTTATACATTGTGAATTAGATTTGTAAAAAGTTGTAAAATTATTATACTTTCAAAAATTCTTAAAAATTGTTAACTTTCATTTTGTTTTCCTTAGTTTCTCTGAAACTTCCCAAAATTTCTCAGAAGTTTCTCCTAAATTTTCCAAAAGGTTAGAAAAATTACCATGTGAATTCCCGGTTTCGGTTTTTTTTTAAACCAAAATTTCGCCGATATTTCCCGATAGTTCTCAACAAAAAAATTATCCCTAAAAGATATTTTAGCACCATCAAATTTCTGAAATTTTGGTGAATTTTGGCAAATTTTTGTCTTTATCTGTAACTAATCAGCGGTCCTGACTACCCATTACATACTCCTAAAAAATCATTTTTTAAAAATGAAACACTCCTAAAAATCATTTTCTCCAAAATACTTCTAAAGGAGTCATTTTAGTCCAAAGTCGGATTGCCTTTTTTGTTTATTGTTTTGTTTTTTTTCATTTCGGGCGGTCCTTATTTTTTCTGAAAAAGCAAAAAGAAGAGAGATATTTGCAAATAATTTTGGGGCTGGTTATAAACTTATGTTACTTCTTCGATTACTAAAAAATCTTACCAACCAATTACCATTACTAGTTGAGAAATAACCTACTTTTGGATTTCAATCTTAGCATCGTACTTGTCCAACCGATATTCTCATTGCAATTTTTTCCCCCCCCTTTTTAACAAGAAATTGAAAACGTGATCCAATTGTAAAACGGATGTTGGTGATGAAAGAAGGAATGAGATCTTGGAATAGAGTAAGCCATTAAAAGTTATGAAAGAAAGTTCTAAATACTGATCATATACAGGGAACTGAGACATGCATTTTTGCCTTAAACATACCTAGTAATAGTATATTGATTTTTTCCTTCTAGTCATGTGGCCCTTTTTTTTTTTTTTTCTTTTAAATATATTTACATTGAACAGGGGAAGGAATAGGAATCTAATATAGATAATTTGGCTCTTAAAATTAGTAACTATTTGGTGCATAGAAGTAGGCGTAACTAGTTATAAATTTGCTAATTCTACTTTGTTATGCTATAAAATATATTAGTTACGCAGGAAAATACGAGTGTGATGTAACCCATAAATTAATCAATTATGTAGGTTATAGTATTTTTTTTTTTGCAAAATTACGTAACTTATTTATTCCCCTTAAATCAATGAGGAATTTCATTCATTACGTAAGCATTTTAGTGCAATAATCAATTCGTTATAAAAATCTAATAAAAACTAACTTCTAATAGTAAATAAATAATGGGCAAAAATATTCGACTTGACATAAGAGATATGCGATCAAGTGTTACTAATCTTATGAGATTACATCCTTACTCACGTACATAATTGACTCATTTCAGATAAAAATTTCAATGAAATATTATGTTATTATTTATGTAATTATAAATAAAAGTAAATTAAGAAAAGTAATAAGACAATAAAATATACGACCATAAACTGAGAAGAAATGTATTTTGCGAAAGGGTGACCAAAGAACAACTGCAATTCGAAAAACGACAATGTATTGAAACGACATACATTAAAAGACGACAATCACCTTACAAACGACAATAATATAAAGAAACGGCAGCAACCAGGAGAACCAATGCCTCGAGGCCGGCCGTGGTCAAATGACTCAAATCTGAAAACCTTCAACGGCTAATTAACCGTACGTTGGGGAAATTTGTACGGTCAAGATAGAAGTGAGCCCGTGAGGGGGACACTGTAAAAATTTTAAAAATAAAAATCAATAAAAGTGTGATGGACTGGGACTGTGCCACGTGGAAGGAATGAGGGTCCGTAACGATCGAATGGGAAGTGAAGAAATTTGAAATTCGAAAAGTTGGCTTTGGAGGGAGAGACTAGACAGAGAGACACTGGCACGGAAAAGTGTGTGGGAGAGTGGGACCCACATTCTCTTTTTTTAAGTCTTTCCTATATGCTTCCCAAGAGGCATCCAAAGATTCAATCTGGTCCGCTCCTTCACTTGCTTTGGGACACGTGTCTCTCGTTCTGTCCTTTGATTCTTTCCTCTGTTTTCTACCTACTCACCCATGACAAGAATGTTGTCGTGGATACGGAATCTCTAGATATAACGTTGTCTCTCGCTTTTGCTGTTTTAACCACTGAATCGTAGTAATATAATATTGTTTCTAATTTTCAAAAACTAAATTGAACAAACCAAACGGAGTAGTAAAATGGGGAATATCCATAGCAAAGAATGAATTAAAATAGTACAAGGATAATTTTAGGGGCGGTTAAAATAGTACAAGAATAAGTGATGTATGCATCACTTATATTGACTTTGTAACTATAAAAAATGGGGAAAAAATAAAAAAGAATGTCATGGAGTATAAAAATTTCGACATTTTGATATGTTTAATCAACAATTATTATAAGTGATAGTCACGAAAAGATCATGTGATTTAATGATCATGTAACTCTTACTTAGTTGGTTAGTAGGTAATGACACAATTGTACAAATCACTAATGTTGTTTGTGATTACCTAACTAAAATACCGTAAAAATTGAAAGAGAAAAATGTTAAAGTCCATAAATTAAATTAAATGCCAAAAGACTTGTAACGATCTACTTCCAGCATAGTAAAGAATCTCTCAATTGTCGAATTGTTCACGTTACCCCAATACCCCCTTAATTCTTTTTTTTTTTAAATAACAAAAAAAATATAAAGGTTGGCAATTTCTTTTAATACTCAAATCTATTTCGTAAAATCCCTCGAAAGAAAAAAAGAATCATAAAATTCATTAGTTTCTTTCTTTTATTCTTTTCCTGAAAATCAAAATATAGGAACAAAACGTAAAATACCCTTTATATGTAGCAAATGGATAGTGAAACAGGAAGACGATTGACAAGAATCTCACAAATGATAATAGCATTATATATACTTTTTTTCTCTGTTTTTTAAAGTAAAATAAGAAGCAAATACTGCAGTAAAATTGTAAATAAAAAGAGTTGACCAAACTCCAAGCATATGTCTGTGGCAAGGACTAAAATCCAAACTTCTTTTTGTTTGATAAACACAAAATCCAAACTTCCAATTCAATTAATTTGGTGCTTCTAATTAATGAAAATGAACCACGATGCGTAAGGGTCCCGATGTCGTATAAAAAGTGACAAATAATCTGGAAAAGGAAATAAACAAATATTTAATATTTAGGAAAAATAAAAGGGTACAAAAGCAAAAAATATATAAATATTTATTTAAATTCCCTTTAATCACGCCAAGGACATAAAAGGTACCTTCAAATATTGGAAATAGCAAAGTTTGTCCTAAGTTGGAGAGAGGATCCAATCACAATGATTATTTTTTTCTTACTACGTTCTTAATCAAGGTTGGAATGTATGTGTTTCTTGAAAAAAAAAAAAAAAATCGGAATGTATATATGTTTTCCAAGAACGAAATGGGTGTATGGGACCATGGGTGTTTATATTCTCTATTTTTTTTTTGGAGTATTGATTTATATTCTCTATTAATTGTGGTTGTTGTGGTTTATTTTCATGAATTCATGTACACAATTATGGCTTTGGGCCTTTTGGAGGTTTTTATAGTTTTTAAAAAATAAAAAATAAAAAATAAAAAAGGGCTAATGATGTTGAAGCACAGACGGCCATTCCTTACTAAAAAGACAAAATAAAAATAGAAAGCCGCCAACGCCAAAGGAATTGTGAGTATGCATAGTGGCTTTATCGTAATTATAACGACATGGGAGGTGAAATTGAAAAACAGTGGATAAAATAAGCCCTGGAAAGAGAAATTTGAAACGAGTGGCCGTTGGAAGTTCAAAAACCGAAGAACGAGACAGAGAGTCTCTTATTTCTTCAAGTGCAACTAAAGCAAGTGAAGGAAGGAAAGAAAGAACGAAAGAAGCATTAAAACCAAACCACATCTTCAACCACTGAAATCTTTTCAAAATCTTTCTCTTTCATTCTTAAGTTGCACTAATCCTAGAGAGAGAAACACTCCCATACGTTGAGAGAGAGAGAGAGAGAGAGATGACAGGGCTTGTTATGGTGACAAGAGGAGGTGGGTGTGGTGGGGGTAGCAATGGAGGTGGAAAGGGAGGTAACAAGGGGGGGACAACGAAAGGCTCAGACGAAGATCAGAACCAGCTCCCACTCGTGGCGTTTCTCTTGGCGGCCCTGAGGAAATCCATGGTGTCCTGCCGTGTCGAGAGATCAGTTGGTGAGGATGTCATCTCCACCGTCCATCAGATGGAGATCGGATGGCCCACGAATGTCCAGCACATAACCCATGTCACCTTTGACCGCTTCAATGGCTTTCTGGGTCTTCCTGTTGAGTTCGAGGTTGAGATCCCTGGTCGAGTTCCCAGTGCTAGGTGAGAATATTAGCTCTTTTGTTTGATGGGTTTCTAATATTAGCTCTTTTGTTTGAAGGGTTTCTCTTAGATTTGTGAAATTTGAAAAGGGTTTGCTTGAAAATACTGATTAAGTACTGTTTCTAAGATTATAGTACAATTGGAACTGAGTTTGAGCTGAGATTTAGCTGCTTTAGCTTCTTAAACCTTATGTTGTGTTTATAGATTTAGTCAGTTTGGGGTTCAAGGAGCTGGAGATTCAGCTCTTAATTAACTACTCATTTGGTTGCTGAGAAAATATAGGTGAGGTTTGGGGAAACCATAAACTAAACTAAGCAAAAGGGCTGTGTTTTAATTAATTAATTCTACAGTCTCTGTTGTTAGAGATTGATGTGTAATATATTCTAAGAGAGCATATGATGTTAGTTAATGAGCATTTATTTCACTTTGAATCTACAAAAGTGGGCGTAGTGCCAAGTGTCACTAATATAAATGTGCTTTAATTAGGATTGGACTAATTTGGACATGTTTCATTCGGATAATTAGGGGCTGATTTTGAAAGCTCAGACTTTTCCATGATTCATTGCACGAGTCTTATCTTCAAAATCTTCTAATTTACAGTGCAAGCGTCTTTGGGGTCTCGGCGGAATCTATGCAGTGTTCTTATGATTCAAAAGGGAACAGTGTACCTACCATTCTTTTGCTAATGCAGGAGCGCCTATACTCACAAGGAGGTTTGAAGGTAATAAATTTTCAACTTATTTACAAACATTAAAAGCCATTTAATTTCTATGTGTCACGAGTTTACTTCTGGTACTGTAACTTGTTCTTTCAAGTTGTCTAAATTAGATATCTTGGTTTCTGAATGCTCATTTTCAGGCAGAAGGAATATTCAGAATAAACCCAGAAAACAGTCAAGAGGAGCATGTGAGGGACCAGCTGAACAGGGGCAATGTGCCTGATGACATTGAGGTGCATTGTTTGGCAGGCTTAATCAAAGCTTGGTTTCGAGAGCTTCCTTCAGGGGTTCTAGATGGACTTTCCCCTGAAGAAGTCCTCCAATGCAACACCGAAGAAGAATGCGTCGAACTTGTCAAGCAACTAAAGCCGACCGAGACTGCATTACTCAACTGGGCAGTTGATCTTATGGCTGATGTTGTTGAGGAAGAGGAGTTCAACAAAATGAACGCCAGAAATATCGCTATGGTTTTTGCTCCTAACATGACTCAAGTATGTAAAGCAGCACAAAGTATTGTACTTGTTGTTTCCTATTAGTACTATGGATGAAATTCAGATTGATTGATAAACTCTTTTCTTGATCAGATGTCGGATCCATTGACAGCTCTGATGCATGCGGTTCAAGTGATGAATTTGCTCAAGACCCTCATCATGAAAACACTAAGAGAACGCGAAGAGACTGCGACCAATGGAGGATATTCACCCATGTCATCTTGTTCATCTGATCATCATACTACTGACGAAGATTTTGATAGTCAGCATGAGATGGACACCAGCAGTGAAACTAGAGGGCACGCATCAGATTATGATGAAAACGGAAACTGCAGTCATGGCAGTGAAGATGAAGATGATGATCATGATGAAGTTCAGTCACTCGGCGAGATAGAAGAATGCTTCTTGAGGCAATTGGACGACAACAAGGCTGTCACAGTAACCAGCTCTGCGGATCAATCATCCGGTTATTCGCAAGAAAACAATGCCAATAGTCCTCAATGTTGCTCTGGCTGGAGCAAAATGGAGGAATCTGGCATGTCGTTTACAGACAGCAAAGAAGGAATCTCTGGCTTGACTACAAGTGAGGGAGAAGAACAAGAAGACGACTCTGGCAAAAGCTTGATACTTTCAGAAAAGAGGGTACTTGATGATGAAGAGGGCTCATCAGTGGTTTGTTCAAACATGAACGTTATTGATATGGACAGACTAATAGGAGCGAACGACATTCGTCGTGTGCCGCCGTCATTTCCATTTGGTGAATCCATCTGACCCTCAGCATTGTGGTAGCAGATTACTTTCTCAGCTCTATTTTTATTTTTTTGGTTTGCTCCTAGACTCATATGTTCACTTCTGTAAAGTAAGTAATGTAGGTCCTGTTCAGCAAGAAGGGCTTGACTGAGCTGTGATATTTGGTTACATTTAGCTTGTGATTGATTGTGACTCGTGTAACGGAAAAAGGGGTTCAGCTTTGGGCTGAACCTTTTGATCAGTGTGTTCTGAATAGGAGAGAATTTCTAACCTTTGACATATTTCAGATTGGAATGAATTAGTGTCAAAGTCCAGTCCCCGTATATACCATATTAGTATGGTTCAGTATGGTATTGTTTGTAAAAGTCTTGTCGGTAAAACCTTAGGGAGCTTGTGCTTTTGTTTTCTGTGCTTGACTTCTTATGAATCATATCATTGAAATTCAACGGATTGTTCCACTCTTTTGTTTTTGAATTCTTATGCTCATAATTAGTGTGGAAGCTTAATAAGCAACTTCAAAAAGTCATGCTTTCAGATTATACTTTCTGTTCAATGTAGATTAAAGTACAGCATTATATTTTCAATGCTTCTAATTAATAAACTTGCACAAAATACCCCGGCACCAAAATAAATAATTACACCCACCAAAAGTGGGAAAAAGTAAGTTAATTTCACACAGTATACCGTAATTGCCTCAATATTTTTAAAGTAAAAAATAAAAAAACAAAAAGATTTTGTCTTTACACTACCGACAAATACAACAAGAAGTCACAAATTTGTCTTAACTTACTATACATTCGAGCTCAAAATAGCCGATCAAATCCTTTAAAAGATATCAACCGTAATTATTGAGCTCCCATGCTCTTTTTGTTATAATAAAAAAGGCGGACGATATCCCGCTGGCGGGTCACTTCCCAGAGCCACTCTCATTTAGTTGGGCTCCCAAAAACAATGTGAGAGCTCAAACTCATGACCTCATTCTTCTTAAGTGAGAGAATGCCTTAAGTTCAAGTTCTTTGTCACTTCGATCACCCCTTTAGGAGTAGCTCCTGTGTTCTTAGTACATAATTAACATTATCCTAACATAACGATAGATTAATTAAATAAAGTTAGTGGAACCAAATTTTATTACCGATAGATACATAAAGTAATCAACTAAAATAACTAAAGTTAAATTTATTATAGATGTAAAGTTTACCCACATGCTGAAAAAGTAGCATCCCAAACTTCCAACCAGATTCTTCGAATCCAAGACCCCTCACCTCACACCAAGTAAAAAAAAAAAAAAAAAAAAGAAAAGACAATTATCAAAAGGTGCATGTTCTTGCAATTTAGCAAATTGGAAGGATACATATTGATTCCCTTCACACACCCAAAAAAATAAAATAAAATAAAATAAAATTCAAAACTTACCTTGAAGGAACAAAGATATTGTTTAAAACATAAATAACTTTAAAAGAAAAAAAAGAAAAAGAAAATTCTCTTATATGCACATTGTTAAACTTTGTATACCATGGGAAATACTTATCACCCCATATTTTAAAAAACAAAAAAAAAAAAAGAAAAAGAAAAAGAAAAAAGAGCTTAATGAAAGAAAGATATAAACGACAACAGTTAGCTAGGAAGCCAAACAAGTTTCCCAAAAGAGCCTGTTCTTCTCCGTCTCATTCAACGACTCGAATTCTTTCGTCGTTGAATCCACAGACGCAACAGATTTATGGTTGCCTTCCGGCACGCCAATTTCACCAGTACGGCTCCATTTTCGGTGAACAGGATGCGACGTCGTTTCATCTTCCTCCTCCTCCTCCTCATCACCATCATCAAATTCACCTTCTTCCAAATACTCTGAATCGATCACAAACTCATCTCCGCGCAGCGAATCCGAATCGAACGGCCGAAATTGATCGGTCCAATAGTCGAAGCTGCACGACTCCGCGTCTTCCTCGTCGAGTGCAGCGACGGAGCTCTCGCCGGCGCCGGAGACGGCGGAATCGGACTGAGTGCACGACTCCGAATCGGCGGTGACTTCGAATACGAAGAAGGAAGACGCGTCCACAGTATTCGTTTCAGCGATATTCATCACATCCATATTTCAGATAGAAAGACAGAAGCTAAAGCAGCTGGAGCTGATTGGTTACTCGGAAAGGAAAAGAAAAGAAAAGAAAATCTCGCCAAGTTTTGTCTGTAAAAAAGCACAATATATACAAAGCACTTGCATTAATTTTTCTTTTTTCTTTTTTTTTTTTTTGGGAGTAAGATTTGAGGGAGAGGAAAAGTTAATATTGGATTATGTTATATAATATAAGATAAAATTGAGCAAAAATAAAGGGTATGGTTGGGTCAAGACTCAAGAGTACTATAAAGAAGGAAGTGAGATGTTCTAGAAGGAGAGAAATAAGAATAGACAGATAACTAAGGTATGGCAATATGGAATAGTAGTTGGTAATAATAATTGCCTCTAGTAATAACTCCAAATCCAAAACCCACTCTTTCTAGAAGGATTGGTTTACGTGAATGGATCGCTTTCATATTGATTCATCATCTAGAACAAGGTTCGCCTTTTTTTTTTTCCCCCCTTATTAATTCCACGTGTCTGCCACATTCTTTTGGCTAATTCCTATTTCGTTTTAAGTGGAAAATTCGTTGGTGCCGTTGTGGGATTGCTTTTCCTGTTGATATGTATATATATATAATGGTGCCCATATATAATATAATATATATATATATTTTTTTTTTCGGTTCATTAATACTTTGGATTAGTTGATAAAGAAAGAAATAAAGGTTGATCCACCTTTTTTCTGTTGAGAAAATTATAAGAGTATCTCTTGCATTTTGACAAAATACTCCATTTTTCTTTCCCTTTTCGAGAATTAATAACACTATCCATTTGGACCAACTAGCTATTCCATATAAATTCACCCTTTATCTATTTTGGTAAAATTAATTAATGCGAAAAAACGAAATTATGTTTACTCTAAACGTGTTACCAAATAAATGCAAAACAAAAAACGATGGTGATGGATAAAATAAAATAAAATAAAATAAAAGGAATAATAACAAATATTGTTTTAGTTAATCAATATGTAAGGATAAGGGTATCTTGATCTTTTTTTAAAAAAATTAACTTAATTGCGACCAATTTAGATTAGAGTTGCGGAGTTCAAAACTATTAAATGCAAGGGTGTAAAAAAAATGCACGAAGATATTTTTGTTAATTATGAAAAGAGCGGAACTTAGGGGGTATTTTTGTAATTTCACTCCTTTTTTGGGTTTTTTTTTTTGGGTTATGTTCGGTAAATATCTTAAAATCTCCGGCAAATTTAGGTAAGTTTTGAGATAATAAATTATTTCTAAAGGCTCTATTGAGTATTTGTCAACTGAGACTCTTATACTAAAAAAAAATAATAATAATAAATAAATGTGAACTGCACATTATGCACTGCATGGGCATGGCATGCAAATTGCAAATTAAGCTTTCCCATAATAGTATACAGATGAGTAATGCTAATAACACACAAATTATATATAAAATTGACACAAAATCAGTGGCGAAGCTAGGACATCTTTGTAGTGGGGGTGAAAGAATTTTTTTTTAAATAGTAATAGTTAAAATAAAAAATTGAGATTTCGTAATATTAATAAAATGAAGAAAAAAAATGAAATGCAAAAGCAAATTTTAATAATTTTTTTATCTGAAACTCTACATACAAATACAAAATAAATAAATAGAGCCATATTTATGAAATTTCTATATATTCTTGACTCATCTATGTTTAACTTTAGGCATTTAAAAAAAATAAAAACACCCTAAAAAATAGAAAAAAAACAATAAAAATTATTGAAAGAAAATTGAACAAACTTCTATAATATTAATAGAAATAAGAGAAAAATGAATAAAAAGAGAAAGACATGTTGACGTATCATTAAATATTGGATAATTTAGTTGTTGAAAAAGTTGAATAACACCCTCAGCACTAAAATAAAATGATAAATATTCTATTTAATATGTCAATTCATATTTTGTATAGGGCTATTATTGAAAGAAAAAGAAATTTAGTGGGGCAAATCAGAAATTTATAAAAATTTTAGATATTAAATTTATAAAAAAAAAAGTTAAGAGGGGGCCACGGCCCCCACTTGCCCCTCTTCTCTCCGTCCATGTACATAATGACGTGACATGTATTTTAAGACATTTTTTTTTTCAAAATAAGAATACATTATATACATGAATAGTTAAAATACATGTCACGTTATTACGTATTAATTTTGTATATAATTTATGTGTGTCCTTGACATTAATCGTATATGAATAAAAACTTACGAGTGCGTCCAGACAAATGAAATATAACATGATTCTTAATTACATATTTATTAGTATATATTATAACTATTCTAATATTTCTGTTTCCCCTTAAAAAAAGTATGTATTCTAATTTTCTGATATTTCTTTGACGTAGTATTCTATTAATTATTTGTCATCAAGTGGGAGAATATAAAATAACATTAAAAGAACGTAGGAAGTTTAAGTGGGAGCGAGAAAACCGCTTTAGAAAAAGTAGAAAAATGGTCCTTCCTAATCCTGAAAATGACGATTGAGAGGCCAGCTGTTGGTTTCGTTGGTGTCTTTTTTGTATACAAAGAAATTTCAAGGTTGCGGTCCTTGCGGACACTGAAATTGTTAGCGCTATTACTATGACCATCCAAAGTTCAAACTTAGAGGCTTTATAAAACCATGGATTTAGTCAACTGAAGAGGGAGATATAAGGGCCAATTACATGACAACAAATTTTTATATAACATTTTTAATTTATATCCATGCAATGCAATACAGTAAAAATAAATACAAATGCCCTGTTCAGGTATGAACTTAATTGGTCAAGGTAATTCATTCATCGTTGAAGACCAAAAATAAAATGGCTAATTTGTGAGTACTGAATATTAAAATAGAATTGAATGAAACAAAATATACATTTTTTTAATATTAAATTTTAGGCATTATAAAGGCTGTTAAGATTTTAGTGTTTTGAAACGTGAATTTTACAGTGTGCCATTCCCTTTTTAACGTTTTTCTCAGTTTGACCATTCTGATACGTGGGCCATGGAGGCCAATCATATCCACCAAGTGGATCCACATTACTCAAGTTGATGGACTTATTTTTTTTTTTCATAATAATAATCTACGCAAAGTATTAGTTCTTCCTATCAGTTATTAACAATCAACTTAAGAATTTTGTGGCTGGATAGTTTCTTGAGTGAAGAAAGATTCTGAACAGTAAGCAAATAAAGTGGACTGTAGCATTGTATAGGTGTATGGAATTTAATATCACATTTGTTTTTGTTTCTTCCTAAAACATAATGCACGCTAGACTTAATATAACTATTTTGCACCAAACCATTAACTAAATCCTGAATAAAGAACAAGAATAAACTATAGGAAAAAAATAATGGCAAAAAAATTAAGGATCAATGCCCCGAAGGTGAAGGCAGAGAAACAATAAATAAAACCCTGTTAAATGAAAATATAATAAATCATAGAAAAGGCCTCTTGTTCCACTTAGTACTGCCATAAAATATTGGACCCCGAGTACTGCTAATACTTGACTGACTTTAAACGTATAATAATATGTATATGTAGGCTTTCTGCATATGTCACTCATGTTTAAAAAAAAAACCAAGACCCAAGAAAATAGTAATGGGTCAACTTTAGGCCAACTCCGGATCATTAAATGCATAGCATATTCGGTGGCATTAGTGAAAAGCCAAAAAATTCAAAGTCTGAAAACGATATTGGATTCTAAAGCAAGCGAAAGAATTAGTTTAGAACGTTTAATGCCACCTCAGGGGCAAGAAAAACATGGTGCATACTCGGTCAATCTGATAAATAAAGTTCTTTATTGCAAAAAATTGGATCACGACAACAAAACGGGTAAATGATCGTGACCAAACATTTTATTTTTCTTCTCTCATAAAAGGTCAGAAACCGAAGTAGCAAAAAGCACATGAAAAAGTCTTTCACGGCAATAGACGAGTAGCCTAGAATTCATTGTAAGGCAACCATGTCAAGTTAAATGTTCACAAGTCGTAATATGCACGGAAAAACTGAAAGGGAAAAGGCAACATTGAATGGGAAATGTGGTAGTTTTCATAAGCACACGCCAAAAGAAAGATCAGAACAACCAACAAAATTTGAAGGAAAAAAAAAAAGAAAAAGAAAAAAAGCAGCCCATATCCCGAACACGAAATTTAACACAAATCTTTCTTCAATAGCTAGAAAAGCCCTCTTTCTTCAATAGCTAGAAAAGCCCTTTGTTCTTTAAGTTGTTGAACTCGTCTTAAGAGGGATTGAAAATAGGAGATGCATCTCAAGGACACAGAAAGGTCTTAAAGAAGAAATCAAAGTATGGATAAGGTATATAATGCACTCAGACGCAGTGCAGTCTAATTCAATAAAACAACCAAAGTTAGACAAGCAAAACCACATATTAGTAAGATCTTTCATCGTGTTATTTCAGCTTTCCTTTGTAAAACAAATAGGAGGAAAAAAAGGCAAAAAGAAGGGAATCCAAGTACAGCAGGGCACATGGGATTCAAGCAATCATGATCCTGAACTTTTTTAATAGTAATAATCAAATACTACAGTAAGTAGATGATGATGGGTACGGCAGAATCCAGTCACATGAACTCAAACAAAATAACCCGTAAAAATGATATAGAGATGAACCATTGATTCATTGAAAACACACACACACCCCAAAAAAAAATAATAAAAAAAAAGAAGCAAAAAATAAAAAATAAAAAAATACAGCGGATAAATGAAGGGGCATGCTCAATTTTGCGTAAATTGTCTTTCGTCAAGCTAGTTAAAATCTCCCAAATTGAAAGGTTATGCTATTATGCTATGTGAATTTACTAGACTCATGACTGAATAAAGACGGAAAAGAAGTTAAAAGTTGACAGCATCAAACCTGCACATGAACTGTAGGCCTGAGGCTTTTCCTTCTTCGTTTGTTACGAGTTAGAAAAACTCTCGTAGTATCATACTCTGCAAACTGGTAAAATTCTCAGTCAAGTTTGACTAAAATCAACAACGTATTACCGGTCAATGGATGCTGAAACTTCAATGAACAGTACCTGCATCTTACACAAGTTGAACAACAAGTTAATACATCAGAAAAATTTGAAATGAATGACAGAGAAAACATGATGATGATGATACCTAAGGAAAAACTCTAACTTCTCGGTACAGGCACATGCAATCACAAGTAGGATCTATAAAACATTTTATACCGTGGAAGGAAAACAAGCATATATATTGATAGAATTTTATACTCAACCACAGCATAACCGCATAAGTGGCTGCAACAGATTATCTAACATGTGCTTGTGCAACCATGCATGATGCCATAATCTTGCCATGGTATTGGATATAGTAATTTCTATAAGTGCACTGGACATGCTTGATCATTTTGGAAAATATTCAAACAGGATACAGTACAATGAGATTCAGAGACTGAAGATAGAATTTGTCATTTAAGTGTGGAAAGGAAAGAATCAGCTTTTTTTCCTTTTTTTGTTCATAAAAGTGTCCATCGATTATACAACAAGAAGATGTTCAGAAGGAAGAATCAATAAATTGATAAATAACTGTCTAAGTGAATTTCAATGATACACAAGTTACATATTTTTTTGGCACAAATAGCACCATCAATTACAAGTCTCAGGAATTTCATTCCTGTCGAGGCAACTAGAAGCAGGATGGAGTTACGCATATAAGAACAGATTATCTCAATCCACCCCATGATGCTGATACCGCAGTGACTGCAAAATATCAAGCTTGCTTCAACCGCTTTTTTTTAATAAAGAATCCTGCCGTCCTCCATCAATAACCTTCAGATCAATATGGTTTGTTCTGTTTGTTGTCTCTTTTTAGCTGAACCTTCAATTTCTTGCCACCTAATTGAAATCCATTCATCATACTAATGGCAGATTGGGCAGCCTCTGGTGAGTCGTAACTAACAAATCCTGCATATAAAGGTTATTATGAGATGAATATCTCCGCGTAGCTTATATAAAACATTTAAAGTAACAAGAGATTGCCCTCACCAAAACACTTGCTGACACCAGTTGCTTTATCAACAAAAACTTTAGCACTCAAGACCCTACCAAAAGCTTGAAAAGCATTGGCAAGCTCTTGATCTCCAAATTCTTGAGGTATATGATAAATAAATAAATTAGCACCAGGTGGACCTAAGTAATAGAACATTAGAATAATTAACAAACACCACCAGCAAAAGCATTACATCCAAGATTTTTCTTTTTCGGAAGAAAGAGAAGAATATGTCAAACAACCTTCAACCTGACCCCCGGAATTTTTACTTGTCCCTGGAGATGATGCAGAGTTACTGCTCACAACTGAAGGTTGCACTGACCCAGGTGAACTACTTAGAGGCCGGTGACTCATCATTCCTCCTGGATAAGCCATTGGATGCTGAAGGCCTGGCATTGTTGGATACGCTGATCCCACATAATTTGCAGGAGGCATTCCAAAATTTCTCGGACCCAAATTTGGGGTAAGATCAGGACTGATACCACGTAATGCATTTCCTTGGTTTACTTGAGGTATCATATTATGAAAACCTTGATTTTGCATGGGTGAGAGGCGATATTGCATGAGGCCATAAGTGCCAGGAGCCTAATGGGAAACATAAATATCATCAAATTTTACATTCTTTCAAAATAGAATAGAATAGAAAGCCATTCATCAAAAGAGAACAAAATCAAAATTGATAAAGTGACACCACGAAATATGAAAACACAAAGCCAAGGAAGTGGAGCAGAGTTACACTAATGCTAGTATGTTTCTCATGGACAAATTCAAGAAAAACAAAAATAAATTATTGATAATAATAATTAGCCCATGGCTATTATGAAAATAACAAAGATTGACCTGGTAACCGTAGCCATTATATGGCGGAACATAACCAATTGGCAAGGCTCCAAATAGCGAAGGATGTTGCGAATCAGCACTTGGCACATTGGAAGCCTGGGATTGAGCTTTCTGAGCTTTTCGAGCTTGCCTTTCTTTTTCTGTATCTGCCCATTTGACAACCAAAGGAACGCTTGAACCCTGCGAAACAAAGATATCAATCAGACTACACATCATTGAATCAACTTGTCCATCCTGCTATGAGGCTTTATCAGTCATCTCAAGCCTAAAAACAGACAGATCCTTGAAATTTGCATATGGCATTGTCTTTCGCAAATTTCAGATGTCAGCATCTTTCATGGCCAGAAACTAAACAACAACATAATTGTGCATGTCATATGCATCCTATTGCACGTGTTTGTGTATGTGTATGGCCAGCCAAATTCTCAATGTCTACAGCTTTTGCATACAGATAACATTTTAGAGTATTTTAATTGATGAAAAGAGTACAATAATATTTCCAATCAAAATGAAGCTGTTCTTGCAGGACATAATTCACAAAAACATGACTGCTAAAAAGATTAGTCTGTATATATTTTCTTATGCTGGGTCCTCCTGCTGAAGACTGACCCTAAAATTTTGGGGAGGTAGAAAGTTCTAGCATAGTACTAGTTACATCACGTGAGAAATCATACCTCATGGAAGCAAACTATGGGCTTTGACCACTCGACCTACCCCTCATGTTTTCAAAAACCTTTAATATATGTAAGTGATTGCTTACTTCCCAAGAAAAGGTCCAACACTAAGTGCTTCCCAACATTTTGGAATGTGAATTTTCAGGACTAGAACGAACATTAGACACAAACCTCCATTTTGTGCTTTCCATTAATAGCCTCCAGGGCTGCAAGGGCTTGTTCTTTCGTCTCATATTTCAGGAATGCACAACCTGCCATAGAGATATATTTGGAGCAACCGACTAATTTAGTTGAGAAACTAATAAGCAGTCGGTTCCCAACAAAATAATGTGACAATAGGATTAAGGGAAAAAATAAGTACCTTTGCTAGTTTGCTGAGAGCCTCTTAATATTTGTAGGTCCTTTATGGTTCCATATGTAGAGAAAAGAGCAGAAACTTCAGTTTCAGAAACATTCTTTGGAAGCATGCCAACAAAAAGCTTGTGTTCTGGATTGCAGTAAACTCAGAAAATCAAAATCCATGAACTAATATTGCATAACGAATATATGTAATAAATACAGCTCATGACTTTAACATAGAAACAACTAAAAGAAACCATATTAGGAACATAATTCACATCATATGAAATTATATTACACTACACCTAGCCTTTCCAATTCGCCATCTGCATACTTCACTTGCAACGGAGTAGATGCCTGAATTAAACAGAAAGAACATGACACCTTTCAATCAGACAGAGAAAACACGAACACATCACATAACAATAAAACTAAAAGTTTCACAAAATTAGTGCTAGCCTATGGCAATAATGCAGGTGACCTAACAAATCTAAGCTGACTACAGTTTTGTCAAGCTATTTCACAAGTAAATAAAATTATGTCTTCCATTGACCAAATTAAAATCATCCGTGCAGTCATAGGCAAGAACCCAACAGAGAAGCTTGCCAGGGAAACTACTTGAAGGTCCAGCAAGTCCTAAATAGGGCTCCCCAAATCACTGTAACACCTAGACCAGGAAAATGCCAAGTTGAATAAGCACATATCTTGCGTAAGAGTTGTCCAAACATGATGCTGCTAGCTATAATAATTCTCAGCGACTAACCCATTTCATACCAAGTATATGAAAATACCCTAAACTGTGAATAATATTGAATCATTAACGTGTTGGTGGAAAGATCTTTAAGACATTGGGCTACTTCACACCTGCCCATCACAGCCTTTTCCCTTCTTAAACGAATTTTGTCTTCTACCAACCCAAGTGGATATAAAACATCTTTTTATTCGAATTTGCTTCTGAAATGTAGTACAGATGCACGCAAACTGGTAATGCCAAAGACTCGAACTATTCCTCTAACGCAAAATTATAAAGTGGTAACATTTCAGAAGCACGCAAACTGGCAATGTCAGAGACATTTTTAACTATTCTCTAGTGCAAAATTAGTAAGTGGTAAAACACTTTAATGAGTTAAAAGTATCAAGTTAAGCAAAGTCAACGACCGAAGTTGCATCAAGTTTAAGTCACAAACACCCTACACAGTGAATTCAGTCAATAAGCATGATCTAGCTTAGCATCCCAAATGCAAGATCCTCACAAGAACAAGTGTCACATAGATTGTAGGAAATGTGTGTTACAAATCACATTATATCACATTCTTCATAAATATCAAAGTAACCCAAAAAACAAAGATGGCAGTTCCACTAACCCCAGGCAACGTTTTCTTGTTGTGACACGCATTGACCGCTTTATCTGCCTCCTGCCTCGACGGACATATCACGAAGCAACACCCTGCAAACACAGACACAAACAAGACCCAAAACCACCGAATCAAAACCCGGGAGCTGGAAGACAATAGGGTCGCGAACCCCCCCCCCCCCCCCAAAAAAAAAAAAAAAATCTCGAGAACAGTCTTCCAAATCACGCAAATCACAGGCATTATGAACCGAATACGAATTTGAAGAACCGAAGCGAAACGAAAACGAGCATGGAAGTGAATGCAAACGCAGAGAGATTGATTCCGAACCTCTCGAGGCTCGGGTGACCTTGTCCTTGATGATGTTGACCTCGTCTACCAGGGCGAACTCTTGGAACATTGCCAGAAGCTGAGCTTCGGTCATGTGCTTCGGCACCTGACCTACGAACAGCTTCACGCTCTCCTCGCTGCTCGATTTTCTCTCCTTCTTCCCCCCCTCCGCCATTAATGCCTGAGCTCTCTCTCTCTCTCTCTCTCTCTCTCTCTCTACTCTCTCTCCTCTAAAGGGGGATTTCCTCGTGGAGTCGTCGCAGGGGGAAATTTGGGGGTTTCTGGATGGCAAAGTTGGATCTTCATCTTTCATTTTTAGACTTTTTTATTATTTATTTATTAAATGTTTTGCTCTTTTGACCCAGAATTTCGTGGATATTTACCATATTGCCACTACAGCTGTCTCTGTCCTTCGGCCTCGTGGTCGATAGTTGTACTTGCACAGCCCGACTTTTGCAACCAAGATTTGTAATTCTGATTTCTCAAAAAAAAAACAAAAACAAAAAGATTTGTAATTCTGAAAGAAAAAAATGACCGTTTCACCCCTGCACTGTCTTTAACGGCGATGCTCTGGTGGGTCTCTCTCACAGATTATAAGGATCGCTTGTATTATATTTGATTTTTTTTTTGGGATATTATATTTGATTTTTAATCAAAATGAGAAAAATAAATAGCCTATTATAATATGTATTTCCTATTTCAGATATTTTTTATTTTTTATTTTTTATTTTATTAGAGAGATAACCAAGTTGAGTGGAGTTTCTATATATAATAAAAAAAAAAAAAAGACAATTCATAAGGAAATAAATTTGAATATCACATCAATTTGTTAATAAAATATGATCAGAGAAATTTCTAGTAACGGTTATGAATAATTGCATAATAGTAAACTAATATTAAAAGAATTATGCATGAGAATAAGGTATAAAGCTCTCTTGTCACTGGAAGTGCTTTTCCAAATTAATATCAGATATAGGCAAAAGGCATTAGCTCTTTTTGCCTCTTGTACATTCGTTATCAAATTAGTGAATAAAGTAATAAAAAATTGTATAAATAAATAAATACAAAAGGCATCATATACTACAAAAATCAAAACCTTTGTCAAAATTGGCGTAGAGGTTGTTCCCACTCGACAGAGTAATATAAAGAGAGGAAGACAACCCTTCATTATTCACGTTTTGGCTTTTTTATATGTTTTGGTCTTTTTTTTTTTATAATTAATATATGTTTTGGTTTTGGAACTTTCATTTTTTACAAGGATGGTGCTTTTGGAATATTCTCAATGGCACAATGTTACGTCCACATATCACTTCTATTTATCTGTATTTACGTGTTATTTGATCCAATAGTTGCTTTCACCATTTCACAATGCCTTTCTAGTATGTTATAACCTGTAAAATAGTTTGTAGTGTTGTACTATTTTTTTTTTTTTTAGTTCTAGTTTTAGTTTTCATTTTCATTTTTGTTTGGTTTCATATGGTGGTTAAGCTTGATTGTTGAAGATACAAATTTTTTTCCCCTGCAAACTAGTGGGACACTAGATTTGTAAGCTTACATCGATATATTGATCAGTTAATGTGCGAGATTAAGGGTTTTTTTTTTTTTTTCACATCTTATGATCACTTTCATTGAATAAAATCTTTCTAAGCCTTGAGTTCTAAAACCTTGTGCTTAATGGTCACTCTATACAGTAAACACTATTTCATAGAAAACAATAAGTAAAAGAATACTAAATGTACACCGAGTCATATTTGTTATTTTCTTTATGAGGTCATGAGTCATGGCACAAACGGTCTCTAAACTATTTAATTTGGGGCAATTTGATCCTCAAAGTTCTATTTTTTTTAATTTAATCCCTAAATTTTATAATTTAAAGCAATTAGATCCTCTGATTCTCTAACTTACGATCACTGTTAAATTTTTAATACAGAACACATTTGAAGAGTATGTGTTAATATCTGAAAGAATAACTTCTTTTATTCTCTTCATATCTTTTTGTTCAGGTTTTCATCAAATAACCATTCAAATACTATTAATATGCTCTTTATGTATGTTTTCCATTAAAAAATTAATGGTAAGTCGCAATTTGGACAATTTAAGTACTAGATTGTTTCAAATCATAAAGTTTATAGGTTTAATTGCTAAAATTAGAACTTTGATAACTAAATTGCTTCAAATTGGATACTTTAGGAACCATTTGTGTCATAAAACCTAAATTGTTATTTTGGTTAACTACATTATAATATTTCAGAAAAAAATAGAAAAAAATTTACAAAATCAAGCTCTATAGTTATTTAGCATTTATTATATCATATCATATCATATCAAAATCAAATGGAATTTTGAAAGAAAAAAAGTTTACTTGCATATGGCATTAAACGTAATGAAATTTTGTCTAAATAAGGAGTTTCTGTCTTTTTCCTTAAAAAATATAAGGAAACTTTTTAAGTATCCTTAAACAAAGCATATTAAGTTTTTTTTTCTTGTTTAATATATACTACCGACATTTTCATATAACAACATAAATATAAAATTAGATCTACATTAAAACACACCTCATGTCTTATTTATCTTCCAATATGAAGAAGTTTCACATTCCAACCGGGACAATGAAAAGCACGTCTCTGCAATATGAATTTGGATAATCCATATCCATATGATATAAAAGGCGTTAAGAGTGCTTAAATCCACATTTATAAGGCCATATTTCCATAATTATGCTGCTAAAATAGCTCAATATTCAATTGGAAAAAAAAAAAAAAAAGGCGTTGACTGTTGATGAATTTGGTCATTTTCAATTTTTCACTCGTGAGAAGCCTATGTGGAGGGTACGGACAGCTTTTATGTCGCTGGGCTGTAATCCTATCCTTAAAAACGTTGACCAAGAGAGGAGAAAATGAAGGCATAGGGGCAGAAACGTAATTGAAGGTGGGGAAGGGTACAATGGTAGTTTAGCGTGGAAACCGAGGTACAAAGATAAGTACGCCAGACTGTCCCGCCAAAGCTTCTTCTCATCCAAGGTTCTCACACTGTCACTTAACTGTTACCCCTTTGCAAGTTGCACGCTTGTACCTTTTATGTCCCTCCTACTCTCCCCAACTCTCCACGCTTACTAGCTTGAGCCTTTCAAAACAGACAAAACGACCACGCTTCAAACAGTTCACCTTCGTTCCACTTTCACCCCCCTCCCTGAGAGGGAAAAACAACATTTATATTTGGAAAAAAAAAAAATAAGAGAAAGAAACGATAGCGATAGACACGTGACATCGAATTAGAGCTATCGATTAGTGTGCGTACCATCGCAACGATTGTATTAGACGTGTATTAATTCATAACAAATTTTGATTACAAATACTTGCTAAATATCATTAGTGATGCCATTGATTCTCGTTCAAAATTTACTATTTAAAACCGAGTGAATTCGTTCTAGTAAAATATTGGATTCCAAATTTGGTATTGAACCATTGCTTTAATCAAAATGGTACTCCCTATTGTTGAAATACAAATAATCTAGACTATTGGATGGTCACAGTAGATCTATTTTATTTGAAATTGTATTCAAGTATTTACATGATTAATATAGACTCGACGGATCTCACGCAGTTAAATAGTTGCTTTGAATGATTACTCATTCTTGTCCCCCAAAGAAGACCTAACTAGTTGAAAGAGGTGGTATAACCTAATAAGTAGATCTCACAAGCAACCATGAGTCCATGACGTATAGAAAGACAAGCCATGAGGTAACTTAGATTGATGTTACCCTGAAATATAAACAGAATTTTACGTTAAAGCTAAGAAATGTCGCATATAATATTATCCATGTTAGATATAACATATTACCACATGACATGAAATACATTTGAAATCCGCGCACCACACCAAAAACCAGCTAACAATATAGTAGTGGGGACCTCATACTTGCATGTTGTGCTGGAGTATCTTTAGCTTAGCTGGTCAAAAATCCTGAAAGTAGTAGATTGTGACTTCCAAGTCTTTGTTTCATTGATAGTGATTAATATAATATGTCACAGCCACTACCCGCCTATACGGGGCATTGGCCACAATTGTCTTGGGCCATCTTTCGGCTTATTTGGGCCATTTGTTTAAGACCCATGTCAAAATTAGTCACACCAACTTATCCAAAATATGAGATGCAGCCACAGATGACGGACCATATTATCATACCTCGTACGGTCGTACCAAAAGGTAACCACAGAATTAGCTCCAAAAGCTCCGAAAGGGAATAAGAGCCCCATAAGTAATTTTAAGATAGTTTCTGAATTACTTCCAGCGAAAAAAAAAAAAAAAAGATAGTTTCTTAAGAAGTGGCATGCTTTGCTGTGATTGTAATTGTTTATTTTTATATATATTTTTTTGCCAGAGAACAAATATCTTTCAATTTTGCTATGAATTATGAATCATAGTTTAGTTTAAACAGTTACTTATGCTAACAAGTAAATATTAAGATTGGACGAAAAAATGAGGAGAACTAATTATTTGTCTGTGTACTCGGTGGCTTTACTTGCCTTCACTAGGATGTTGTATAGAAATTAATCAAGAATAAATATAATTTTACTAGGGTTGTAGTCTTATTTTATTTTGAGTAGTTTTATAGCACCAGTACCCAACACCACATGAGGTATGATTCTTATTGAATGATTTTGATTAATAAACTGAGTCCCACATGGATTCCAGTTGAGAAGTATAGTAATAATTTGTCACTAACAATTTTACACATCATACGATATTAAATCATAAGATGTTAAGCACCACATAGTGGCCCTTAATATTTATTGACTGGGAAAATATCACCTGATTCACTTTATGTCAGATTTGAATAGAACTTAAATTAATTAACTTCGATTTGGGATAAAAGCTGATAAATTATTTTATTAAAAAAACTGATAAATTATAATTTATAGTAATAAAATAAGAAATAATTAAAAGGACAAACTTTGCCGACATGGACTAAAACTGAATTATTTTCAGGAAGATCTAACACCGTTGGTAGCCGAAATTTTAGGAAGTTTCCAAAGTCAAAGAAAAATTAGGTTTTACCTAAATTTGTAATAGAGTAAAAGTGGATTTCGTCTCGTTGAATATCAAGCTTCCACTATCAACCAAGCAATTTGCTAAAATTTAAAAATAAAAAATAAAAAAAGAAGAAGAAGAAGATAGATAGGATCGGAAACCCAGAAATTTTTTTTTTAAAAAAAAAAACAGAAGATAATTATTGATATAATGATTACAAAAATAAAAAGTTGGTACCCCCGATAAAAAAGAAGGAACAATAATGGGAATTCCTATTCAACATTTCAATAAAATACAGCCAGGAAAAGGATGTGGGGGTAAAGTGCAATACTATAAAAAAGAACAAATAATTGGGCCCTCACTTCTAACTGGAACTCCAAGAAATAATTTGTTCCCTTGAAATAGAATGGTAAGACAATTGAGAAACTGAAGAAAAACAATAAGAAATGTCACAAAATGGAGTACTCTTGAAAGCTTGAGCAATTCTTCGCCATTTCGAAACCTACTAGATTGCTTTTAATCCAGCAAGCTCACGTAGCTTCTCGCAAAGTATAAATGTGATTGTAGTTTGTGGACCTAATCTTGCAAAAATTGCAAACCCCCTGTCAAATATAAATGCGAACTTCTTAAAAGTGGTGGTGGTAATGGAAACAAATTAGACTTGCATTATAATAATGATGCTGAGGAAAGCTGCACGTAATTTTGTAATACATCAAACCATCCAATCAGTGTGTAGGCACATGATTCTAGTTTCTTAAGATCTAAAGCGTAAGATGCTGAAATTTGTCCATGACTACTTTGAAGATTGCACATAAGGAAATGCAAAAATTCATGGTTTATAGACAAAACAAAAATGCAGCGAGAACAAAGGGGTGAAGAGAAACTTACCCCTTGTAGAGGGCCTTCGGGCCTTCTGTACGAACAACCTGGAAAAAAAAGTCAAAATTCATTACAGGATAAGACAAAAAAGTTAAGCCACTGTATGAAATCTTTCTCATGTCTTCAAAGTGCTTAAATAAGAAATCTGTTTGTTACTTTCAAATGTTGCCCATTCTGACAAAGAAATAAGGTATACATTTGAATTAGGGAAGAATATAATGTTGTGGAGTAGCTAGCAATTGAATACTAAAGAGCTAAAATAACGTAAAAGTGGGACCCCCCCCAAAAAAAAAAAACACCAATTTGACTCGCGCAATATAATCAACCAGTATACTGAAAACTGTAAAACCTTTTACAAAATTACACTCAACTCATGCCTTTCATTCTCTTTCTATTATTTATCAAAGTTAAACAACAAAAACGTTAGACAAGTATAAACTGAAACACCAAAAGGACAAAGGCAAAAGGAAAGGGAAGTGAATACAAACTCAATACCTGATATGCGCAATGAAATCCGTTCCTATAGGTTCCAACCCTTTTAGATTCTCGTTGCAACATCAAACGGGTTTTTACCATGTCCATGGGAGCAGTTACGATGGTGCTGACTGTGCCCGCAACCATACTTGAGCTTCATCAAGTACAAGGTATTAGTTAGTCTCATGTATAGGATTTCAATAAACCAACAATTGACATTCTTCATTAAAGCAGAAAATGGGGCTTATGTCTTGAATGAGAAAACCCAACACCCTGGTTTTAAATAATATGATGATCAAACTGATAACATTAGCGTTACAATCACTTAAAGGAAAATTTCAGACATAAAATTAGTGTTTTAACTTTTCAAAACAACAGATACCTGATTATCCTCAAGGAAAACATATTCCTAACTTATATTTTTATACCCTCATGTTTTTTCCCAAGTAAATTTGTCACCATCTTGATGGCAGGTTCAAAAAGACCATGTCAATCTTTCAACTAAGCTGAAGGCAGTGAAACATATTAGGAAAGAAGAATGTTAATAATGCTATACATGAGGTGCAAAGGAAATCCTTCTTCAAGTGCTGCCCAGTTAATCATAATCTGCATAAACAAGAAACAGAATTTAAGAATCAGACAGAATGAAAGAGTAAAGACCAAACACTCTTTCCAGATAACCAATTAAATATTGAATTATCGATTTGGAAATTACTTCGTCGATATTCAAAGTGAAAAATAGCATGCTTAGAACTTGACCCGCTTGGTTTCATCATATGTTGCCAGCTGTGATGCAGTCAAAGCAGCAGCTCTGGCCATAGCAGGGCCAACCCCCTTCCAAAGGGCCTTTACACCCTCTTGGGAAACAATTCTGAGCAACTCTTCTGTTGGTCCTCCTTTTCTCAAATTTGGATTCATCTGTAACCGAACCTGATAACAGGGAAATAATTTCTAAGAAACAACTCGGTCAAGAACAAGAAAACTTCAAAAGGTCTAAGTGGTAACTTCACCTTCAAAACCTCAACTGGATTTGTCAGAGAAGTTGCGATGGCACCAGCAAATCCGCCAGATGCAATCTTCAAAAAGATATTGGTGGATCCAAAAGCCCAATCACAAGCATACTTTGAGGGTTCATACAAGCCTAAGCGGAGACCCCCATAAAGAACCGACCTTGTCAATGCAGGTGTTAATCCCAGATACAAAGATCTAGGACCTTCACTTTTTATTACTCCGACAAATAACTGCCCCTGTATATGAATTTCGCTATGAGAGCATACTCTGACAAATCAGAACATGAACACATACATACAATGATAAATACCATTCCAGTCAAAGGACCCTTCTGACCAACGAGTTGCATCTGCAGCCTAACTTTGAGGACATCTGCATTCCAAATACGTTTATCAAATTGATGTTGGTGCAATGACAATACAAACACTACGGGCACTATAAATTCTTGTACCCGACAGACTTTAGCAAGCTATATTCAAACAAATGTGACCAGAGCAATTATTTCATCTTTACTCCCAAACCCCACTCAGCCACTTTCAATTGTCAAATCTCAGGGATGGCTACTAACATGCCAACGAAGAAAAAATTTGTACAATATTTTCAATATCCTAGCACACATATGAAAGTGAAACTTCAGGTTTTGTATCTAAAAGTCCGTAGTCCACCTAAAAGATTTTAAATTCTTTCCTTAAGATGCTAAATTTGTCTCCACAAAATTCTTTCCCGCAGAAGTAAGTCCGAAAAGGGCCATTACTAACGCACTGCAGGTGGCTTACAAAAATGTTGAACCTATTTGGCCATGTCAACATAGAAGAGGTCAAATTCTGTCATTTATATCTCATTTAACTTCATAACACAAGTTTTTTATATGCAAAAGGTTACATGATTTTCTTATTTATGGCCAGAGGGAAAAAAAATGTGTCTACTTAGCTACAAGCCGAAAAGAATACATAAGTTCCACAGACAGGTCATAGACCTGCAACTGGATTGAAAAAGAAAAACCCTTATCTAACCAAGAGGACTTTTGGAAGATGACAGTAAGGAAGAATGTTATCTGCATCATTTTTTTTTTTTCCCGGAAAATAACTCTAAGGAAGAATTATATTTGCATCATATATATATATATATATATATATATATATATAACATTTTTACAAAATAACTTTCGAGCGACCATATTTTACACCGAGTGACCATCTATTTTAAAATGAGCAACCAACAGTTTTCAAACTCACGAAGGTCATTTTGCCAATAAAAACTGGTGACACGGTCGTTTTGCCCAAATCTTCAGGGTTAAATGCCTTGATTTTTACAACCTGCAGGCTTATTATATAATTGTTATTAAAGCAAATCCATGTTCATAAAATCGACCCATTTGCGTCATCACCTTGTACTGACATTGCTGAGTGAGTAGGTGAACAATTAATCTCAAAAAGTAAGCCAATAACCCCCAACATAATCCATTCAAACCATTACAATAGGAACCAACGAAAGAAATAAATCACCCGTGAAAAAAGTCTTATTTATCTAATTTTAATTTTTTTTTAATATTCTCCATGAAATTGAGAAAAGTTACCCAGGGGATGCGTGATTCCAGTGGCAATCGCTACTGAAAGTCCACTGGCACCAAAGTGGTAAGCGGCATTAGAGGGCGAGACTGCCCAGCTCTGCTTTTCATTGCCTTTCATGGTCCCTGAAAATTTTCAACCAAAAAAAAAAAAACATCAACATATTTCTGTTTGGTAGGCCAGAAAAATATGTGGTTATTCACAATAATTTGAGGCACCCGACCCATACACCGGGTAACAGATTTAAAAATGAAATCAAACATATGGGAAAGAGTAAAGATTCCAAAGTACGGAGTTTGGTTTCGTAATTTCTTTCATCTTCATTTTCTTGGTAACCAAACAACGAGAGTAAATTAAGATCTCAAAAGGAGTCCATGAATCGAACCTGAAAAAGCTGCGATACTTCTCGTTAACTGCTCTATCTGTATCAGGCGCTCCCACCGAGGAATGGTATGGTTTGTTTGTTTGATTGATTGATTGATGCTTAATAGCGGTTTTTTGCTGACTAGTTGCGCCATATTTTGTTGCTCACTGACTTGGACTTCGCTTTTATTGAAAGGCATATGTCGTTTGAGTTTTAAAACGACCAATACGACATCGTTTGGCCCTTTTTATAACTACTTTTGCGTGAGCCTGTTATTCTGGTTTCGGACAAGTTACACTTGAACTGTCAGCTTAATCCCCTCACGATACCACGATAACAACTTATATAAAGTGCCCAACTTACACCTAAAGAAGGGCATTTGGTGTTATGGAATTGAATGAATAGTAACAAGAACGGAAATACAGGAGAAGTGAAATCAGAAAGGAATGACTAATTGGATCCCAATTCATTCGTTTGGTTGAATATTGTAATCAAAATCTGAAATATGAATTTTATGCTTAGTTTGTAGTTGGAATGGAAGTGAATAATAGTTATTTTATAAATATACCCCTAACTTTACACTTTAATTTATGTTTTATAATCATATATTAATAAATAAATGAAATGTTTATTATTTTTTTAAAAATTTATTACGAAATTTATATATAAATTATCCTAATTATGATTCGAACCCCTCCCACCCACATACGCACCCACATACGCGCACACATTCCCAAAAATCCTAAACTAATTAAATGAAATGTCTATTATATTATAGTAACAAAGTTAATCAGCATATTCAAATAAGAATATGAACTGGAGATATAACAATGAACTATCAGAGATAAATAAATTTCACAAATACTAGTAATTATCTATATATATGCTAAGATATATACTAAGCTTAAAATAAAAATAAAAAAGCTTCATACTTGCGCTTTGTTAGCTTGAGTCAAGATTCTTTATGGCAGATTCTTTTTTATTATTGTTATTTTTTTGAAAGTGTAAGAGTAAAAATAGGGGAAGATATTGTATAAAATTGTTTAAAATAGGGTAAATAGTTCACATATTTTAAAGGATAAATTTTGAAAATAACAAATTATTTAATTTGATGTTAGATAGAATAATGTTTACTGTATGAATTAGAACGCACCTATTTTGATGGAATATCGATTCTAATAGAATAACAATTTCTACTTTTTTTTTTTTGGCCAAACCAAACAATGGAATAAGTTATACTAGAATTGTCATTCCATCATACCAAACACCACTAAAGTGTCATCTTAATCCCATAGTCAGAGATCGACTCACAACTCGCCTTAGGCATGATGTGTCCGCTTAATCCCATAGTGATTTACTGACAATTCATATAGGATTATATGCCTAGCTTAAGATGTTCCATAGTATTAAGTGAGTTTTTTTTTTTCAAGGATTTGAATTTTAGGCTTCAACGTTGAAAATGGGTTATTATTATTACTATTATTTTTTGGTCAGCTGAGAATTTTTAAAATCTTAAGGCCTGTTTGGTACTCTTTTTAAATCCAGTTTTATATTTTGACAATAGACCAAATAAAAAAACAAGCCCAATAAATGTGTTTGGTGACCCATTTTTGAGTTGAAAATTTGAAAATTAAAGTGAAAAAATCCTGAAACAGAAAATGGGAAATAATTGTTTTCAACCTTTTTTTTTTTTTTCCTTTCTCTCGTTCCAGAAGACGGAAGAGCAGGTCCTTGTTGTCTCTCATGCATCTCCTCTAGTCCTCCTATGAATTTCTGAAAATCGTGGGCTCTCTCATACTTTTGTCACCGAAAATCACAGGTCTATTCAAACTAATTCGATTTTCTTCGCATTTTCTAGCCCTAAGTCCTAAGTTGATAAGTTAAGTAAATCTCACATATTTATGTTTGGGTGTTTTGTAGTGAGTTTTCTATAAATTAATATATTTCTAGGCATTTTTCTTTGTTTTGTTTAGTAAAAATTTTATGATTATATTTATTATTTTGTTTTCATGGTTTTTAGTAAATTTTTCTTTCTTAGTTTTAGCCCTAGATTCCAATTTGGTTAGCACATTACTAGTGTTTGGTGAAATATTCTGGGTTCATGAAGATTTTGGTCCTAAGTTATGATTCTTTTAGTGATAAATTGTCATTGTAGAGACTCGAGGGGTTCATGGATATTATTTTATAGTTTGTGTACTGGCTCTTGCTCTTGAATAATTGGTGAAAATGAACAAAAACATGTCCTAAATTTCATCCTTTAAGCTGCAATAACATCCATATTCTCCTAATACTTATAAATTTCTGTTCTAGATAGTTTGGAAATTATTGATAACAAATAAAGATTGTATGTATATGTGTAACATCATTAATACATTAGGAGAGACGAACTATTATAACACATACAGCCATCATATGTGAACCGTACTATAAAGAGGGGAAAAAAAAAAGAAAACAGAAGAACAAAAAATTACACTCCCTGATCAAGTACTGAGGATGATAGTTTTTATTTAATTACTACCTAATAATTAACTAGTCACATGAAGAGTTAAGTAGTCTATGATCTTAGAAATTTCTATACTCTCCTAATACTTATAGTTTATGATGTTATGTATTGCATTATACTTGTCTTCCAAACTTATAATCTACATATATTGTTTAAATAGAGGACCTTTCCAAATTTTTAAGTATTTTGAAGCATTCTATTCAGGCTAATTGTGCAAATAAAAGTGGAGAAATTGTTGTTGTAGTGTAAAGTATGAATGTCCTTTTTACTTGCTACACTTTGTCACTCTTTTGTTGATTGTTCTTTTGTATAAGTTATAGAATACAAAAGCTTTCTTGCCTTGTGTAATGGTTTTCTAATATGAGATTACTACCGTGTCAAGCTAGTTTAGCTTATTAAGGGATCCTCTAATCACTTTCAGTAGAATTATGATTTTTGATTATGTATTAAGATACTTGTGCATATTTTTATGTAAAATTGTGTACTTTTGTATCTGTGTGTATGTGTGGAGTTCGTTTGTAGTTCTTTATTCGATTATATCAGCTATTATTAAGAACAAATCTGATATCTTTAGGATTTTACTTTGGTGTAAAACTTTAGTGTAAAACATGCTTCAAATTATACTTCAAATATGTGGCTGGCACTTATCTAAGCTGCTGGTTCTTCTTCCCAATTTTTTCTTTTTTTTTTTTGTAGCTATCCATTTTTGGATTCTTTGTTTATATAAAATATGTCTGCATCTTATATATTAATAGTGAACTTATGGATATAAGGTTTTATTGTTTTTCATGATATTAGATGGCCATAAATGCTGATGATAATAATGATGAACATAAGTTATGGTTTCCTGAGGATGAGAATTTTGAAGGAAAACAAAATCAAGCAGAAGGACTACAAGAAAATGAGACAGATGGAAATAATGAAGCTGAAAGTTCTACAACTTCAGAAATAAACTTTAGTCAAATGTATATTATCTAAATGAAAAATGTCAGATATTTGTCAGACATATGTGGTCTCTTTATCCACATCAAAACTAAAACTATGTTTAATAAATTTAATTATGTTTTTATTATAAACTTAAAAATTTGAAGTTCCCCTTAAAAAAATTGAAGTTCCCCTAAAAAAATTGAAGTTCGATTATTTTTTTTTTAAAATGTAGTTCGTGTATCTCCAAAAAAAAAAAAAATATTGTAGTTTATGTATTTCAGAAAAAATCATGCATGAAAATAGTAGCTAAATATTATTATAATGAATTTATTGTTCTATTTTTAAGTACAATGCTAAACATAATTTTAAATTTTTAAAACTCAAAACCCATAAGAAAATACACAACCAAACACATTTTCAAAAATAAATTTTTTTCATTCAGTTTTCAATTTTCAGATTCTCAATTTAAATACACCTTGTTCAAATCATTTGTTTTTAAATCATGAACCAAACGGTCCCTAATTTTCCAACTACCGATGCCATATACATTTCTTCATGGTCTAGCTTTAGTACTAAAAGTCTATGCTAACTAAGGTCACGAGTACAATAAAGCATACTATTTTGGCAACTGTTGATGGTCAAGAATGTACAGAACTCGAATTGAAAATGCATTTGGAATGTCTTTGAAAAACCATCCCCTTGATTGTAATGGCTGGCAGTACTTGCTTGATCATTCTAGGGATAATTGGTTAATTTAGTCCGCTGGAGGCTTCTCTTACGTACGTTCATTATTATTCATTCTCTCTAGCCGTAATCACTCTTTATTGGCTCTTTTCAAAACAAAATAATATTAAAAAGCCATGATTGACAGCGATGACCTTAGTTATTTATATTCAGCGGCTACAAGTTTTAAAAACGTGTTTTCTAAATAACAATAATAATAATTTAGAAACGTGTTAATCAATCTGCATTTCCAAGCCCAAACACCTTCAAAAAAGAGGGCGAACGTAGAAGAATGTTAAGACCATTCTTATTAAGAGTAGTCTTAACTATCTTTCCAAAAGCAATTTCGCCTAATCGGACAAAATTGTTTGTCTTAATTTTTCTCGTCTCTTTTATGTCCTACTAATTAAATAACACTACATTTAGTCTTTTTAAACAAATTTATTTGAAAGCAGAGCGGATTTCCTTTGTGGACTGTTAAAGTTCGTGACCCGAATTCTGTTTGCCCCAGCCCAAAAGCTTCGCAGTGCGACATATGTAACAATTTTGTAATTGAGAGAAATTTTGAGATTTGTAGTGAAAGCGGAGGGATCGGGCCAATAGACCCGATCCCAGAGCCCACCACTGATCTCGTTGGGGGTGCGGGGGCTCCGCCTCCGCGATATGGACCGATCCCAGAGCTCACCACTGATCTCGTTGGGGGTACGGGGGCTCTGCCCCCGCGATATGGACCTGTTTTGTTGGGCCGTTTTCGTCCGTACACATATGTATTTTAGGGTTTTAGGGATTCTATATATTTTAGGCTTGGCCGTGTAACATTCTACTTCCTGTACCTTACTTTCGACATAATGAAATTTCCTCCTCTGCCAGTGATTTTTCCCGATCAGGGTTTTCCACTTAAATCTGTGTGTTCTTGTTTTTCATTCTTTTGTCGATTATCGTTCCTTAATTCTTAACATGGACCTCTACATTCTGAGGTTAAATCCGTAGAAACGTTCAACACATTGGTTACCATTGTCATTTTGTACATACAAAAATACAAACTGCCCCACAGGCATTTCTATAGACTGTAGAGCATGATAATTTGGCCGAAGAGAGCTTACATCCAAAAAGACACAAAAACTATGTACATTACTTTCACCAAAAAACAAAATAGTCAGGTTTCCATTTATGAGCTAGGAGCAGCTCCCCTTGACATCATTTGTAAAGAGCTGATGCCTGCAAAGCAAGTGTGAACAGAAAAACAGACTGTTGACAAAGTTTCAAGCTGAAGAACAGCATAAGCATTTCCCAAAAAAAAAAAAAAAAAACAGCTCTTCAATTTCAACCTGGGACATTTGGAAGGTAAGAAATAAGGACAAGTTTACTAATCCATAATCTGAAAAATCCTAAAGGGACACAGTTTGGAGAAGAAAATTTTTTTCCCCAAAAAAATAAAAAAGAAAAGTTATCCCTTCTCAGTAATACTAATTATGTGAGATTTATCAAAATTTGCAGCCTAAATGTGTTAGGAGAAACATCAATAGATAGGAAAAGGAAACACCACCCTTATATCAATTCCCATTACGGCTTAATACCCATTAGTAAACATGGTCTTAGTTCCCATGCAAAACTACAATCACTAAAATCTTAAAGAGAAAATAGTATGCATACTCAATATAATTATTGTACTAATGATGACCTTTTGTATTGCAGTTTCTGAGTAACTATCCCATTCAATAGAAGCTCACAACTGTAAACTGTTGCTCCTGCAATTATAGAACAGATAAAATTTTACACGTGTCTAATCAAACGAGATAAAGATTTATAGAAAGAAACAATGAATGACGGATCTACACCTTTCTCAAGGAAAGGCACACAGATTGAATGATCTTCTTTGCAAGAAATAATCAATAGATATTCTGGGAAATCTTGACCTTTTAGTGCTGATATCTGATTTTCCTCCACAGGCTGAGAAGCGTTTATCATTAGTAGAATAATACAACAATGAGGTAGATAGCAAAATGCTGCAAAATTAAATCATTTGCCAATGATTAACTAATTTTAGAGTACCTATCGTGGAAGATTAAACATACCTGGCCATGAACTGCCTTCACTAACTTTGTAATCATTTCTTTGTCAGGTTTTATGTTTGGGGTAATGAAAACTTTGTAGCCCTGTGAGGTAGCAACAAATAGGTAATAAGATCCAACTATCAGCATCTTAAAACAAACAAATTTAGGCATCCGTGGACCATAAATTTAGCATGTGAAACATTTTGAGATAGCATTAGTCTGTAGTGATTTGAACCGCTAAGTGCAAGCAAAGAATCTTACCAAGCTATAATTAAAACACCAAAGCTTGCATAGTCACCTTTAAGAGGGGATGCTGGTTTGCACGAACCAATGAAACAGGCATGCTAAAGCCGAATTTCTTTTCCTTTTTAGCATCCCGCAGAATGTAGTTTCTCTCATCGATGAAACAGCTTGCTTGTCCGCAACTCTCCAGCCATAAGTGTGTTACCACTGGTTTACCTAGAGCAATAGCTTCCAACATATTTCTGGTGCGTGCAAATTCATCTGCTATAAAATGTGTAGCATCCATAGAACATGATGCAATCGATATGCCAAGTCGTGCAGCGATCTACTAGGATATAATAAGTGACATTAAATTGTGATCTAAACTCCATCATAACATTTGATGCTTAAATTTTGATGTCTCAAAATGTACCTTTTTCTGCTGTTTGGCAACATCATCGTCCAAATGCTGACTAAAGAGAATGCGTACATGTGCCATATCTTTTCGCCTTCTCATCTCTTTCCACGCAAATTCAGGTATATGTTCGGGGACACCTAGATTAATAAGCTCTTTCAAAAGGGATGATTTGGGTACGTTTTTGTCGCATGGTCTTTTGTGGTAGTCATATGACATATGATTCGATGACGCTACATTTTTACCTATTTTGGAGCTAATTGTAGTGCATTCTGAACCAAATTGCTCGGAAGTCTTGATTGAAGATGCTATTGAAGTGCGGTTCTTTTCTTCACCAACAGATGGTGACTCTGTTTTCCCCTTCGCATTGGCATTACCCGCAATACTCACCTGATAACTTGAAGTGAATGGGACATTCGGGCCATAAGTTCTGTTGGGATGTTTTTGTATGTTTCGACTTGTTCGTTTACGCCTGGGATAGCTCCATGTATCAACTTCAGTAGAACTGGTCACTTTGCTCATTCTAGCTTCCTCACTTATATAACACCATTTGGAGCATTTTTCTCTGGCACTTGAGAGTTTCAATGGATTAGCATTCACACGACTCCTCTTTCTTCTGTACACAACGATACCATGTTCTATATTGTCATCCATCTTTTCTACTGGCTTAATAGATCGATCATCAAGCCTTTTCAATCTAACCCCGGAGCCCAGCAGTCTTGTTCGGCCAGCAACAGGAGAAACTTTCACACATTGACCTTCAGACTGCTCGTTAAAAAGTGAAATATTTGTCGTTGATGAAATCACACCATTCCCGGTGATTTTAGTGTTGTCCTTTTCAAGAAAGCCTTCTGCCTTGCTTAGCTTAATAGGCTTGGAAGAAGTTTTGCCAGAATTTTCATTTGAATCAACATAATTACTACAACATAATCGAGTCTCATTAAGAAACCTTTTCCTCTTCACTAACTTTGCTGTTGTCAAATCAGAATCTATTTCCTGAATGCTAGACTGCTTTCCACAAGAACTTGAACTCTTCCTGCCAAACTTTCTATCAGAACGCTTTCTCCGCTTTATGTTTCCCAGAATATTTCCTATATTATCACCACTCTTTTGAATAGAAGGATGTTTCAGTTGAGCATTTTCCTCCGTAACATCACTTAAAGAGCCGTTCACAGTGTTCTCTATACCGTGACAAGCACCAGCAGAGCTGTGGCCGAAACAATGGCCATGTGCTAGTGCTTCAATAGCTTCAGCAGCTATTTGAGTGTTGAAACCAATATCATAGATGTCAAGAGTATCTCCTCCGACATCACTAGCTTCCTTCGGCTTTTCTGTTAATTCCAACTCATTCGCAGAATTAACCTCAAAGTTCACTTCAGAAACATGTGTCATCTCCCTTCCACCTTTCGAACCATTCGCCACAAAGCGCGGTTCCAAATGAGTTGAATCCTTAGTTTTCTTACAAAAACTGTAAAACCCTTTCTCCCATATGCATTCATTGCCTAAACTACCACACCCTTTATCATCAGCATCCATGCCTGTGCCTCCAAACTCGGAAGAGTCCATCCCTTTACGCGGGTGGTCACTATCAACCCATTCAAACTTTCCCTTCTCTTTAACTTGGGTTCGAAGGCCAATTCTCCTTGCCAGTATTTGAGGTCCATTTGTGCTTGACACAGTTAAAGATTTCTCCCTAGTAGTCCTTCTGTAGTCAGCTCCTTGTGACAACTCAACATTGTTAATTGACACAAAGCGATCCACAAACCCAAGTGCATCATCTGTTTCGGACCATTCCGCAATTTCCTGCGTGCTATTGTCTTTTAACCCCACAAGTTCACCATCACATTCCAATGCAGTTTCCTTCCCAAAATCTGTTAAAGAAACTCCAGTCCCTTCCGCATACTCAACACACAAAAAAATAAGTAATATTCCCACACACACACCCCCCCCAAAAAAAAAAAAAAAAAAAAACTATATGTAACATAATTCAAGCAACAAAAAACTTTTCAAACAGGACCCAAAACACAAGTATTAATCACAGAACAACACAAGTATTAATCACAGAACAACACAAGTAGAAATCGATCGAAAAGCCGATAAAATCGATCTCATTTAAGATAAAAACTAGTGAAAAGGACTGACCTTTGGTTTTCCTCTCGGGCAACAATCTGGTCGCACCCACTATTCGACTTCCATTGATTTCTTCATCCTCGCTATCAAGCACCACCATTTCTTCCCCACATTCACCTGTTGGATCAGTTGTCCTGTTTTCGCCGATATCCGAATCGAAATCGAGAACATCCGTTTCGAAATCGAGATTGCCAGACTGAGTTTCCCCTGAGGAATTCTCAAGAGGAACAGTGTTTTGGAACCGTGGATGTTCTTCGACTTCATCTGTGTTCTGCATTTTATTTTCTAATTTACAAAATAATAAAATATTAAACAATAAAAAGAAGAATATAAAAAATGGGGAAATAGTTTAAAATATAAAATGAGTTGGAAGCTTGATAAAATATTATTACCAGATGAGACTGATAAGATGTTCTGAGGGTGAAAATCAAAAGGGCGATGAATCTCAGTAGTGTTGAGATGAATGGCCATTTATTTGGGTTGGGTGTGAAGACTCACTCCGCAGCAACACTAGATTCTCAAGTGGCGTGGTTAAATCAAAAGATTAGAGTGGAAGTCTTATGGAACGGAGACTGGAGCGTTTTGGGAGGGAAAGTTCAAAGTCCGAGGCGATGGTGTATAGGTGGGAAATTTTAAAGATTTGTATTTTGGAGGGACAATATTTAATTAAGTTAAATTAATCTTTACTTTTAGATTGATTTTTTTTTTTTCAAGAACAATTTTTAGAGACATAAAATGGAAAACACAACCTCGATGGTATCTTTATTCTCGTGCTTGGCTTGACCGAAAAAAGAAAAAAAAAAAAAACGTAAGAATAGATATTCCTATGGAATATTGGTTATCCAATTCCCATCAAGGAGGTTGAATCATTATTTAGAGGTTGAATCATCATTCCTAAAGAAGATCATTACAATAGTCATTTCATTCTATTCCAATGTTAAATTATTTTTAAAGAGGATTTATGGCACAAATGGTCTATGAACTACTATACTTGTGGTCCTCAAAGTTTCAATTGTGACAATTAAATTTTTGAATTTTTTGATTTATAATAATTCGGTCTACGAACTATCTAATGTACACTCTGTTACAAAATTCCTAACAAAAAATACAGGTGAGGAGTATGTTGTAATATCTGAAAGTGTATATAAAAGAAAATAAATTGAAAAAAAAAATATAGAGAAGAAAAAATGCATTTTCACAATTTTTTAAAGTTTTTGGAGTTGCAAATTTGTAGAAAATTTTATTTGATTGTTTATTTCTATGCTTGAAACTCCCAAATTATTTTTTAAAATACATTTTCAGATACCACCACGTGCTCCTCACAAGTGTTTTTAGTCAAAAATTTAACAACAAGTTATAATTTAGACAATCTAAGGACCAAATTACTACAAATCAGAAAATTCAGTGATTTAATTGCTATAATTGAAACAATGATGACCAAATTGCCACATATTGGATATTTCAAGGACCATTTGTGTCATTAACCCTTTTAAAAGCGTCTCTATTATTACCCATTCTATTTGTTTTTCACAAATTATTTCTAAACTACCGTCTATATCAAAATTTAAAATTCAATTACTCTTAACAGACCCTTATTTCCTTAAACTATCCCTTAATTTATTTTTGTCCTTTCTCTTTCACCCTCACCCCCAATCTTTCATCTCATTGCTCCTCTTTTGTATTTCTTCTTCTTATGTAGATTTTTCTTAATTTTTTATTACGAAATTTATACATAAATTGACCTAACTATAATTTGAAACCATCCCATCCCACACCCTCCAATAAATTATGTGATTTTTATCACTGAATGATCACTGCATCCCGATATTAAATTATTTTTAAAGATGGCTTTATTATTACCTTTTCTATTTATTTTCTACAAATTAACTATCATATAAATTAAAATTTAAAATTCAATTACTCTTAACATACCCCTATTTTCTTGAACTATCCCTTAATTTATTTGTGTCCTTCCTCTTCCATCCTCTCATGGTCTTCTTTTTTGTCTTCTCTCTCTCTCTCTCTCTCTCTCTCTCTCTTATATATCAATGCAAATTGTTAAACGCGATGTTGATGATGAAAGGACTCTAGCATCTAACCATTATGCAATCTCTCTTGAAAACATCCTACGATGCTAGGATTCACTCATTCACCTTTTCAGAACCATTTTCTTCCACTTTTTTTATCTTTCATACATGGATACTGAATATATGTATATGGGTAATTTGTAGCAAAAATTCTCGACCTTTATACTTTTGATATTTAGGTCACCAACTTTCATTTTTTGGCATGTAAATTCCTAATCTCCTAAAATGCTTGCACCCGTTAGTCCCTAGCAATTTTTCGTTCATTTTCTCTTGTAAGTGAACCCCTGCTAGGAACGTGACCTATTTGGAGTTACTTGAAGGAAAAAGCTACATTTCCATCCCATTTGGTTTCCAGATCTTCTTTTTCTCTTAGCTCTCATAAATAGAGGTGCAATTTACTTTTATGGCAAGCCTAGTTAAATGAAGACTAAACAAACAAAAACAACTTACCATATGCGGGGAGATCATCGTTCCCATGCTTCGGGACCACCGTTTTTCCATTCATTTAACTAGAAAATCCAACAATGCCCAAACCTTATTAGTTTCCATGGATCAAACTAATGTTTTCTTCGTAATTGGTTTCATATCTTCATATTATATATATACACATATTTTACAATTTATCCACGAATAACATTAACGAAAAGGAAATTTTGCCCTAAAAAAAGATCTGTTTATATACAATATCAATGGAGCATTCACGACAACCACATCTCCAAAGAAAAAAAAAACACAAAAAAATAATAATAAACAAATTAATCTGCTCAACAAATAATGATTCACGATTATCCCAAAATATATACGTAATATACCAAAATTTTACCAAAATACTCATATTTTAAATAGTAGGTTGAAGATTCTTTTAGTTGTCGACAAAATCAAGTGAGAGGGGAGGAGATCAGTTATGAAGAGGATAGAAAACCTAATTCTTGAATCCTTTTTCTCAATGCTTTCGGTAAAAACCTCTAAAATAATATTACAAAACGGATCTAATTAAGCCACACACAAAGGTTAGGATTCAAGAATTAGACGATTGCAATAAGATTTGTGTTTAAGAAAAAGGAGGGAAGATTTTTTATTTAGTTTTTATAAAAGCAAAAAAATTAGAGAGTTGTGCATCAACATTATTTTAAAAATATATATTATATAGAAAGAAATTTCATTTAGGATTCTTTTGGTAGGAAAAAAAAAATATAAAAAGGATGTATGAGAAGAGTAAACATTATGGTAGGAATAGACCTATCCTCATTTAAAATATTCTTTCCAAATTATCCCTTAGGTTATCTTTTAAACATTTCACATGTTATTTTGTAAAATTACTTCTAAAGATGTTGAGGAAATAAAGGAGATGATTGAATATGCCAAAAAAAATGCTATATTTTGAATTAATTTATTTGTTACTAAGAATTTATTAGGCCCCGTTTGTTTCGTCTATTTGAATGTGTGTATTTGAATGGAAATTGTGGAATGAGTTATAATTGGAATGGAAGACATTTGAATGGAAAAAATA